>CM047749.1:44232347-44549847 GCA_026225825.1 Pistacia integerrima
AGGTTTGAAGCAACGAAGGGAGAAGAAAGGAAGGCATCTACAACAGGGAATTGGTATAACCTCTCTCTCTATGTATTTGTGTGAATTACTGAATTGCTATAGTAAGGTTTAAAGCATGAAAGGAATTGTTGTTTGTTGCACTGTACTATGATTAATCAAACCCTTTCATTTGTTTTGAGACACCCTCTTGTTGCAACTGCTGCATTTGGAGCTACCAAGTCAAGCCAGATTTAGGAGGTTATAAATGCATGCCAGGTTGAGCTCACAGCCGAAATTGTCGCATAAATCAATAGAATCCATTCAAGGTTTCCTAATTCGTGTCCTAGATTTATTTCTTTCTATAGACTTCTGTACTTATATTGATGAAAAGGACAAGGCAACTCCCTTGGAAGAAGCATAAATAGAACACAATTTCCTTGTATAGATGTTTGTACTTTTAGGCTACTATTTTATCAGTTGCCAGGCCAATTTTAATGAATCAGATCACAATTTTAATTGTTTTGATGAGTACTTTATGAGATTGTTTGGTGATTGAAGATCTTTTTGTTTGAAGTTTTGAATAGATGATATTAAGTGGTGATGAGTACTGGATAGCTTAAGCGAGAGCTACATCACTTAATCAATCTTGTTTTTTTTATATGGATTATTTGACACAAATTAACCTTGGTTGCTTAAGTGATGTGGGCTATCGCTTAAGCAATCAAGGGTTATCTATATTGGATAACTTGAGCGAGAGCTATATCACCTAAGCGAACTTGTTTTTTATATGGATTATTTGACACAAATTAGCCTTGGTCGCTTAAGTGATGTGGGATATCGCTTAAACGATCAAGGCTTATCTATGTTAGATCGCTTAAGCGAGAGCTGACATTGCTTAAGCGATCGTGTACTTGAGGATTATTTAGACACAAATTAGCCTTAGTCGCTTAAGTGATGTAGGCTATTCTTTAAGCGATCAAGGATTATATATACTAGATTGCTTAAGCGAGAGATGCATCGCTTAAGCGATCGTGTACTTGAGGATTATTTAGACACAAATTAGCCTTGGTCGCTTAAGCGATGTGGGATATCACTTAAGTGATCAAGACTTATCCATGCTGGATCGCTTAAGCTAGAGCTGACATCACTTAAGCGATTGTGTACTTGATGATTATTATTAGCCTTGGTCGCTTAAGCGATGTGGGCTATCGCTTAAGCAATCAAGGCTTATCTATGCTGGATCGCTTAAGAGAGAGCTGACATCTCTTAAGCAATCGTGTACTTGAGGATAATTTACACACAAATTAGCCTTGGTCGCTTAAGCGATGTGGGCTATCACTTAAGCGATCAAGGCTTATCTATGCTGGATAACTTAAGCGAAAGTTGACATCACTTAAGCGATCGTGTACTTGAGGATTATTTAGACACAAATTAACCTTGGTCGCTTAAGCGATGTGGGCTATTGTTTAAGCGATCAAGGCTTAGATATGTTGGATCGCTTAAGTGAGAGCTGCATCGCTTAAGCGATCGTGTACTTGATATTTAGACACAAATTAACCTTGATCACTTAAGAGATGTGGGATATCGCTTTAGCGATGTAGACTTATCCATGCTGGATCACTTAAGCTAGAGCTGATATTGCTTAAGCGATCATGTACTTGATGATTATTATTAGCCTTGGTCGCTTAAATGATATGGGCTATCGCTTAAGCGATCAAGTCTTATCTATGCTGGATCGCTTAAGCGATTGTGTATTTGAGGATTATTTAGACACAAATTAGCCTTGGTCACTTAAGAGATGTGGGCTATCGCTTAAGCAATCAAGGCATATATATGCTGGATCGCTTAAGCAAGAGCTGCATTGCCTAAGCAATTATGTTTTTTATATGGATTATTTGACAACCCCATAGTAAGTAGCATTAATGTTAACTTGGGATGTTCACAACATCACAAGATTCGGGAGAAAAGAAGCAAATTAGCCTTGATCACTTAAGCGACATCGGTTATTAACACATATTAAGGCAATTTATGGAGGATTATTTGATAACCTAATTCCATCAACACATAGTAAGGCCATTTAAGAAGATTATTACCATTAATTTAAACCTCAGACGTTCACAACATCAAAATATAATAGCTATGATATGTGACTAACAACCTTATGATACATGGAGAAATGTCATAGCACACTAGTATGACATGTTAGTAGAAACGTATCTCATTTCAAAATTATGGATGATTATGATTGAATAGATAGTTGACCTACATTATAGAATATAATTTCTCACTCAAACGTTCACAATATTAAAAGATTGAGGAGAAAAGAAGCAAATTGGCCTTGGTCGCTTAAGCGACGTAGGCTATCGCTTAAGCGATCATGACTTATCTATGCTAGATCGCTTAAGCGAGAGCTGACATAGCTTAAGCGATTGTGTATTTGAGAAGGATTATTCTAAGCACAAAAGTAAATTACCCTTAATCGTTTAAGCGATGTCAGATCTCACTTAAGCGATCCTATACAAATAAATTGTGATTGACTAAGCGATAGCCTACGTCGCTTAAGCGAACAAGGCCAATTTTCTTTGTACTTGACTAATCATTTTCAAATTCAAGATCGCTTAAACGATGAAGCTCTCGCTTAAGCAATCCAACATATATAACCCTTGATCGCTTAAGCGATAGCCCATATCGCTTAAGTGACTAAGGTTAATTCGTGTCTAAATAATCCTCAAGTACACGATCGCTTAAGCGATGTAGCTCTCGCTTAAGTGATCTAGCATATATAAGTCTTGATCACTTAAGTGGTAGCCCACATCGCTTAAGCAACCAAGGCTAATTTGTGTCTAAATAATCCTCAAGTACACGATTGCTTAAACGATATCAGTTCTCGCTTAAGCAATCCAGTATAGATAAGCCTTAATTGCCTAAGCAATCTCCCACATCGCTTAAGCGACCAAGGGTAATTTGATAATCTCATAAAGTACTCATCAAAACCATTAAAATTATTTTTTGATTCACTAATAAGTGTTCAACAAATTAAGAGAAAAACTGATAAAACAGCAGCCTAAAAATCTATCAACCAAGATCATCACTCACCAAACAATCAATTAAGAGAAAAACTGAGGAAATTATATTAATTATCAGGAAATAAATACAATAAAGAAATCTGGAAAATGATAGTTTCAGCAGTTCTAACAGTTCCCAAAATAGCAACCTACCAAAACATGCATTTGTCTCAACTAAATACACTTTCAGTCCTTACTCTTAAGATTCCATGGATCCTGCCAACCCTTTCTAACTAAATAAACTTTCTGCTGCTCAAAAAACACGGCCAAATCTATTCCATGCTTTTGTATCTCCACTAGCTTTAGATGCCTTCCTTTCTTCCTTCCTTCGTTGCTTCAAAGTTTTTGAACCATTAACAGACAAATCGCCAGGTTTAAGAGAAATCTAACTATTTCAATGTTGTCTTCACAAACTACAACATGGAGAGCAGTGGAGCCATTGTTCCTAGGTTCTGTGACAACCGTTCCATGGCGAACAATTTCTTTAAGTAATTCTAAGTCGTTCTGCTTAGCGGCAGTACATGCAAAGTGACCCATATCTCCAGAATTAAGGTTTGCACCATTATCCATAAGAAGTTTGATCACATGTTCATGACCACCCAACATTGCATCCCATAATGGTACATTCCCATCCGAGTCTGCCATATGTGAAAATTAAATTTAAATCACTTTTGAAATATTTGCAGGACTAATTACACTTAGCAGATGCATGAAGAAGAGTTTAAATGCTCAATCCCAAAATATTCTAGGTTGAATATTATATTAAGTAATCATTTACTTGAACCGTAAATGAAAGGGGAAATTTATCTAAAGTGAAGTGGGAAGAATATGGCAACAACTCAACAACACAGGACACCTAATAATATGGGGCCATTAAAAGAATTACAATGTGGCAGGATCAGGTGCATATTTAAGTAGTATACAGTTGACTAGAGAAGCCTCTTATAAAAAGTTGAAATAGCATATTAGATAGAATGACCTCATGACAAGGACAAGGACACACTGCAAAGCATTTTTAAGTCAACAAACATGAAACAAACGACCCTAGCTCAATAAATTTATTGATATTATTTTGAACTAGATATATAAGTTGATAATTCTAGCTTGACAGATTCATAGTGACTAATCGAAGATCCTCCATAGATTTGTAATTTCATTGATGTTAGATTTTGGATGATGCAAACTAAAAAAGCTGCTTTCCCAGTCCGTATCATTTAAATTATCTTTGCTGTTCAACATTTTAGCCATCTCTGACTATAGAAGCTTTCCTTCAAGTTATATTCATAGTGTGAGTTCACCAGCTGCTTCACTTTTTCCATCAACTTCTTGTCTATTCCATGGTTCTCAACCTGCAGAAAGCATTTTGGTATTAGAATAAAGTCTTCATCAACTATTTAAATAAAGAAAACCCCATCTTTTTTACCTGAAAGAAGCCCCATTTCTTACAAGCTTGATGCAGAAGCGCCATTGTTTTGTCCCTCTTCTCACCTTTGAGATCACTTAAATCTATCACAGGGATCTCCAAATTTAGATTTGATCAAACACAACCAAAAACCTAAACCACTAAAATCGAAATCATAACCCAAACCCAATCCATTAAATCTTTGTAAATAGAAATATAAAATACAAAGAGGAGATACACATACTTGGATGAAATGTCAGGAGGAGGAGGAGGAGGAGGTAGATCTTCGGCAGAGAAGATGTTAATGGCAAAGGAAGAAGATATAGAGGAAGAAGAAGATGTAGAGGAGGAGGAGGAGGGGCTTCGGTTTTGCTAAGAACAAAAAGCAATAGGGGCGGCTGTTCTGGCGGTAATGGCGAGATGGAGGGGAACAATTTCTTTGATTTGGGTTTGTGTTAAAATGCAACAATTTTAGGTTTTTGGGGAGAAAGTATAATTTTTGAAAGATTTCTCAATGCCTTCATTAATCCTAATTAAGCCATGATTAGTGTTTAATTGTTATTAACTTGTGTTAATAAAAAATAAGGTCATTTAGTAAAGATTGAAAAACTACATGGCCTTTTAATTAAATTCAAGGCCAATATGACCTTTTAATCATTTGCTCCCGCTATGAAGCATATGGTTATGTCTTATGTGTGTATTATAGAGTTAAAAGTTTTTCCCCCTAATAATTTGGAAAACTACATTGCCATCCCCAAGTAAAAAAAAATAATTTTCTCCCCAGTACTTTGGAAAACTACACTGAAATCCCACATAGACACATTGTCTTTTATCAATTAAATGTAGACATTTTAATAAACATTAAGTGATATTAATCAAATGATTAACCATTTCTAATACTACTAAACAATTAACTATTTAGCCAAACTATTTGTCCAAAACATAAATTGTTTAGTAAAAAATACCTGTTGACCTCTTATATGTTTTGATGTGCCAAAACTATCCAAAAAGATGATTGAACACTAACCATAAACATGCTAAGGTATAACAAAGTCAAAACCAAACCAAAATAGGTCTATCAGGTGGTCTGTGTAATACCCACATTCAAAAATATGCTAGGGATTATTTTATAGTCATAGTGAATATTTTTAACTAGTTTTATAGAGGAATTCCATAAAAGTTTCAATAGGGGCAAAATGGTCATTTCACATAGAATCACATGTTCAAGTGAAAAGTGAGTATGATAAATATAATGTATCAAGTGTGCTAGCCATGAGAATAGAGTGGTAGAAAGATTATAAAATACACGTGATGTGATGCTGAGATAAATACGTGTTTGTAAAGTAATAGGAAGAAATGAAAGAATAAGGGTAAAATGGTCACTCATAACTAGATGAAAAAGTGGTGAGTGTAAGGAAGCAAAATAATGTGAAGAAGATGATACAAACGAGGGTAATTAGGTAAATGACTAAAGGACATAGATGAAATTTCTTAGAAAGTGCAAGGGCCAAATGGGAATATATATATTATTAGTTGTAAGGCTTTAATTGAAAAAACCCTAGCCATTTTCATCCCTTGAGCATGCCACCTCTCATCCATTTTCTCTCAAGCTTCTTCATCAAATTTCGAAGAGAATTCACAGGGTTTAGCTTAAATTTTGGTAGATTTTCAATCTTAAAGCATCCAAAGGTAAGATTCTAGCACAAAAGTGTGTATTTAAGCTTTAAAGTTTTGAATTCTCATGTTTTTACTTGATTTAGGTCCAAGAGGAAAAGAATTTTAGCAAAGGAAGGTTGAATAATTAGTGTTTGATAATCCGTGGATTATACCGTTTTTATTAGACTTTTTAGTCGGATTTCAGGTACTTTCTAGTTCATTTTGACCTGAATTGTTGCTTAATTCTTTACATTTCATGTTTCATGTTAAAATAGACATTTTGAGCTAATAAAGACAGAATTAGAAATTCTGGACTCGGAAGTAAGCGGATCTCAGATGTTGGGAGAGTTCTGAAGCAGGGTAAAGCACTGTGAAGCTTGTTCCCAAGGGAGAGCACCGAAGATCGAAGAATCAAGCGAAGATGCAAGCAAAAGGGCAATTCTATAAATTTAGAATTTGTCAGGAAGCTTCGCCGCGGCGAAGTGCGCCAGTCACGCACCAAGTCTGCTTCTATCTCCGACGAGATTTCTTCTTCGTCGCGGCGACGGATATAATTTCCAATTTTGTAAAACGCACAGTTTTACTTTTACGTGTTTTGCTGAGGAATTTGGGGCGAGATATAAAGAAAAGGACTTAGCCTTTTTGAAGGAGTCTTCGAATAGGGTTAGAGGAGCTTTTTACATTTCCTTAGTTTCATTTTGAGGAATTTTTGAGATTGAACAAGGGTTAAGATTCGATTTCGAACTAGGGGATTCATCATTTGGGGAGATTTCTTATCTTTTATTTTAGAGTCATTATGTTGAACTTTAATATTTTCGTTTCCTTCATTTGTGTTGTTGATTTAGCCATGAACTAACCCATTTTGGGTTAGGGTTTTGATTGTAGTTCGGAATTTTTAATGGGTTAAGTTATTGATTATTTTCTTTTCATATGATTTTGCTTTGATTGTGTGTTTATTCTGTATTTACTGGTTTTATGTGATGAACATGATGAGATTGAGAAATGAATCATGTTAAGCTTCTTAGGTAATCACCATTGTAGTATTGGATGCTAGAGATAGATTCAAGAACCAATGAAATCATTTTAGGACTCTTGTGCTTAATGAGCTTAGAATTATTAACTTTTAATTTGTTGGATGCGGAAGGTTAATAGGGAAGAGTAGGAAAACATAGCCTGAGAAGGTATGTTTGACATTTTAGAGAGTTCGATTTACAATCAGTACATGTGACTATGATTTTAGTTTAATTCTTAAAGTTTAACCCATAAAGTCCGAATGAAGTCAAAACCCTACTCGTGTTTTTGAATTGATTTAATCTCGTTTAAATCTTGCTTTCATAGTTTGATTTTAATCTAGTAAATTTTGTTTTAGTTATAGTTTAAATTGTTCCCTTAAATCCAAAAGAATTTGATTGCTTCAACTTGAAAACGGTAGAAAACTTAGTGCTTAGCGACCAATCCTCGTGGGAACGATACTCACTCATCATTATATTACTTGTGCGATTAGTATACTTGCTACATATTGCATGTTGTAGGAAACACGCATCAGTGTTGTACAAATTCAAGGTAAGTAAACCCAATCTAAGCTTTAATTTGAGTAGTATATGTGTAAGTTGATTCTTGAGTGTTTGTGTATGGTGTATGATAAGAAGTATTGGTTGTTTAGATGCTTGTTTGATGGAGAGTAATGTGTAGAAGTTAAGCCAAGATGAGTAGTTATGTAGATGTGATGTTTTGGTCAAAACCTTGGATGAAATTTTGAAGAGTTGATGTTGGAATTTGGAAGTGTTGAATTTGGCCAGAATAGGGGTTGCATTTTTGTTGAATTTTCTTCCAACTTTAAGGTATTTGGAGAGATGTGGAGGTGTGGCCAGCCATGTACTTATATGTGCATGTAAAGTGTTTGGTGAAATTTCAAAAGGAAATTTATGCATGAATTTATCAAATATTGTTAAAGATATTATTTGAGAAAGGAAAGAATTGATGTTAAAAGGTTGTATTAGACTTGACCAAGTATAAGTTTAAGTGTTTAGGAGTGCATTTTGTTATGCCAAAATTTAGAATAACACTTGGTTATGTTAGGTCAATGAAATGAATGGCCTTTAGTGCATGGTTCAAGTTGCTTGAACTTTTAGCGTTAGTTTGAATGGCATATTGTATTTAGTTATTGAATTATGAGTTTTGAAACTTATGACTTTAGAAAAGTGATGGCAAGAACTGCATATTAAATTATTGCAATAGTGTAGTATTGATAATAGTAAAAGATGGGTGATTATATTATAATATTACAATATGCCACAATAAATTGTCAAGCTTATATGCAGCTTGGCCAAATAAGTATATTGTTGTTTCTTGTTTTGAGATTAGATATAAACAATATGTAATAAGTGATTTTATTGTATAAAAAATAGAAAAGATTTCCCAAGTATAGATATCAAAAGAAACATCAAAGAAATAGAAGTTTGGTTTATGTATTAAATACATGACCATTTTAGAAATTGATTGGTTTGTAGGGGTGAGAACGGGTAGTGGATAGAACAAGAACCTGGGGGTAGAACCGAAATCGGAACCAGAATCTAACCAGAACCGGCATTGTGCAGGTAGGTTCCAGTTCCAATTTTTTAGAACAGACACTGTGCGGTTCTGGTTCCGGTTCTTGTGTGTGGAGGAACCGGAACCGAAACCGAAACCTGGAAAAAGGGTACCCTGTTTGGAACTGATTTTTGGAACCGATTTTTAGAACCTTGTTTGGAACCTATTTTGGAACCTGTTTTGGAACCTGAACTGCAATGAAATATTTGTGAAATATGAATAATGGGGGGTTTCTATTATTTTACATATAAAAAAATTTAAAATAGAAAAAGTTAAATTTTTGGAATAACCTAATTAAATAAATATACTAATACAATTATACTTATTACATATAAATTACATCTTATTAAAAACTTTAATATATTATAATATATTAATATTAAAGTTTTGATTAATTAAGTGAATAATTGCAATTATGATCCAATTAAAAGTGTTTTAAATTTTTAATGTTATTAAAAGAATTATTTTTGAATAAAATAGTATATTTGATTGAATAATAATATATTTAGTTATTTACTTCAATTATCAAGTTCTAAGTATATCTCTAGTAAATTAGCAATTAATTAATTATATATTATAAATTGATAAACATTAATAAATTTTATTACTAGTTAAATATCATACTTAATCAATTGTAACATTATATTATAAAATTAATTATAATTTTATACCATTACTTAATTGATTTATAGTATAATTAATTATAGCATTATATTAATTGATTTCTACTTAATTAATTGACTTATAAGTTATAACATTTAGTTAAATGACTTATAAGTTATAACATTTAGTATATTACTTAAATAAATAATTAGAAATTTAATTAATTATAGCATTACATTATAGATTTATAGTATAATTACTTAATCAATTATAACATTTTATTATAAACATTAGTTCAAAATTAATTAAATGATTAAAAATTTAATTAATTATAATATTACATTAAAGATTTATAATATGATTATTTAATTCACTATAACATTACATTATAGTATGATTACATAATTAAATGATTACTTAATTGATTATGACATTATATTATAAATATTAGTAATTACTAATTTACTACATAAACATTAGCACAATACTTAACTAAATTATTAGAAATTTAATTAATTATAATATTACATTATAAATTTATAGTACGATTACGTAATTAATTGTAATATTATATTATAATTAAATAATTACTTAATTAATTATAATATTATATTAAAGGTTTATAGTATGATTACTTAATTCATTGTAACATTTCAATATTTCATTATAGTATGATTACATAATTAATTATAACATTACGTAATTAGATGATTATTTAATTGATTATGACTTTATATTATAAATATTAATTATAACATTATATTATAAACAAATGATTACTTAATTAAATGATTATTTAATTAATTAAATATTATATTATAATTAAATAATTACTTAATTAAATTATAACATTATTACATTACATTATATTATGGTTACTTAATTAATTATAGTATTACATAGTTAAATGATTACTTAATTAGTTATAAATTTATAACATTACATTATAAATATTAGTAATTTACTACATTATTACATTACTTAATTAGATGATTAAAAATTTAATTAATTATAATATTACATTAAAGATCTATAGTTTGATTACTAAATTCACTATAACATTATATTATAATATGGTCATATAATTAATTATAACATTACATAATTAAATAATTACTTAATTGATTATGAGTCATGACCTTATATTATAAACATTAGTAATTATTAGTTTACTACATAAACATTAGCACAATACTTAATTAAATGATTAGAAATTTAATTAATTATGAAATTACAGTATAAATTTATAGTACGATTACTTAATTAGTTAATTAATTGTGACATTATATCATAATTAAATGATCACTTAATTATTTATAATATTCTATTATAAATAAATAAATTATAATATTATATTAAATATTTATAGTATGATTACTTAATTTATTTAAGTACGATTACATAATTAGTTATAACATTACATAATTAGATGATTATTTAATTGATTATGACATTATATTATAAATATTAATTGTAACATTACATTATAAAAAAATGATTACTTAATTAAATAATCTGAAATTTAATTAATTAAGCATTACATTATAGTTAAATAATTACTCAATTAAATTATAACATTATTATATTACATTATATTATGATCACTTAATTAATTATAACATTACATAGTTAAATAATTACATAATTAGTTATGAATTTATAACATTACATTATAAACATTAGTAATTTACTATATTATTACATTACTTAATTAAATGATTAAAAATTTAATTAATTATAATATTACCTTATATATTTATAGTATGATTACTTAATCAATTATAACATTCTATTATAAACATTAATATATTAATATATTAATTAGAAATTTAATTAATTACAATATTAAATTATATATTTATAGTATGATTACTTAATTCATTATAACATTATATTATAGTATGATCACATAATTAAGTTATAACATTATATAATTAAATGATTACTTAATTAATTATGACATTATATTATAAACATTAGTAATTTACTAATTTACACAATACTTAATTAAATGATTAGAATTTTATTAATTTTAACATTAAATTATAAATTTATAGTATGATTACTTAATTAATTATAGCATTCTATTATAAACAATATTACAATACTTAATTAAAACAATTTAATTAATTATAATATTACATTATAATTAAATAGTATATTACTTAATTAATTATAACATTACAATTTACATTATAGTATGATCACTTAATTAATTATAACATTACATAATTAAATGATTACTTAATTAATTATGACATTATATTATAAATATTAAACATAAGTAATTAATTAAATTATTAGAAATTTAATTAATTATAACATTACATTATTGTTGAATAACTACTAAATAATTATAAGTATTTATAACATTGCATTATATTATGATCACTTAATTAATTATAACATTATATTATAATTTAATAATTACTTAATTAATTACAACATTACTATATTACATTATAAACATTATTAATTTATAATATTAAATTTAGAGGTTATGAGTTACATTGGACACAAATGAATGAGTAATCAAAATTTGTTAGGGGTGTATTTGTAAACTTTTAAGGTATTTTTTGTCATTTTTTAAACTAATAGGGGGTAATTGATTTTTTATAGGGTACCTGGGAAAGGAACCGGAACCTGGCTACATTTTAGGTTCCGGTTCTTTGAATTGAAGAATCTACACTGTGCGATTCCGGTTCTGGTTCCTTTTTTTGGGAACCTATACTGTGCGATTCCGATTCCGGTTTCCCGGAAAAACGCAAGGTACCTGGAACCGCTCACCCCTAGGTATGAGTATAGTTTTCATGCCTTATTATATATTACAAGCTATAGAATTGTGCTGGAAGATCTTGAGAATATGTTGTATTGGCCAAAAGTTTAGTTAAGAATGTTAAAAAGAAATAAGAATTTAGCCAAAGTATATATGTTGTGCTATATGTTAGATTGTATTTACAATGATTAATATGGCAATATAGGTTAATGTATAGAATATAGCCAAAAGAAAAAAAGAAAGAAGGGCATGTATAACAATTTTGATGGTCATGTTAAGAGAATGCAAATTTATGGCATTAAAATTTGTATTTAGAAAGTTGTACAAGACATGTTTGTAACATTAGAAAATATTAGAGAGTAGGTTTATGACATGGTTATGTGATATAAATATATATTTGTGAAAATCTAGTAGCATAATTGGGCAAGTTAGTAGACTTAATACCTAAGTTGTGGCATAGATTTTTATAGAAGAAATTAGATTGCCCAAAATGTAGAATTCATTCCCTAGTTAAATTGTGCCGTTTTAATATCTCACTAATAGAATTATAGAAGAGTAGAATTTGTGAGAGATAATGTAATTGTGTACGTGTACATTTTACATAGCATGATAGAATTAAAGAATTACATAATTACGTAGAAATTATAGAATCACGTACGTACACACGATGCATAGAATTCAGAAATGAAGAATAAAATAGAAAATGTTTAAGTTAAGCGTATTACTAGAATAGAACTTTGGGCTTTCTAGAAAAATATAGAAATAAAAGCCTTCGAATTAATAGAATACATGCCAGAGCCAGACACGTATTTTGGGATCATGCATAGACAGCATATAAATACATGACATAGCATAGCATGTATTTCAAAAACTTTAAAATTATTGGAAAATATCTAGTTATTTTTGATTTTCTGACATGTTTTGATGTTGTGATGGGGAACCTGTGAGCATTCGCTGCCTTAGTTAGTGGTGACAAAGATGTAGAGCTCAATGAAGTTCTAGAACCGTAAGATACATTAGACGAAGGAAGAGAAGATATGCCACAAGAAGTGGTTGAACATCGTGAGGAGGTTACTCCACAATCTGTGGATCAAAGTGAACCACCTCAAGTCGCATAGGAGCTACGTAGGTCCGGAAGAGTATGTCATGATCCCAAGAGATATGGTTTTCTTGTGACTCAGCATGACAACATATTGGTCTACCAAGACAATGACCCCAGAACCTACGATGACACTATATCGGATCCAACTTCCTTTAAATGGTTTGAAGCCATGAAATCTGAGATGGAATTTATGTACCAGAACTAGGTATGGTCTCTGATGGATCTACTTAAAGGGGTAAAATGTAGGAACCATGTCGTGGCAAGCGCAGAATTACAACAAAAATTTTCTTGCTATGACACGGTCCCGTTACCCAAGATCACGATTTAGACTAAATAATCAACATATATAATTTAACCCATACAAGGTTATGTGATTTACCTACGTTTGTGGCTCCTCCTTTGGATCTTTCAAACTAATTGCTATCAATCCAACTTAGGATTGAGTCCGTCGGTATCCACACAAAGGTAGGCTTGAGATCACCCTAGGATTGACTACTAGATCAATCGTAGGGCTTAAGGGAGGTGGCAGAATTTAGAAAGATAATTTCTCTCTCTAGGGTTGCTGGCTAGGGTTTGTGGGAGAGTTAATTTTGCTATTTAATTTGCAAAATTAACTTTATGATAATAGCTCTCTTAAAATAAAATCCAATGACCCTTTATATGGACAATCCCAAATAAGAGTCCAATAAGGATTGTAAATCCTTAATTCCTATTTGGATTTGATTACAATCCTTTTAATTCCTATTTGGATTTGATTACAATCCTTTTAATTCATATTTGAATTGGATTGCAATCCTTGATATAAGGGATTAGAACACTTAAAGATATTCACCTAAAATATGAATCTTAATTAAATAAATATTCCTATTTATTTATTTCTTATATAAATGCATACTCTAATTAAATAAATATTACTATTTATTTAATCAATATATGTTTATGTATATTTTTAATATTTAATATATGGGTGTAAATATATATTTAATAAAATTAAATATATATTCTCCATATTAATTAAAATTAATATAATTTCAATTTTGCTAAAAATTCTCCCAATAAATTGGATAATGGCGTCAACCTCTTAGCAAAATTACCAAAGTGCCCTTTTCAGCTATAATGACAAAAATGTCCCTAGACTCCTAAATTATCGAAATACCCTTTTCAGCCCAAGGACAAGATTGTCCTTCCATTTCCATATCTCACTTAACTACCTTGTATGTGTGTGACCCGAAGGCTTTTCACTTTGCCGATAGTGCCCCGATAACGAATTAAGCATCAAGCAATTAGTGTTTTTGTACACTAATTAAGATTAGCCTCTAGCAAGGCATCATGATTCCCCAATAAGTAAAGAATCAGAGATTTAGGCTTACCTTGTCTTCGGTATGGTTACCATGCAATTCAATCCGTTTCATCATCTTTTATCTTATCAAGGTTTGAGGTACAGAAATAGTGTCTACCTTAAGAGCCACCTTGACTTGTTCTATATTTGGTTCTTGAATCTAACAACTATTAAATCAAGCACCAACTCGATTTCATCGTGGCCACAGATTTAAGGTCATTGTTCTTTAACCAAATATCTCATTGAGATAAGATCTCCTGTAACCAGGAGTGATGAATCCTTTGTTGATCCACCATAGTCATAGTGTACTTCTCGATGTAACCAATCACCATCATTCTGGTAATCCCTAAAAGAGACGACGTTAGGCTAATGTCAAATCACATCGATATTTACATATGGCACTCTAGTGATCTCAAGTCAAAGGACCACATGCGCCACCATCTATAAAAGGATATATTCCACAGACATTACGTTTACCATCTCATGTGGAATCCTCTTATGGGTCAATTCAGTGTACTTGCACAAGCAAGCACCCATGCATTGTACCAGGTTGATGCCCCCAACCTTGACATGTGAGATCTGTCACTACTTTCGATAGGGTCATTCAGCGCGATGATAGTCTCTCTGTATAATTTGTGTCGTTGGTCAAATTTATACTATGACTACGAATAGTTTAAGAAAGGCCACCTTGTGCTTATAGGGTTCTCACAATTAAGATTTATAACACTTAATTCCCTCATCACTAGTTCCAACCTTTCTAAGGACACATGCCATTTTCTTTATGCGTAGTAATACTAAATAGATGCTACAGCATATGCTCATTAATAAGTGATGCCTTTTATTCATTAATTTGAAATGAGTTTACAAGAGCTAAATTGTTGGCTTTAGTGCACCTACTATAACAATCTTCCACTCGCATTATAGCCAATCATTCATATGTTTGATCCCATATGATGCTATATGTCTATCATGCTTCTGCTGCGACAAAGCTTTCGTAAGTGGGTCTGCGATGTTATCGTCCGTAGGTACTTGGTTGATTTGTATGTCACCTCTCTTCACAATTTCTCTAATGAGATGGTATTGCTGGACCCAAGATGTCAAAGGTATGTTCCTAACTCAAAATAGTCCTTTAGATGTTAATTTTATGTTAAAAAGCATAAAATCTAACTAAGGGCAAAATAGTCGATTAATTTGGAATGGTATGAATCAATTATCCATAAAAAGGCATTAGGGGCAAAATGGTCATTTTGCCTATGGATAAGCATTGAAAAAGTCAAGGATGAGTAGGCTTAATTGCATTTAATGGCATTAATTAAGTAATAATTATGTCTAGTGTGAATGATCAAAATGCCCTTATGTAAAGAATTAAGGACTTATGAGTTATACAATTAAAATAATTGGGCCGATAGGATAATTTTGGAAAATAAATGAAATATTTTCCTATAAATGAGATGAAATTCGTTCAAGCCAAGGGAGAGAGCATTTCTTCAACATTTCTTCCATTTTCTCTCAAATCTTCCATGAAACAAGCTTTCTTTCTCTAAGTTTTAAAAGAGTTTTGCTTAATTTTTCAAGGACAACAAGATAGGAGCCTTGGATCTTCAATTTTAAGGGTTTAAGGTATGGATTAAAAACTTTAGTTTTGATGTGATTTGAAGATTTGAAGTAGATTTTGAAGTATAATGTTATATATGTAGGATTAAGGTGTAAAAGAAGGCAAAGGATTTGTTGGAGGAATTCTTTAAAAGGTAAGGAAGAACCTCCCATGACTTTAGGGTTTATGCTAGGGTTTGTAGATTTTTATGAACCTTAAATTAAGGCTTTAAGGCATAGAATTAGTTGATGGTAAGTGTAGTTGAACTCATTTATTCTACTTATTGCCTTGAATTCATTATACATGAAGTTATTGCTATTTATGTTTTATGAGTTGTTATGTTTGATTGAAGAAAATGAAGTGTGGATGCTGATTGTGGCAAAACTTGTAGTATTGGAGGCGACATGATGTTGAATGGTTGCTATTAGATGTGTTGAGGTGTTGTTTGCATGAGCTTACAATGTTATAACAATAATGGATGATTATGGGAATGAGATTTTACACTTCCTTTAAAATGTTAAAGACTATTAAAGGGAGGTTTATTTGATCCATAAGTTGACCTATTGGTTAATTGTCAATAGGAATTGATGTGGCATAGTTAATATGAAAAATTCGGATTTAGTAAGCTTAGGGGTTATGTTAAACATGCTTCAGTATTTCGACCATAACATGAGTTATAAAAATCTAAATGAGATGATTCTTCAAGCATTAGAAAGTTAAGACACAGACCTATAACGTTTCTGTTTATGCCAAGAGCCAATTCATTTGAGAAGTGGATGGAAAATAGCCTGAAGTATAAACTAGTTATTAAAGTTTAAGATTTAACATGATCAATTCTTATGATTATGAATTGATTATTAATGTACTATTGTAATTATGCCATGTACTAAGGTTTACCCATTAGTTAGATGATCTTTGAAAGATATACATGGTCATGATGTAATGCATGATTAATGTTATGAAATGGCATGAAGATGCAATGTAATACATGTTTTAAGATGATGTATGTGAGCAAGAGGTCATGTAAATAGATTGATAATCCATAGATGAATTAAAAGAATTAAGCTCACCAAAATATGTATTTACATGCCATAAGATGTTAGAGATGCATATAGACATGATGGGAAACGTGTAAGCATATCCTTGTATACCGGTTGAGGAAAGATGAATATATGCTTTAGATGTTAAATAACGTGTAAGCACGCCTCTCGATGATATGAGCTCTAGATGAATTTGAGGCTAGATGATATGAAGTGCTTAAGATGCTAAGAAAAGTCCGATCGGCTACACATTAAATGCTTCATATGCATTTAGTTGTACTACATGAGTTATGATGTTATTTACATCATGAGATGATTTATACTCATGTTAGATGATATTTAGATGTTATATCATGACATGTAATGTGCGTGTACTATGTTTACATACTTATTTGTACGTGTATGCATTGATGTTTATATAGCCATAAAATGATGAAAGACATATGAAATAGAAAGGAAAAATAAAAATAAAAGGGGAAGTATCCCTAGATGTAAAAGATAAGTGATGTGTTAACAAATATGTTTAAATAAAGGTCAAATAGCACATTTAGAATGAAATAGATCATTCCTTACTGAGCGATTAGCGCTCACCCTTTTATTGTTGGTTGCTTTGTAGGTAGACCAGAAGCGAAGGATGCTAGAGACAGCGGGGTTACACGTGAGGGGAGATGATTTATTGTCATCTCGATGTTTTTATCTTGATGTAAATAATGTAAATGATAAATATTTGTGAAACACCTTTTGGAATCTTCCACCCTATAAATATGTTTCGATTGTGTATTTTACGGATAAATTCTTAAAGTTTTGAAATTGTAAGTTTGGATCCTGCATGACATTTTATATGCATGTTTTAGATATTATTATTATTATCCTTACACAAGTTTTTTTTTCTAAATACAACTCGTTCTCCAGACATATATCCCTGGGATTCTCATTGAGGGATATTCAGAGGATACCTGATTGGAGGTGGGTTTTACATAGAGTATGTGCTTGGACCTTTGGTGAGATTGTGGTTCTTTAGCCTGAGCTATGACTTCTATTGTAGAATCCACTACAGTGCTTTGTTTTGAGCTTTTCCAGCTAACTGCAGCCCCATTAAGCTAGAATACGTAACCTAACTGCGATCGATAGTCATCCTTTTTAGTTTGAAAACTGGCATCAATGTATCCTCTTACAGTGAGATCATCTTCTCCTCCATAGACCAAGAACATATCCTTAGTCCTCTTAAGGTACTTAAGCATGTTCTTGACTACTGTCCAGTATGTTTCACCTGGATTTGATTGATATCTACTATAGATGCTCAAGGCATATGAGACATCAAACCTAGTACATAACATGGCATACATTATGGATCCTACTGCCAAAGCATAAGGAATACCTCTAATCCTATCTCTCTCCTCTTGTGTTTTAGGACCCATATCCTTAGAGAGATACATGCCATGTGACATTGGAAGGTAACCTTTCTTTGAATCTTCCATACAGAATCTTTTCAATACTTTGTCAATGTATGTATTTTGACTTAGGCCCAACAACCTACAAGATCTATCATGATGGATCTTTAGACTGAGGATGTAGGTTGCTTCCCCTAAGTCCTTCATGGAGAAGCACTTGGATAACCAAGTATTTACCGTTTGCAAGTTTGGTATATCATTCCAAATGATCAATATGTCATTGACATACAACACTAGGAACGCCACTACGCTCCCACTGATTTTCTTGTATACAGAAGGCTTATCTTTGTTTTGTATAAACCTGAATTCCTTTACATATTCATCAAAATGAATGTTCCAGCTCCTTGATGCTTGCTTGAGTCCATAAATGGATCTCTTCAACTTGCATACCTTCCCTGCTTGTCCATTAGAAACCATCAAGTTGCTGGTAGCATGCCGAATGCACCAAATTAATTAACCTTACTAACCTAACTACTAAATTGTATATAGGGTGAGCAAGGGTCGATCCCATAGGGAATGATTCAATTAAATCTTGTATTCTATGCCAATAACCACAACAAAGACAACAGGAAAATAAAATAAAATCCTAAACAGTAAACACGATAGCAGAATAATGAAAGGGGTTGTAATGAATGCAACTAAAGTGAAACAAATAAATCTCCAATGGTAGAAAATATCAAATTAAAAACAACCAGTTCTCAGTTCAAGATCCACCTAAACAAGCATTGGACACGAACTAACCGTAACATTATTCTATCTCGTTATTGTGGAATTATTAACCCTAGGAAACAACAAGCTCTATTACCTGAATTTTCCCTTAATTCTCACTACTGAAATAAGCTCTTCAACTAGATCCTAACCCTTGAACAACCTAGAATAAGCTCTCTAAGTTTAATTCAATGGCAGCCTTAAGAATTAGGAAAATAGATCAATCCAAGCAACAATCACGCAAGATCGGATTATTTAACTTAGGTTATGTTATTCAAGGTGACAGACTGAAAACTTGTCCGTAATCATCTATCATCATGTGTTACTCATTGAATAGAAAGAGGACAATTACGTATCACAATTCCTGATTCTAATAGATGAAATTCCGATTAAACAATTTAACAGGCCATTACTAAATCATCCAAACAAGAATCATAAACAATTAAAACAGAATAACATAAACAATTCCAATAAGAATAGATTGAGAACAATGTTATTGAAGTTAACTTACACCAATGACATGAATTCAGGCTTCAAAATCCTCTTGAACTAAAGAAGAAAGATCAGCCGCACATCTTGACGTAGAAAGTAAAAAAACTAAAAACTAAACTCTACTGCTATTCTCTCCCTGTTTAACCTAACAACTCATAAATAAATAATGTGTTTTTTCCTTAATTTTTCCCCAGGAATCACGAAAATTACTTTCCTAGATCTTTGCTAAACGATAGACTTCCAAAACTGTCAAAATCTTATCAGGTATGGAAAATAGAATTCATAATCCAGCTTGCACCAGGATTCTCGCAATGTAAAAGAACTCTTCTGGGCTTGGTCACTTCATAAAAGTTGTAGTCCTAGATGTGTAGATGAATTTGGGCTTTGGAATCACCTGCTTTAGATATCTGAAGCTCCAATTAGGCCCATTCAAAGACTTAATACTCAGCCAGGAAATCCTTCCGTGAATAGGATTCTAGGTCCGGTTTTGCAACAACTAATGATGTCCCAAATGAACTCGAATTCTCGCCATAATACCCTCTTGGAAAGCTTGATTTGTCCACTTTACTTTTTCTAAAGAACACTTTTGCAATCGAGAAATCTGACTCCATGAAAAACCTGAAAAACGCAAAGCACTGGTCGAATAACAAAAAATCTGGAATTTCCTAATCTTTTCTCAATTATTTCATAAAGTCTATCCAAATATGCCAAACTTACAAAATAAACTCTAATCAACTCAACTATGCATAAAACATAACAAAAAACATAATATGGAAGGAATAAAAATATATAAATTACACTCTTATCAGTTGCGTCATATAGATGTCCTCTTCAAGGTTTCCATTCACAAAAGCAGGTTTGACACCCATTGGCCAATTTCATAGTCATAGTATACAGCAATAGCTAGCATAATTCTAATGGACTTTATGTAAAACCCCTCCATAGCCAGGTATTTCCAAAGTATCCCTTGGCCATTGAGAACCTAGAAAAGACACGCCTAGGAAATGAGTCTGTTTCAAAACCTATGCTTTTTTTTGTTTCGTCTCGTTAAAAAAAAAAAATGATTAAACATCCCATATCCATAAAATGATTCAAGAAATTTAGCATCCTACAGAGTTAATAACATAAGTATATAATATCATTTACTAAAATCATTTAACCTTTTTCATTCATTTGACAAGGAAATGGTCATATTAGGTTTATTAAAACATATTTACTTCAATATCCATAAGATTTGATGTTATTTCACATCAAAACTCAAAGCATAGCAAAAGCATTCCTTCATGCGCATATCATTCCCTAGTAGCCTCTCTCAGCTTCAAGCTTTAATCATTACATGCAAAACATTTTAAAAAAATTCGTGGGGTGAGTGCTAATCGCTCAGTATGGGAATAGGGCCACTTATAAACTATTAAGGTTCATTATACAAGCATATTACTCAGGACCTTACCTATCTACAAGACATGACCTTCATTCATTGACATTATCAAGTTCATAAAACATGTCATACACTTTGGACTTTCCTCATGAACATAAGTCATAACATAACCATACATAATATAACGTAGAACATATATGACTTTTGCAATATTCATAAACATGGCATGCCTATTTCTTTTGTCTTTGTACTTGACATTTTCAATAGTTTTTATTATCCGATCGGATTCATTTGAACCTTTACCTTGTTCTTAGTCGTCACCTCAAAGGACTCATGGTTTCCACAAAGATTCCATTCCTCTGATCTTGGTTTACACCTCAAGAGACTCATGGAATTCATTCTTTAACATTTCATAAATTTTTTCATAAGTCAACTAAATAAGCTATATGCATTATCATTATGAATGCAAACATATGGGATACATCTCCCACGCTCAATCATACTATTCATTCATTCAAAATGTACCCTTGGCCAATTGCACAATTCATCAATCAATTTTGCAAAACTCCTTGACATGAATATTTTCCTATTAAATTCATTAACTTAATTCATTCAATTTCTCATAAAACACAAGGAATTTCAACAGGTGCCTTTTATCAAATTTTTTTTAGACCATAGGATTATTTAGTGGTTTATTAGAAATTATAAAAAAGATGGGAGTTTTTTTATTAAGGAAGTGGATGCCATACAGTTCGTCACTTTCAAGCAATTTTTTCCTCATCTTCCAATTCGAATTGATTCTTGGCTAAAACATAAACATTTTAGGTCTATTTCTCAAATTTTTAATCCATCAAGAATCAGCTCAATCCAACTTTTATAACTTTAGTTATGACTAATGCAGCGAAGCATGTTCAGTATAAGTCGTAAAAAGTCATAATATTTGCCATATCACTCTAAGTATAAGTGGCCATAAAAACCTCCCTTTTTACAAAACCAAAATGTGCCAAGGCATCGTCCAACTACAAATCTCTTAAATGGCCATAAAAACCTCCCTTTTTACAAAACCAAAATGTGCCAAGGCATCGTCCAACTACAAATCTCTTAATTGGCATAATCATCCTCCATATGCATACATACACTAACCAACACACCCATTTAAACAATCCATAACCAAAACATAGCATCACACTCAAATTAGCATAAATAAATGTAAATTTCATCAACCCTAGGTGTTATCAATGTTAGTCATAAGGGTGATTTTATTTTCTCCTTACCTTAGTATTCAAAGCACGAAGACACTCCTCCTTAGCTCCAAAGGCTCACCCTTTCTACTTTACACACATAACCACTTATGAATTTCTCTTTTAACTAAAAATCACAACAAACTAGGGTTTTAAAACTAACCTTAAACCATGAAATTGAAGTTCTTTAAGTGTGGATGGTTATCTCCTTCAAAATTCAACTTGAAATCCTATGAAAATTTTGAAGAGAGAAAGCTTGAATTAAAGCCTTTAATGGAGGAAAATAAGACTTGAAGAAGAAAGTTTGGTGTTCTAAAAGTGTTGGCCGACTTAACCAAAAAAAAAATCTTATAAACATTTGATTTTTTTAATTCCCAAATGGGATTGGCCATCAAAAGTTAGATATATAAGTCATTTGGTATAAATTTTGCATATAAGGGCATTTTGGTCATTTCTACTACAACATAATTATTACACTCATTTAATTCCATTTGACTTCTCTTTTCTACTTGGTGACCAAGTAATTCCATATGATAATTAACTAATTTACCCATAATACACTTTTATGGATATTTGATTCCTATAAATTATTGTGAAAAGACCATTATACCTATTGGGAACCGTTTATGCCATTTAACCCTACTAACCTCCTTCATGACACTTTAACCATATTTCTTATCAGTACCATCAATTCCTAACACTTTACAACATTCATGTCTCATAATGCATGCAAAATGACCATTTTACTCTTTATTGATAAAAAATCCTTTTAAGGGTACAATTACATACCTTATAGCATTGGAACGTTGACGTGGGGTTTACACTTTAGCATTGCTACTAGAGAAAATGTTTCATCATAGTCAATCCCATGCTTTTGTTGGAAACCTTTTGCTACCAGCTGTGCCTTATAGGTTTGAATATTCCCATCCATGTCAATCTTCTTCTTGAAGACCCATTTCCACCTTATGGGTTTGACTCCTTCGGGTGGGTCCACTAGATCCCATACTTGGTTCTAATACATGGAGTCTATTCCAGATGCCATGGCATCAAGCCATTTTGTGAAATCTGGATTCAACAAAGCGTTGTTGTAAGTTCTAGGCTCATAGTCTTGATAGACCAATACGTCACCACTTTGAGTCATGAGAAAACCATACCTCTCGGCCTCACGACATATTCTCCCAAACTTGCAAGGCTCTTGTGTCAGAGGTTCCTTTGTTCCACTCCCTGTGGAGTGATCTCCTTATGATGCTCAACCATGCTAATGACACATCATCTTGTCCGTCGTTTGATGTATCTTGTGGTTCTAGAACTTCATCGAGTTCTACCTTTCTTACACCATCTTCTCTTTGAAGGAAATCCTTCTCTAAGAAGACTCTAGTTCAAGCAACTAAAACTTTTTGCTCAGCTAGATTGTAAAAATAGTATCCCTTTGTCTATTTAGGATACCCTGTAAAAATACATTTCTCTGACTTTGAGGCAAGCTTGTTCAAAGTCAATTTCTTGACATAAGTGTCACAACCCCAAACTCTTAGATCAAACAAAATGGGTTTACGCCCATTCCATATTTTATATGGTGTCTTATTCATTGATTTCGATGGTATACAATTTAGTGTATATGTCACACCCTCTAAGGCATAGCCCTAGAACGATGTGGGTAAATCTATAAAACTTTTCATTGATCAAACTATCCAACAAGGTTCGATTCCTTCTCTCAGACACGCCATTGTGCTGAGGTGTATAAGGAGGTGTGAGTTGAGATATAATCCCACATTCCTTAAGGCATGCATCAAACTTTGAGCTCAAGTATTCTCCTCCTCTATCGGATCAGAGAACCTTGATATCCTTGCCCAATCGATTTTGTACTTCGTTCTTGAATTCCTTGAACTTGTCAATGGATTTAGACTTATGTCTCATTAAGTAGAAATATCCAAATCTACTAAGGTTATCAGTAAACGTGATGAAGTAAGAATATCCACCTCTGGCTTGTACTATTAGCGGTCCACATACATCACTATGGATGATGCCTAACAGTTCCTTTGCCCTTTCACTGTGTCCAGTAAAAGGTGACTTGGTCATTTTGCCCACTAGGCATGACTTGCATACCTCATAAGACTTGAAGTCAAATGGGTCCAAAACTCTATCTTATGGAGTTTTGCTATGCGAGTCTGGTTCACAATTCCAAGCCTACAATGCCATAGGTAAGTTTGATTAAAGCCATCAACCTTGGCGTTCTTATTCTCTAGATTGAAAATCTCATTATTTTTTAACTCTAGAACATACAAACCATTATGTAATCTTGCAATTGCATATTGAATACCATTTAAACTAATTGACATCAATCCATTAGTTATCATAAATTGATATCTAACGTTGTTTAAAGTGAACACAAAAATAATATTCTTTGAAATTGAAGGAACATAAAAACAACTTAAAGTTCTAGTTCAAGGCCCGAAGGCAAACATAAATAATAATCTCCGATGACTAATGCAGCAACACATGCTCCATTCCTAACTCGTAGGTCCACCTCTCCTCGACCAAGTAGTCTACTCCGTCATAGTCCCTACACAGAAGTGCAAATATGAGAAACATATCCTATGTCACTAACCCAAGATTTAATAGGAGATACATTGATTTCAATCATGTACATACCTTTAGAAGAAGATGCAGGCTTATTCTTCTTGCTTGCTTGCTAGGAATGCCTTGCAATGTTTTTTCCAATGACTAGGCTTGCCACAATGGAAGCAAACAACCTTTCCATCATTGCTCACACCTCCAATAGGTTTAAGGACATCTTGGGGTTGAGCTTTGGATTTGCCTTTGGCATTTCCTTTACCTCGCTTCCCCTTTCCTTTCCCTGGTGCATCGTCAACTAGCATCACTAACTTGGACTTCTTCATGTCCTTCTCTACTGTCTTCAACATATTCAGGAGCTTTGAGAGAGACTTATCCATAGAATTCATATTGAAGTTCATTATGAATTGGGAGAAGGAATAAAGCAAGGATTGCAGAACAAGACCTATTAATAGTTCTGCCTCTATACCAAATCCCAGTATTTCAAGCTTATGTATGTAGCTAATCATCTTGACTACAAGCGAGCCTACTAGGGTTCCCTCAGTCATTTGACATCTATATAATGCCTTTGACACCTCATAACGTTTGAGCCTAGCATGCTTTTGAAAGAGCTCTTTGAGATGTGTGATGATGGGGCCAACATCCAAATTCTCATGCTACTCTTGTAGATTAGGTGTCAACGATGCAAGTACAATACACTGTGCAATATTAGTATCATCTAGATACTTTCTATAAGCATTTATAGTTTCCTAAGTAGCTTCGGGTTCAAGTGCTTCCATAACAAGTTCATCTAGGATGTACAACTTCTTTTCTAACTTGAGTATAATCCGACGATTTCTATACTAGCTAGTAAAGTTTGTACCATCAAACCTGCTTTCTGTTTTGATTATTGATCACAATGATTGATTATTGGTAGTCATAATGTAAATCTACAAGTACAAATCAAATAGAGTTAATAATCTTTTATTAATTAATAAGGCATTTCATCAATTAATAAGCTCCCACTATTTTTATTCAAGTTAATAGCCCTATTATTATACTCGGGAAGGTCCATCAGTCTTCCTAGTGGGCCAAAATCCCATCATTCCTAATTTGACCTCTTAGGGGGGCAAGTAGACCAAAGTAGGATGAGTAGGTAGGCCACAAGCTCTAGCTTACACCATTTAATAGCACCAACTTATTAAACTCAAAGGTAAGTATTGCAGACAAACCAATTACACAATCCAATGGCACCAATGATTGGCCTCAAGTATAACTTTCGGATCGGTGAGTTTGGACACTACCTGCCCACTAGTGCATTTTAAATATGCACTACTCTACCATGCCTCTAGTTGTACTTATCAACCCTTCGCGGAGGTGAATCCAGCAAAGTACGCCTAGTTAAGTCATAACTCATCAACATTAAGGAAAAAGTTTATTGATGATTAACCTCCCAAAGGTAGAAGTGGCTCCTTGTGGGGGCAAGTAAGACCACGATGAACGATGGTTTGATTAATCCCATGGGATGGAAGGATTGATTTATTTTTGACTTAATATCTTTTATGAGCGGTTCATCCTTTAAAATCTCACCATTTTATTATCTTATTTAGAATGTTATCATTTGGCATTCAACCTTAGCATGCTTATACAAATAAGACACTCCATAAACTCGTGTTGGTACATGGACATCCTAACACCAATTTCCTTGAGCTTATAGGAAGTTGGTAGGTCACCCTAGGTTTATTATTCTATTATAAAGAATAAAACATCTTTGGGATTCATCACGCCTTTGCCTCATCTTCAAAGCTTATTCTACTTTACAAATAAATTTAAAGAAACCTTGAGTTACATTTGAGGGGCTTTAGATGAGAAGAGAATTTACATTGAAGAATGGGAGGTAAGGTAAGACACGCAAACCCTATTTAAAACAAACAAATCCAAAATAATAAAACCTAAGGTCTATGGGCAAGTACCAAACACCACGCATAATAGACACCAATCATAGAATGCATAAATTCAAATTTACCATATTTGAATTGTCGGGTAAATTTCACTTTAACACTTTAATTTTATAGAGTTTCCATTCGTCCCTAAACTTTGTAAAATTATAGTTTAGTCCTTGTCCAGTTTGAAAAATGAATAAACAGTCCAGAATAGCAACAACTTATTCTTCTACTGATGGCTAAGTGTAACGCCCACTTTGAGGTACGTAGCTTAAATATGCCTATTGGCCCTTAATGTTGTTAGTTTTCCCTTATTTAAGCTTGTATGCTTGTAATATTGTTTGGTTGCCCTGAATTTGGTAAAGGATTGGCGAAGTTGGAACATTGTAGACTTCATCAGGGCGAAGAATAAATCTCACCGCAATGACGTATGCTTTGGAATTTTTTGTTGGCTAAGGGCTGGCTGAAATTTTTGAGAAGTTTCTAGAGAATTTTTCCTTAGGGGCAAAGTGACCATTCTACCCCTAATTAGTAGTAAAAGTGAGGAGTAAAAAGTAAGAAAATTTCATGGAGAATGCATTGGAGATGGGGGTGTATTTGTAATGAATTAAAGGGCAAAGATGGAATTTTCAAGAAAGTGCAAGGGCAAAATGGGAAAGAATGTGTATTTATATGAGATGTTAAGGGTTGAATCACACAAACTCTCCCATTCTCTACACCCCACACGCCACTTCTACTCTCCAATTCTCTCATCTTTTCATCAAATTTCCAAGGAAGATTAGAGGGCTTTTGGTTAGATTTTGGTAGAGATTTGATCTTAAGCATCAAAAGGTAAGGATTCTTATTATAGATATGAGATTAATTTGTAAAAGTGTTGAATTCTTATAGTGTTTATGCTTAGGGTTTAGAGAAAGAACAAGTCTACCATAGAAGAGAGATCTTAGTGGAATTACTCAAGCACAAGGTAAGTAAATCCAACCCTAACCCTTGTTTGAGCAAATAAAGCGTAGAGATTGTTTTATATGAATCTTACATGAGTTTATATGCTTGAGATTTGTGGATGGAATTGTTATTGAGTTGATGATGATCCATGATTGGATTTCCACCATGAGAAGGGATGGTTGTGTTGATAAAACTTGATAGAAGTTGGGGTTGAAATTAGAAAGAGTTTGAGGAGAATTTTTGAAGTATGTTTCCTGGCCAAGTTTAATCTTGTTATAGAGGAGTTTTACTCCAAATATGGATGTTTAAGAAAGAAGTAGAAATATACCTAAAATAGAGTTTCAGTATGCATGCATGATGTTTGATGAAATATCTAAGAGAAGTATATGTATGAGTAGAGAAAAACTTATTTTTGTGCTACATGGCATTTTTGCATTACATGTTTGTACTTAGAAAGAATTATAAGCATGAGCCATCCACATGCATATATTTGCATATGTATAAGAATTTAAAGAATAAAGAACTTTAAGAACAAAAAGAAAGAAAGAAAAGCACTAAAGAATAAAAGAAAGAAAAGTGCTAAAAAGAAGAAAAGAATAGGTTGTTGCGATGGGGAACCCGTGAGTGACAAGAAGAAGAAGATTCCCACATACACGCCGCCTTAAGTGAGCGGCCTAAGAAGAAGAAAAAGAATTTGTATGGCCCGTAAGAATGTATGTGGATGAGGGCTATACCAAGAAGAAATACCTACATGCACGCCACCTTAATTGTGTGGCCTAAGAAGAAAAGAATTTGTATAGTTCGTAAGAGTGCATGTAGATGGGGACTGTACTCACTCACATGGCCATGGTTCCGAATCCATGCATCAATCGAGTTCGATTGGCAAAGAATAAGAAAGAATGAGAGAGTATAAGAAAGTATAAGAAAGAATGAGCAAGCAAGAAAGAAAAGAAAAGAAAAGAAGAGAAGAAAGAAAAGAAAAGAAAAAGAAAGAAACATAGAAAAGAAAAAGAAAACAGAAAAAGAAATAGAAAAGAAGAAAAGAAAATGCATCTCCATGCATTTATGCAATTGCAACTCATCCATGCATGATACCATGATTTCTATCATGGTTAGTGAGAAATTAGAAGAAAGAAAGAACAGAGAGAGAATAAGAAAGAAAGAACAAAGAAAGTCAGAGCAAAAGACTAGTGAGAAATGGAAAAAGAAAAGAGAAAGAATAAAGAGAGAATGAAGAAGAAGAAAAAGAGTAAAGGAAAGAATTCAAAGAGTAAGCAACGGAGAGAGGGAAGTCTAGAGTAGCAGATTTACTTACGGAGCAATTAGTGCTCACCCCATTGTTTCTTCATGTTTTGTAGGAAATAGGTGAGAAGCGATCGGATGGACGTCGAGAAGCGAAAAGAAATGGCATTACTATCTACCGTTATTAAAGTTATTGTATATACTATTTTGTGATATGTAAAGAATTATATATTAAGTAAAGAAATTTTTTTGGGCCTATTTTCTTTTCATTTTATACTTATGTATTTTATCATGGTATAATTTAAGTATATTAGCTAAGAAAGAAGGTATTACACTAAGTGAAAAAAGTTCAAAATGCTTTTTCTCCATTCCCTAAAATACCCTTATCTCGCGGCAATCGGATGAGTTATTTTCAACCCTCTAAATCCCTACATGACAGATCGTGGGGTTTATCCTCATCGATGGAAACAACCATTAAACCCTAGTAGCCCAAAACGGGCCACTTCCACTTGGTCCACACACGCAGTATGAGGCCCATAAGTCCTTGGCGGCTAGGCATGTGTAATATATTGTATAGCTAGTAATTCTTTGAGAAATATATGATAAAATCCACTAAATAACTTTTATAAACATATATACATAATATAAAATCTGAAAATTCTAATTTTAATTCATATAAATATATACACAAAATACTGATATACTTTAGCAAGTACAAGGTAATTCCTCCACTTCTTGACATCCCACCCAGTTGTAAATCATCTAGCACCTGCAAGACAGTAAAATAACGGAGTGAGCACTAATTGCTCAGTAAGTAAACCAAACTGCACTACTGTGTTTTCTCCGTTACTCATGTTCTGATTTTCCTTTTCTCACTTTATTCTTTGATAATATTCTTCATTCTTTTCTGATATTCTACATTCTTTTCCGATATTCTAATTTGCTACTTATCAACGTGCAAAGACAATGAATAAAATTGTACATCATCGAGCACACAAAAAAAAAATTACTAAATCATGTAAGTAGCATAATACATATGCAGAATAATAAACTTTCTTGAGAAAAAACTTTCTTTTCTTTTCCGTTATCTGTCTCTTATGCCGTATCTCTTTCTTTTCTTCTATGTTTCTCTTTCTTTTCTTTCTTCTTTCTGGTTTGCTAATCAAACTAGGTTGATGTATGGATTTGGAACCCTGGCCATGTGAGTGGGTACAGTCCTCATCTACATGCACCGCTGACGGACTGTACAAATATTGTATCTCTCTACTGTGGCTGCTCACTCGTGGCGGCATGCATGTAGGTATGCTCTGTTGGGTACAATCCTCATCCACATGCACTACTGACGGACTGTACAAATACTGTATCTCTCTGCTGTGGCCGCTTGCTCATGGCGGCATGCATGTGGGCATATCTGTGACTCACGGGTTCCCCATCGCAAAAACCTTATAACATAGCATGTTGTAGAAAGAGATACTATGCACATTTCAACATGAATTTCTAAGCTATAGAAATTCTACACTTGCATTCTTTAGTAAATGAGAAAATATACATACTTGCATATTAGCTTAAAAGAAAATTACTAGCCATTTTCTTTTCTTTCTTTCTCATTTTTTGCTAACATATTCTTTCATATTCTCATTTACTAAATCAAGGCTATACATATACATCATGTGCACAAAATATGCATGATCAAGCCCATTCTTTAATATGCTTTCCAAATTCACATATACAAACTTGCAAATTCATTATGGCATAATGGTATGTCATGACATATTCTACCATTCTCTACTATCATAATTGCCATATCAAAGTAACACTTTAACTTGCACTTCTTCTCTAACACTTCCATTTGCTTTTTAATAAGTAGTAAAGGTTCAAGTAACTAGAACCAAGCACTAAGGGCCATTTCTCTCATGGAACTAACATGACCAAGTGATATATTAAATTTTGGCATAACAATATGCACTCTTGAATAGTAACATTTACACTTGGTTAAGCCCAAACATAATCTTCTTACTTCAATTCTTGCCTTTCTCTATCCCTTTCTTCATTAGGGTTTAGCCAACTCATGCATGTAATGTCTCTTTGGATTTTCATCAAATACTTCATATGGACATGCAACTACCATGTTGGCTACACTTCTACAACTCTCTAGTTCAACCAAATTGTGAGCCAAAAACTCACTAACTTTAGTATCAAACCTGGCCGAATTCATCACTTCTCTATACTCCAGAAATTTCAACACAAAATCTTCCACAACTTCACCAAATCATCACATAACCATACACTACTTCTCATGGCTGGAATTTATGCATCATTAAACATAAAAAACAGCCAATAATTCTCTCATACCATTAGGGGTGTTCAAAAAAATGCGAAAACCGAACCGAAAAACCGGTTAACTGAAAAAACGCTTACTTATTAAAACAAAAACCAATTTTCGGCCTGGTTACAAGGTCAGAAATTACAAACGGAATTAATCAAAGGGGGCAAATATATATATATATATATATATATATATATATATATATATATATATATATATATTATATTATATTAAATAAATAAATAATAACTTAAACTAAAATAAATCCCTAATTCACTCAATCTAAAATCCCAATGCAAATTTTTTTTCTTAGTTCCCAATGTATTGTCCATATTTAAAATTTAATTTAGGACAAAATAAAATAAAAAAGTTTTATAAAAAAAAAAGGGAAAACCGGTTCAAAAGCGGTTAACCGCTTTTTTTAAAACGGTTAACCGAAAAACAGGTTTTCCCAAAAACCGGTTCGGGAATTTTCCCGAACCGAAAATCCGGTTCGGTTTAGAAAAGTGGTTAACCGGTTCGGTTAACCGCTTTTGAACACCCCTACATACCATCACATACAAACATGCAAAAATTCATTCAACACAAGTCTTGCTCAAATCAAGGTTCAAATTAGGTTTACTTACCTTGAATGTGTGAGATCACTTCCTTTTGCTAAAAAAATCTCTTCCTCTTGGACCTAGATCATATAAAAACCATAATAATTTAAAACTTTAAAGTTTAATCACACTCCTTTTGCTAGAATCTTACCGTAGGATGCTTTAGGATTGAAAATCTCCAAAAATCCAAACCAAATCATATGATTTCCCTTTGAAATTTAGTGAAGAAAATTGAGAGAAAATGGGGTAAAGGTGGCATAAACAATGGCTGAAGGTATGTTAGTGTTTCTTCAAATGAAGCCTTATATCAAATAATATAAACATGTATTCCCATTTTGACCTTGCACTTTCTATGAAATTACATCTATGTCCTTTAGTCAATTACTAAAATACCCTCATTTTTATTATCTTCTTCACATTATTTTTCTTCCTTTCACTTCCCACTTTTTCATCTAATTAGGAGTGAAAAGACCATTTTACCCCTAACGAAGTTTTAAGGAATTTTCTTCACATTTATCTAAGATAACATCAAAGACTTCCAACTAAGGGTATTAGATACGTACCTTAATGTGGCTGTTACAGCATGTTAGTGCCTAGCCTTGTCTTGTCGAGGCAAGGCATTGTCGCATGCTCGCACGCACGGCAGGGGCTGTCATAGCGCACTTGCACGTGTGGCATTAGGGAAGTGTCGCATGCAAGCACACGACATCTAGGTAGTGTGTCGCATGCTTGCACATGGCAGTTGGGATAGTCACGCGCGACAGGCGTCACGCGCCATGGGGTAATACACTGTGAGGCGCATAGCCCCGAGTGAGGGCCAGTCATGCATGAAGGCACGACCAAGGGCCATTTGGGCTACCTGGTGGTTTGTGGCAACACGCAAGCAGGTGCAGCTACGCGTACCAACATGTAGCAGGAGGGATTACCGTTTGTACAAACATGCAAAGCAGGAGGCAGGGCGCCGCGAGCACCAGCACACAGTAGAAGAGGCAAATTGTATCAGGGTTGTGCACCCACACACAACCATATTCATGTGGTTGTGTGTGGTCAAGGTGGCTGTGCGCTGTCCATAGCACCGTGCGCAACCCACAAAATTCAGCCACCAAATTTGGGTTTTTGCAAACCCTATTTCAACCAATCTACAAGAAAATCATTAACACAATTAAATCCAAAACAACAAGTTTAAAATCAAATTAAAAACCCTATACATGCCAATCTAGCACCCAATCACATACATGCAATTAATAGCTGAATCAAAGCTCTGATAGCACTTGTAGGAACCATGTCATGGCAAGTGCGGAATTACAACAAATTTTTCTTGCCATGGCATGGTCCTGTTACCCAAGATCACGATTCAGACTAAGTAATCAACATATATAATTTAACCCATACAAGGTTATGTGATTTACCTCCGTTGGTGGCTCTTCCTTTGGATCTTTCAAACTAATCGCTATCAATCCAATGTAGGATTGAGTCCATTGGTATCCACATGAAGGTAGGCTCAAGATCACCCTACGATTGACTACTAGATCAATTGGAGAGCTTAAGGGAGGTGGTGGAATTTAGAGAGAGAATCTCTCTCTCTAGGGTTGGCGGCTAGGGTTTTGGGGAGAGTTAATTTTGCTATTTAATTTGCAAAATTAACTTTATGATAATAGCTCTCTCAAAACAAAACCCAATGACCCTTTATATAGACAATCCCAAATGAGAGCCCAATATGGATTGTAAATCCTTAATTCCTATTTAGATTGGATTACAATCCTTTTAATTCCTATTTGAATTGGATTGCAATCCTTGATATAAGGGATAAGAATATCTCTTAAAGATATTCTCCTACAATATTCTCCTAATTAAATAAATATTCCTATTTATTTAATTCCTATATAAATACATATTCTAATTAAATAAATATTACTATTTATTTAATCCATATATATATATATCTATATCATATTTAATAAATGATTTCAATTTTGCTAAAAATTTTCCCAATAAATTGGATAATGGCGTCAACCCCTTAGCAAAATCACCAAAGTGCCCTTTTCACCCATAATGATGAAAATGTCCCTCGACTCCCAAATTATTGAAATACCCTTTTCGACCCAAGGACAAGATTGTCCTTTCATTTCCATTTCTCACTTAACTACCTTCTATGTGTGTGACCCAAAGGCTCTTCACTTTGCCGGTAGTGTCCCGATAACTAATTAAGCATCAAGCAGTTAGTGTTTTCGTACACCAATCAAGATTGACCTCTAGCAAGGAATCATGATTCCCTGGTAAGTAAAGAATTAGCGATTTAGGCTTACCTTGTCTTTGGTATGGTTACTGTGCAATTTGATTTGTTTCATCATCTTTTATCTCATCGATGTTTAAGGTATAGAAATAGTGTCTACCTCAAAAGTCACCTTGACATGTATAGACAAGGTATTGAAGAGATTCAGTATGGAAGAATCCAAGAAGGGATTTCTTCCAATGTCAAATGGTGTCTATCTCTCTAAGGATATGTGTCCTAAAACACATGATGAGAGAAGAATGGAGAGGATCCCATATGTGTTAGCAATTGGATCCATCATGTATGTCATATTGTGTACTCGGATTGATGTCTCATGTGCATTAAGCACTTGTAGTACATATCAATCAAATCTAGGTGAGTGACACTGGATAGCTGTTAAGAACATCCTTAAGTACTTAAAAGGGACTAAGGATATGTTCTTGGTTTATAGAGGGGAAGATGAGCTCACTGTAAGAGGATACAGTGATGCTAGTTTCCAATGGATAAAGATGATTATCGATCACATTCGGGTTTTGTATTTTGTCTCAACAGAGCTGTAGTGAGCTGGAAGAGCTCAAAGCAAAGTACTATAGCGGATTCTACAACTAATGCTAAGTATATCACATTATCTAATATAGCCATGGATGCAGTTTGGATCAAGAAGTTCTTTTTAAGCATTACTGATCCAGTAAATACCTACTACGACAATAATGGAGTCATTGATGTGGCTAAAGAACCACGATCTCACGAGTGATCCAAACACATTCTTAGTTGATTCAATCTGATCTAAGAAATCGATTAGAAAGAGGATGTGCAGGTTTGTGGAATACCTACCAGCCCACTGTTGAAGTTTCTGTTACAGCAGAAGCTTGATAGATACTTAGAGTCATTTGGTGTTAAATATATGAATGATTTGCTATAGTGCAAATGGGAGATTGTTAGAGTAGGTGCCCTAGAGCCAATCCAATATTGTAAATTGACTTTTGTAATCATATATTATTATCGATAAAGGCAATTTTCTATATCACGTGATCCAATTATATTCGTTTAAGATAGTGATATATGTCCTTACGGTAGTGGAACCATGACAAGGGTATCGAGTGTTTGAAATCTCAATGATGAGAACCCTATGAACACATATGGTGGCCATTCTAGAAATGTCCATAGCCCTAGTATTGTCCTGACCTAGGGCACAAATAATACGGTAAAGCTATCATAGTGTTGGACGACCTTGTCGAAGGACAATGACAGATCTCACTTGTCAAGGTTGTTTGATGACGACCTGGTGCAACACATGGGTGCTTGATGTATGCAAGTTCATCAGATTGGCCCACTAGAGGATTCCACATAGATGATTACCCCAATATCTATGGAACAAATCCTCTAGTGAATGGTGGTGCATGCGATCCTTAGACTTGAGATCACCGGAGTGCCTTGTGCATCGATTGGTGTAGTTTGGCACTAGCCCAACATAGTCCTCTCAGGACTATCAGAACTGTAGTGGTTTGTTGCATTGGAAAGTGCATCGAGACTATGGTTGATCGACAAAGGATTCATCACTCTTGGGTACGGGAGAAATTATCTCATTGCGTAATTCGGTAAAAGGACAACGAAAATAAATCTATGGCCATAATGGGAATGAGTTGTTGCTCAATCCATTTTGTTAAGGTCGTTGGTACGAAGAACCAAATACAAAGATATCAAGGATATCCATTGAGGTTGGCACTATTTCTATGCCTCAGCCTTGATGAGATAATAGATGATGAAGGGATTTGATTGCACGGTAGCTATATCGTTGATAGGCAGTGGTTTCGCTGAGTTTGAATCTATCAAGTAGTCATGATGTCTAGCTAGAGGCCAATCTTGGTCTATTTCTAGTGGGATGATTGATTGATTGTCAATCGTGATACTATTTACTACCGATACAATGAGCCTTCGGATCGCACACATAGAAGACATATTAAGAATAAAATTCATGAAAGAGGTATTTTTGTCGTTTATGATGAAATGGTATTTACTTCATTTATGATGAAAGGGCATTTTCGTCTTTTAAAATGAAAGGGCATTTTAGTAATCTCACAGTGTAATTAAATTTGCTGAGGTTGTTGCCTAAATTTAATTTCATATAGAAATTAAATTTGTGAGATTATATGTTTAAATATTTAGTTATATATATATATATATATATATATATATATATATATATATATATATATATATATATATATATATATATATATATATAATGTTAATATCCATTATTAATATTGATAATGTGAAATTCAAATTTGGTTTTTAAATTTGAATTGAAATGCCATGTTTGGTTGCAAAGGGAATCTATTCCAACATTCCAATTGGAATAGATGGCTATTCCAAGTTGGAATAGGGTTTTAGTGTGCACTACTTAAGTGCAACTAAAATTAAATCATTTAATGAAATTAAAATTGCAAAATTGAAACCCTAGCCACCTTTCTCTCTCTCTCAAAATGCCAGCCCCCTTTTTGAGAAGCATAATTTTTCTCTCAAAGAAAAAATTCTGCAGAAAATTGTTCTTAGAGTTGAGTGATCTTTCTAGTCTAGAAATCCCTCAACGATGGTAGTCCTGTTTTCGTGTGGATATTGGGAGTGCACTTCTACATTGAAGTGGTTTGTGAATTCAACATCAAATTGAAGGAGCCTCCAACGCTGGTATGATATATTATCTTTGATTTGATTTTATAAAAATAATGTAAATCGACATAAGGATCTTAGGTAAAGGTTAGTGGATCTTTCAATAGAATTTTTAAAATTCCGATGTGTAATAGATTCGTTAACCTACAATATGGTTGAATATATATCCCATCAATCCTTCTAATTATGCTATTGCGAAAGCTATGCCTTTTCGAGATGTTAGTGGGGTTTGTTCTAGGATTTGAAAGGAAATTCACATTACACCATGATTTTAAATCAGAGATATTTCAAGAAGTGATAGATTTATTCACTTTATCAATAACTAAACCAAAATATGTGTATCATAAGGGGTTTGTCTTTTCTATTGAATGATGTTGATGCCAAAAAATGCACAAACCTATGTGATCCAATTGACCGTGAAGGAATAAGAAAGGATGTGTGCGTGATTGATTAAAATCAACAAAGAATGCAAAAATAAGCCAAAAGAAAATAAAAGTGACACAAAAGGTTTTTAAAGTGGTTCAGTGAGCTGTTTCTCAAACCTACGTCCACTATTTTTATTGCTTCTCTTTGATTGAATGCAGAGTACAAGCTTTTTGCCTAAAAATTATTATCCAGCCCCCTATACTACTTTTTTGGGGTATTTATACAAGAATTTTTGCAAAGGTAAGTGAGATAAATCCGAGATAGCGATCAAATCTTTTGTATATCCCGTAATTTTTCGTGATTGTGTGCCAAAATTGGGTTAAATGGATATTGGCATTATCTACTCTAAGATAAAGGAGATCTAGATTATCTTCTAATCTGTTGAACAACTATTAAGTAGGTTGCGACGAGTTTCTTTTTTATCAAGCTATATCTTCTTGCGAGCTTTGTACCATGCGAGCTATCAACGTCTCCAAGCTTTCACAGCAAATTCACATGCAACATTTGTCATCTAGTGTTTGGAGGTCATATCGAGCTTCAAAAACTGAATTCCTGAGGTTTGCTATTAACACTCAAATCCTTTATTGACCTGACTCACACACACAAACTGCTAGAATTCTAGCGAGCTTTAATATGTGACCCTCGCTTATGGTGATGTGATAAGGACATAGAAACTATCCATTCAAAGATTTCAAATTCAAATTTGAAATAAAGGGCATTTAAGTAATTTATGAGCTGGCATGCCATGCATTTAATGCCGTCGTACGTGGCAATTACTTTTACTGCATGTTTACTGTGATAGATGGCCATGCACAGAATTGAAATGACATGCAGTTACACTTACGATTATTTGAAATAGCGGTTATACGCCCTTCACAGATCATCGCCACATGTCCTAATTGAACAAACCAGATTGGTTGACAAATGAAAGGCTGAGATTCATCATGAAATGGATGGCCTAGATCGCTTCCTGCCCAATTTCCAACATTATAAAACAGGCTTTGCAACCTGCCTTTGTGGAAACTTTTCATTTCGCTCACCATTTAAGTCTTTTTCTGCTCACTTTGCCAAAAGTTTGTTCAGTTTTTTCACACCAATTCTCTGGTGAAACTCTTTATCTTTTATAACGCCTACATTGAAGTACGTAGTTTTACTTGTGCCCAAATAGCCTTAGTTAAATTTTATTAAAGTTATCTTGAAAAAGTGTAAAGAAAATCCCTTAAACTTTTATTATGGGTAAAATGGTCTTTTCACTCATAATTAGTTGAAAAAGTGGGGAGTGAAAAGAAGTAGAATAACATGGAGAAGTTAATAAAAATAAGGGCATTTTGGTAATTGACTAAGGAACATAGATGGAATTTCATAGAAAGTGCAAGGGTAAAATAGGAAACTAATAAATAATATTATGTTATATCAAGAGTTGAAGAATGAAACCCTAGCCATTCTTCCTCCACTTTCACGCCACCTTCATCCTCAAATTCTCTCAATTTCTTCAATTCTTTTTCAAGGGAAATTCATAGATTTTGGGTTATTTTTATTGGAATTTCAATCTCAAGCATCCTTAGGTAAGATCCTTGCACTAAGAAGTGAATTTTAATTTTGAAAGTGTTGAATTTGATGGTTTGTGTTAATAGGATTTAAGAGAAAGAGAGTTGGATCAAAGAAGATTATTAAATGGTTGGATTGCTCACATCTAAAATAAGTAAATCCTACCCTAGTTATGATTGAAGCAATATGGTGTAGAGAATTTCTTTTATGCTTATATGTGTTTTATATGAAGAATTGTTGATGGATTTGATGTTGAATATGGTTAGAACTTATCCATGAGAAGTAGTATTTGTGTGTTTGATGTTTGATGAGAGTTTGGATGAATTATGGAAGAATTGGAGTAGAAATTATGGAGTGTGCAATTTGGACAGGTTTGGCATTAATCTTGACAGATTTTGTTCCAAATTTTGGTGGCTTAGAAAAGAAGTAAAAGTGTAGCCAATTTAGAGCTTCGATGTGCACATAAGTTGTTTGATAAAATGTCAAAGAGAAGTGCATGTATGAGTATGGTTATGTGTTATTTTGAGATGAGTTTGTAGATGGTAGAGAATGATATGTTTGCATTCCATGTTGCATTATTGCATCTAAACATGTGAATTTAGAAAGAATTATAAGCATGAACCCATCTACATGCATACATACTCATGAGAGCATGAAAAAACATTAAAGAATATTAAAGAGTAAATAGAAAGAAATGAGAATATTAAAGAAAGTAAATCTGAATTTTATTTAAAGAAGTGTAAAAAGATAAAAGAAGAGAAGGTAGTTGCAATGGAGAACCCGTCAGTGACATAGCCCCACATGCACGCTGCCTTTAGTGAGCGGCATGGCAATCTTCTAGCCTTGCTAGAAACCTCATAAATTCTAGTTAACAAGACCACTAAAGGAGTATACTCGACCTCTTTTTAAATCGATACCGGTCCTTCTCACCTCGGTCTTTGATAATTATATTTTACACTATGATTTTTCATTGAATTTTGATAGGATTTAGGATACTTTTCATTCAATTTGGGCCATAATTGCTACCTAATTCTATTAATTTGTCTTTGCAGGCCTAAACGATGATTTTGAGCATAAATGATAGTTTTGAGCGTAAATTGTGTAACTTGAGCTTGGAAACTCGGAATGACCTGAATTAAGAACCTTTGGAAAGCTAAGAAGAAGAGCTACAACTTTCATGTTTTGGGTTTTTCCTAATTCTGATTGGACGATGGTGAAAACTTGGCTTGAAGTCGTGAAAAGTACGCTGGGGACTGAAGAAAAACGTCTTTGGACGTGCTTCAGTATTTTTGCCATAACGTTAGCTGTAGATCTCGGATTGTGCTGATTCTTGAACGACCAGAAATATAATTTAAAGGACTATAATTCATATGTCTAACACTGTTTCATATTCAGACTCTACCATGCTAATATTTGGCCCTAAAGTCTTCGCCGCGGTGAAGACAAAGCTTCACCGCGGCGAAACCAGCCAGATGTAAAAATAAAACGACGCGTTTTGGCTTGCTAGGGCTTCATCCTTAAGTGAGAGAGGTATAAATTAGAGCGAAAAGGAAGAGAAAATAGGTCTTGGTTCGTCATTTGGGAGGCAGCTCATGGAAGGAGAAGATTATTGAAGATTTGGACTTCAAATTAGAGAAGATTTCTCCATCTTTTGCTTGTTTTTCAATGTTGAATCTTGATTCAGTTGGTTTTTATTATTTTATTTCGTTTTTGTGTATGAACTGAGTTGTTTAGCTAGGGTTTGATGTAACCTTGATACAATGATTCAATTTTATATGAATTGATTTACTTTGAGTTTTAATTTCATGATTGAGTGTTTATCTCTTTGCTTAATGACTTTTGGATGCTTGATCACTATTCAAATGTGTGTTGTTCATAATGAGACTGAGAAGTGATTTGTGATTGTGCCTCTTGGGATAAATACCGTAGATTATCAAACGCTAGAGATAGGTTTAGCGATCTATGAAATCTAGATAGAATTCCATAAAGCTTAAAAGACTTTGAACTATTAATCTTCAATTTGTTGGGTGCGGAACCTTAATAGGGATAAGTAGGGAAATGTAGCCTGAGAAGGTATGTTTTACAACTTAGGGAATTCGATTTTCAATCAAGGAATTAGAATTTGGGTAATAGATTCTATGATTTGGAATTAGCGTATCTAGGTGAAATCAACACCCTAGCATTTTTTTAGCATTGTTTAAGTAGTTAAGTTGTTGGGTTTAGCTTTAATTTCATTATCATTCATTTTTATTTTGTTAATTTGTATTTAGTTTGTTAATTTTCCATCAATCCAATTTATTGTTGCTTTAATTAGGACTTAAACTAGAGAATTTGGTACTTAGTAACACTATCCTCGTGGGAACGATACTCTACTCATCACTTTATTACTTGTGCGACTAGTATACTTGCTACATATTGCATGTTGTAGGAAACACGCATCTGTCTTGACCTTTTTTTTTGTCCGTTGGGCGGTCTCGCCACTCGTCTGGGGCTTTATTCAAGGTGCCACCAATTAATGTTACTAGTGAGCTCTCAACTCGCTGATGTTTGGCTGCCATGTGATAGAATTGGTCCAAATTTACAAGATTTTCTTTTTGCAGCTCCTTCCAGAACTCAATCTGGGGCCTAATTCTGGCAATCAGAAAGGTTGAGATTGATTCTTCTGGAGCATCTGCAACTTTAGATTGCTCATTCTAGAACCTCATTAAATACAAGGTCAAAGATTCACCCATCTCTTGGCAAATATTACTCAAATAGCTAAGAGGCATGGAAAACTATCTCTTTACTTGGAATTGCTAGAGATACAATGTTGAAAATTGTTGCCATGAATGAACTGAGTTTGCTTTGAGCCTCTTGTACACATCTTGGCAGTTATACTAATGTTATAGTGAAGCAACAACATTTCACTGAAGCAGCAACACTTCACCAAATCAGAGACTTGATGCAATTCCATCAAATTGTTGAAAGTGTCTAAGTGGTCTCTAGGGTCTACTTTCCCATCGAACTTGTTTCCTAGCACCCTGAATCCTTGGGGAAGTGGCACCTGTAATGACTTCTTTCTACTAGTATACTTTAGAATATATACAATAAAAACATACATACTTAGCACATGAAAATAGTTGGGCCCAAATTTTTCTTTACTTATAAAATATAATTCTTTACATATACTAAAATAACAAGTACAAAAACTTAGTAACGATGGACAGTAATGCCAATTCTCCCCGCTTGACGACTCCCTTTAGACCGCTGCTCACATACTTCCTACAAAAACATGGAAAAACAATAGGGTGAGCAAAAAAATGCTCAGTAAGTAGATCCCTAAACTCTTCTCCTTCTTTGGTTCTTTCCTTAATTCTCTTCTTCTTTCTTTCATTCTTAGTTCTTTCTCTTTTCTTTCTCCATTTTTAATTCTTACTGTTCTTTCTTTCTTCCTAATTCTCATTGTTCTTTCCTTCTCTCTGTTCTTTCTTTCCATTTTTTCTAACCATGGTGGAATACATGGTAATATGCATGAATGAAATGCATGTGCAATAATGCATAAAAATGCATTTTCTTTCTTCTTTTTTCTTTCTATTTCTTATTCTATTTCTTTTCTTTTCTTTCTATTATTTTCCTTTCTTTCTTGTTTGTCTTGCTCAAGCTTCTCTTTTCTTTCTTGTTTTTCTTTTCTTTGCTTGTTCAAGCTTTCTCATTCTTTCTTATTCTTGTTCTTTCTAATTCTTTCTTTTCTTATTCTTATTCTTTCTTTTCTTATTCTCTGCCGATCGGTCTCGGTTGATGCATGGATTTGGAACCTTGGCCGTGTGAGTGAGTACAGTCCTCATCTACATGCACTCTTGCAGACCATACAAATTCTTTCTTTCTTCTTAGGCCACTCAATTAAGGTGGCGTGCATGTAGGAATTCTTCTTGGTACAACCCTCATCCACATACACTCTTACGGGTCATATAATTTTTCTTCTTCTTATGCTACTCAATTAAGGTGGCGTGTATGTGGAAACTTCTTCTTACCACTCACGGTTCCCCATCACAACAACCTATTATTTTCTTTTTTCTTTTTTAACACTTTTTATTTCTTTAATTCATTAGTGCTTTTTCTTTCTTTCTCTTTATTCTTAGAGTGTTTTAGTTTTAAAATTCTTTATTCTTTCTTAAGTTACTACACATATACAAATATATGCATATGGGTGGCTCATGTTAGAATTCTTACTTAAACGCACTCATGACATGCAATTATGCAATGTTGCATAAAATTAAGGTTTCTACTCCTACTCATGCTTCATTTTGGCATTTCATCAAACAATAAATGTTCATATACAAACTCTACTTTAACTATAATTCTACTTGTTTCTTAAACCATCCAAAATGAGAGAAAACTCCCATGTATCATCACTATCCCTACACGGCAAAACACTCCTAAAAATTTTCTTAAACTCTTCCAATTTCAACCGAATGTCAACCCATCATCATACAATCAAAACATTTCTCATACTCAAATATATCCAACAACAAGCATAAATAATCATCAATCTCATCTCAATTTCTCAACAATCATAACATATACATGCTCAAAGAAATCTCTACTCAATTGATTTCTTAAACTTTAACTTGAGTTGGAGTTTGAGTGGAATTTACTTACCTTATACTTGAGTAGTCTCCACTAAAGCTCTCTACTCTTGTTGGATTCGAACCTTCTCTTAACCCTAAGCATAAACTTAATAAGAATTCAACTTCTACACAAATAAATCATATATATATAAAGCAAGAATTCTTACCTCTTGTTGCCTAGGATCAAAACCTTATTAAATTGCACTCAAAAGCCCTCAAAATCCTTGGAAAATTGAGTGAAAATTTGAGAGAAAATGGAGAAGGAGAGTGGCGGTGGAAGAAGAGAAATAAGGGTTTCAAATCCTTACTATCTTATTTTATAAACATACTTCCCCAATTTGCCTTTACACTTTCTTGAAAATTCCATCTTTGTCCCTTAGTCAATTACCATAATACCCTCATTTTTATTGCATTTTACATGAAATTCTCTCTCTTTTCACTCCCCACTTTTTCAACTAATTTTGAGTGAAAAGACCATTTTACCCTTAGTGCAAGTTTTAAAGCATTTTCTTCATATTCTCTTAAAATAACTTTAACAAAAATCAACTAAGGGCTATAAAAACATAAATTAAATTACATACCTCTGTGTGGGCATTACAGCGCCTAATGAACCTCCTCCAAAAATGGAGAACTTACTATTCCATCCGCTTGGTTATCTTGGTGGACTCTCAGTCATCGAACACTATTTGTCCTTGATCCAATTTTGTATTCCCTAGAAGGTTCCATGCTTAGGCTTTATTTGTTCTCAGTTCAAGGAGATGAGTCCTAAAATCGATTGACTATGACCCTAATCTGTTCTGTGCACTTGTGCATGAAGTGGGGTCATGATAACTGGGGTAGTAGGTACTATCGTACTCCTCATCTTCTTGCATGTGACATTGGTTAAAACCAAAACGTCGATTATTACTGCTAGATTGGTGTGCATGAATACCCTTGCATGCCCTTGAGGGATGGGCTTATCTTTGGCGTGAGTTAAAACCAGCACACTGGTTTTGAGTGTTTCCCCATTCAAGGCAAACATTTTCATGGTGATCATCATCCTCATTTTCCCCGATGGGTTGTTTCCCTGGTCGGCTTTTGGGATTAGTTTATTCTTGGGTTTCATACTCACGAGTAGCATACGCCCTTTCTCGCTAGGGATGACAGTCACTTCTAGTTGCTAATGAGCCAAATTGGCCACTAATAGGTATATTTTCACCGCTTGGGGTAGGCTCGGTAAAGACCGGCTAATCAAGATCCAGGTTGACCTGCTACACTTTCTTTAGCCCCTACCATATCCTGTTGCATTACTTGCATAAATTGGTCAGTGAGCTTAATATATCTATTAACTGACCACCTTTCGGGTTGGAAGTTCTTGCCCCCGACTGATTGGTAACTTGTTGCGGCTACACAGGTGGTAGGCGGCCTCGATTAGTAGCCTGATTTACTTTATAGTGAGTGATGTCCACGTTATCATGGCTTCTGGTGGCTACTCGAGATGCTCTAGCACGAGCCATAAGGAATTTTAGATGATTGGATTTGTTGTTGAAATTGCTTTTTGCTGGGAATAGAGAGCTTATTGAGGGCCCTCCTTCTAGCACCAAAAATGTTGATGCCAAAAACTGCACCAACCTGAGTGATCTGATTGACTGTGATGGAATGGGAACGAATGTGCACATGATTAATTAAAATAAAAAAAGAATGCAAAAATAAGCCAGAAGAAAATAAAAGTAACACAAAAGGTTTTTAAAGTGGTTCGGTGAGGTGTTTCCCAAGCCTACGTCCACTATTTTTATTGCTTCTCCTTGATTGACTACATAGTACAAGCTTTTTGCCCAAAAAATTATTATCCAATCCCTTATACTGCTTTTAAGGGTATTTATACAAGAATTTTTGCAAAGGTAAGTGAGATAAATCTGGGATAGAGATCAAATCTGGAGTATGTCCCGCAATTTTCGTGATTGTGTGCCAAAATCGGGTTAAATGGATATTGGCATTATCTCCTCTAACACATTAGGAGATATGGCTTATCTTCTGATATGTTGAACAACTGTTAAGTAGGTCGCGACAAGTTTCTTTTTGATCGAGCTATATCTTCTTACAAGCTTTGTATCGTGCAAGCTTTCAAAGTCTCAGAGCTTACAGCAAATTCGTGCATAAAAAATGAAAAAAAATTATTGAATGAGGTATATTCAACTCCAAGATGAATAAAAAAAAAGGACCACTAGCCTTGTGGGGACGACAAGAATTTGGGTCATCTGGATTGGTCATCCAAAGGTCTTGTGTTCAAGTCCCACAAAGTGGCCACCTACAACATTTGTGACTTACCTGATTTATTGGGCTTATAGGGTGTTCAATGCACTCCAGAGATTAGTTGAGGCGCACATTGTTAGGAAACGATCTAACCCATGGCAGCGGAAAACAAAAATAAAACAACAATCGATTCCATTTTAAGCCAAGATCAGGATACATATATTACAGATAATATGTTAAATCAAATATTTTGTAGTAATATGAATGATGAGAGTAAAGATTAGAGTTAATACGCACATTTGGAGGCTCCTTCAAACTTGTCTCTAACTGGGTTCGCTACCGATTCAAAACAGAATCGAACTAGTGGTAGTCCACACGAAGATAACCCGAAGAGCTAAAGAGGGATTTGCTAGATCCTCTTTAGCCTCAAGAACCAAGAACAAGAATCAAATAAATTTGATTCAACAAAAGTAAAGTGACATGAATAGTGAGAGGGGGCTGGAGCTTTTTCAATGAATAATATAAAAATGACTTCACTCTTTTTTAAACCCTATTCCATTTAGGAATAGGCTTAGGCATTAACCCAAACAGCCTCTTTATGTCCAAACAGTCCCATTGGGATATTTTTATTTTAATTATTGTTATTTTAATCAAATTCAATTAATATATAAAATATATTAACATTTAATAATAACAATGATTCATTTAAATATATGCGTACATATATTTAAATTTAATCTCACTTATTTAATTTTAACATCAAATTAAATATAGGTAACAAACTCAACAAATTTAATTACACCGTGAGATTATCAAAATACCCTTTCACCTAAAAAGACGAAAACACCCTTCACACAGACTGATTCTTAAATTATCTTCTATGTGTGTGATTTGTAGGCTCCTCATCATACCGGCAGTGTGTAGTATTGCGATTAACACCAATTAATTGTCTCACTATACACAGACCAAGATTGGCCCCTAGCAAGGCATCATGGCCACCCGATAGATTCGGATTCAGCGAAGTAGCTACCTGTCAATGATATGGTTACCGACTTACCGTACAATTCAATCCTTTCATCATTTGTTATCTCATCGAGACCAAGGCATAGAAATAGTGTTAACCTTAGTTACTCTCGATATGTATGTATTCAGTTACTAGACCAATGACCAGAATAATAAACTGGATTGAGCAACAACTTAATCCCACTGTGGCCACAGTTCTAGTTGCGCCGTGAGATAATTTCTCCTATACCCGGGAGTGATGAATCCTTTATTGATCCACCATAGTCTTGATACACTTCTTGATGCAGCCAATCACTATCGTATTGACAGCTCTAAATAGAACTGTGTTGGGCTAATGCCAAACTACACCAATCGGTGCACAAGACACTTTTGTTCCATAGACACTAGGGTTACCATCACAATGGAATCCTCTTGTGGGTCAGTCCAATGAACTTGCCTACAGCAAGCACCCATGTGTTGCACCAGTTGTCACCAAACAACCTTGACAAGTGAGATCAATCATTACCTTTCGACAGGGTCGTTCAACACTATGATAGCCTTACCGTATTATTTGTGCCCTTACTGCAGAAGAATATTAGGGCTACAGACGTTTCTAGATTTGAAACACTTGATACCCTCATCACGGTTCTACCATTCTAAGGACATATATCAATACATATAATATGATTTACACGGTATAGAATAAAATGCATTTTATTGATCAATGAACATTATTACAAAGAAACAATTCTACAATGATTGATTGGCTCTAGGGCACCTATTCTAACAATCTCCCACCTGTACTATAGCCAATCATTCATGTATTTAATACTAAATGATCTCAAGTGTTATTCATGCTTCTACTGTGACAGAGGCTTTGTTAGTGGATCTACGAGATTGTCGTCAGTATGCACTTTACTGATCTGCACATCTTTCCTGTCAACTATTTCTCTGATAAGATGGAATCGTCTAAGTATGTGTCTGGACTTTTGATGAGATCATGGTTCCCTAGCTTGAGTGATTGCTCCATTGTTGTCACAATAGATGTCTATTGGATCAACAATCGTGGAAACCACACCAAGTTAGGTGACGAACTTGTTAATTCAGACCGCCTCCTTGGCCGCATCTGATAATGCAATATACTCAGCCTCCATTATAAAGTCCGTTACAGTGCTTTGCTTGGAGCTCTTCCAGCTCACTGTATCCCCATTGAGACAAAATACAAACCCTAATTGCGATCAATAATCATCTTTGTCTGTTTGGAAACTAGCATCACTATATCCTCTTATAGTGACCTCATCTTCCCTTCCATAAACCAGGAACATATCCTTAGTCCTCTTCAGGTACTTAAGAATGTTCTTGATAGCCATCTAGTGACGCTCACCTGGATCCTATTGATATCTACTACAAGTGCTCAAAGCACATGAAACATCAATCAAGTGCATAACATGGCATACATGATGGATCCAATTGCTGATGCATATGGAATCCTCTTCATCCTATCTCTCTCATCTTACATTCTAGGACACATATCCTTAGAGAGATAACCACCGAGTGACATTGGAAGAAATCCCTTCTTAGATTCTTCCATACTAAATCTTTTCAGTATTTTGTCAATATATGCACTTTGACTTAGCCCAAGCAACCTACGTGGTCTATCATGATAGATCTTTATTCCAAGGATGTAGGCTGCTTCCCTTAAGTCCTTCACGGAGAAGCACTTGGATAACCAAGTCTTTAGCGACTGCAAGTTCGGTATATCATTCCCAATCAGAAGTATGTCATTGACATACAACACTAGGAATGTCACTACACTCCCATTCACTTTCTTATAAACACAGGGGTCATTTCGTTCTTTATAAAACTGAATTCTTTTACGACTTCATCGAAACGAATGTTCCAGCTCCTTGAAGCTCGCTTGAGTCCATAAATGGATCTTTGCAACTTGCATATGTAATACCCAAATTTAGAAATATGGTAGGGATTATTTTATAGTCATAGTGAATATATTTAACTAGTTTTATAGAGGAATTCCATAAAAGTTTCAATAGAGGCAAAACGGTCATTTCACACAGAATCACGTGTTCAAGTGAAAAGTGAGCACGATAAATATAATGTATTAAGTGTGCTAGCCATGAGAATAGAGTGGTAGAAAGATTATGGAAAATACACGTGGTGTGATGCCGAGATAAATACGTGTTTGTAAAGTAATAGAAAGAAATTAAAGAATAAGTTTAAAATGGTCTTTTCACTCACTAGTAGATGAAAAAGTGGGGAGTGAAAATGACCAAGAACATGTGTTAAATCTATTGAAAAGTAAGGGTATATCGGTAAATGCACGTTATGGCATAATTGGAATTATTATAAAAGTGCAAGGGTTATATATATATATATATATATATATATATATATATATATATATATTCTCATCCCTTGAGCATGCCACCTTCTTCCCCCATTTCTCTTCCATTTCTTCAAAGTCTTTCAAGGGAATTACATGAGAATTAATGCCTAAGTGAATATATGTTCATTTTGTGGCTTTCTAAGGTAAGAGTTTTAGTAAAAGTTTGTGATTTGTGTTTTATAAGTATGAGTTCTCATGAATTTATTTGTTTTAGCATGAATCAATGGAGAAAGTGAGCAAAGGAAGCAAAGAAAAGGATTCTCGCAAGAAAAAGGTAAGTAAACCCAATCTAAGCTTTAATTTGAGTAGTATTTATGTAAGTTGATTCTTGAGTGTTTGTGTATGATGTATGATAAGAAGTATTGGTTGTTTAGATGCTTGTTTAATGGAGAATAATGTGTAGAAGTTCAGCCAAGATGAGTAGTTATGTAGATGTGATGTTTTGAATTTGGAAGTGTTGAATCTGGCCAGATTTGAAGTTAAGTTTGGTGAGTTTTTGCTCCAATTTTAGTGGATTTGGAGAAATGTGGAAGTGTGGACAACCAAGTATTTGCATGTGCATGTAAATTGTTTGATGAAAATTCAAAGAGAAATGCATGCATGAGTTTGTTAAATCTTATTGAAGAAATTGTTTGAGAAAGGGAAAGAATTGGAGTTGAAAGGTTATGTTAGGCTTAACCAAGTGTAAGTTTTTGTATTCAAGAGTACATTTGGTTATGCCAAAATTTAGAATATCACTTGGTTATGTTAGTTCAATGAGATGAATGGCCTTTAGTGCATGTTTTAAGTTGCTTGAACTTTTAGCATTAGTTTGAATGGCATATTGTATTTAGTTATTGAATTATGAGTTTTGAAATTTATGACTTTAGAAAAGTGATGGCAAGAATTGCATATTAAATTGTTGCAATAGTGTAGTATTGATGATAGTAAAAGATGGGTGATTATATTACAACATTACAATATGCCAGAATAAATTGTCAAGCTTGTATGCTTGAAATAAGAAAGATCATTCAAAGAATGGCTTGGCCAAATGAATATATTGTTGTTTCTTGTTTTGAGATTAGTTATAGACAATATGTAATAAGTGATTTTATTGTATAAAGAATAGAAAAGCTTTCCCAAGTATAAATATCAAAGAAACATAAAAAAAATAGAAGTTTAGTTTATGTATTAAATACATGACCATTTTAGAAATTGACTGGTATGAGTATAGTTTTCATGCCTTATTATATATTACAAGCTATAGAATTGGGCTAGAAAATCTTGAGAATATGTTGTATTGGCCAAAAGCTTAGTTAAGAATGTTAGAAGGAAATTAGAATTTAGCCAAAACATATATGTTGTGCCATATGTTAGATTGAATTTACAATGATTAATATGGCAATATAGATTAATGTATAGAATGCAGCCAAAAGAAAAGAAGAAAGAAGGGCATGTATAACAATGTTGATGGTCATGTTAAGAGAATGAAAATTTATGGCATTAAGATTTGTATTTAGAAAGTTGTACAAGGCATGTTTGTTACATTAGAAAGTATTTGAGAGTAGAATTTGTGAGACATAATGTAATTCTGTACTTGTACATTTTACATGCCATGATAGAATTGAAGAATTACAGAATTATGTAGAAATTATAGAATCGCATAAGTACACACGATGCATAAAATTCAAAAATAAAGAATAAAATAGAAAATGTTTAATTTAAGCGTGTTACTAGAATATAACTTTGGGCTTTTCGAAAAAGTATAGAAATAAAAGACTTAGAATTAATAGAATACATGCTAGAGTCAGACACGTATTTTGGGATCATGCATAGACATCTTAACTTTGGGCTTTTCGAAAAAGTATAGAAATAAAAGACTTAGAATTAATAGAATACATACTAGAGTCAGACACGTATTTTGGGATCATGTATAGACATCATATATATTCATAACATAGCATAGCATATATTTAAGAGATTTTAAAATTATTGGAAAATGTCTAGCTAGTTATTTTGCAGATTTACAAAGCAAGTTTTCAAAAGGCTGTTGCGATGGGGAACCTGTGAGCATTCGTTGCGTTAGCTAGTGGTGACAGAGATGTAGAAGTTTCCCACATGCATGCCGCTATCAGTGAGCGGCCTCAAAATAGAAAACAGAATTGTATAGTCCGCTAGAAGTGCATGTGGATGAGGATTGTACCCAGAAAGAATTTCATAATACGCTCACACGACCAGGGTTCCAAATCCATGACTCAGCCTAGTCCGATCAGCAAACTAGAATAGAAAACAGAAAGAATTTCAAAAAGAAAGAAAAATAGAATAAGAAATAGAAAACAGAAAGAATTTCAGAAAGAAAGAAAAATAGAATAAGATATAGAAAGCAGAAAGAATTTCAGAAAGAAAGAGAAATAATTTCAAAAAGAATTTTCAGAAAGAATACAAACATGATCATTTGCATATGCATCAGACATTTTATGTGCATTGCATCTCATGCATTTATGCATAGATTAAACAATTTATTTTATTATTGCGTGTCTGACTAGCCAAGAAAAGAAAATAGAGGCCCATGAAAATAGAGAAGAAAAGAAAATAGAAGCCTACGAGAATAGAAAAGAAATTAGAGATATACAAGAAAAGAACATAAATTAGATACATGCTAGAAAAGAACAGAAATTAGAAACATGACAAATAGCAGGGAAACTTAGCGATTTGTTAAGTAGAGAAAGAGACGGAAAGTTATAATCTAGTAGAGAAGAGAAATAAAATGATAAAGAATAGCACAGCATTAGAAGGATTTAGAAAGATTTGAGAAAATAGAAAACTGTTAAGTAGTACGCCTAAGAATAAAGAGAGAAAGTAAGCAAAAATTTAGAAGCAGTACAGTGAAAATGGGGACAGCGGAGTAAGAGCATAGTTAGATTTGGTTTACTTACTGAGCATTTATAGCTCACCCTATTGCTTTCCTTATTTTTGCAAGTATTAGATTGTAGTGGTCGGGAGACGTCAAGCTGGCGAGAAGATTGCACACACTGTCTTAGTGAAGAATTTTAATGTGGATTTATATATGTGAGAAATAGTCATTCTGTAATAGTATGTTGTAATTGGATTAAGGATAAAAAAATTTAGATGAACACCTTTTTTTAAGCTAGCAATTCTCTAGTTTCTGTCTATAAGATACTTAGTGAATACTTGCCTAGTGAGATATTACAGCATACCCTATTAGCTTGCCCATCAAGAATGAAACCATCGGGTTGTGTCATATACACATCCTCTTCAAGGTTTCCGTTCAGAAAAGTTGTTTTGACATCCATTTGCCAAATCTCATAGTCATGATATGCAGCAATCTCAAGCATAATCCGGATGGATTTAATCATGGCAATCGACGAAAAGGTTTCTTCATAGTCAGTACCATGAATTTGTTTGAAACCTTTGGCAACCAGTCGTGCCTTATAAGCATGCACCATGACATCCATGTTAGTCTTCTTCTTTAAGACCCGTTTACATCTTATGGGTTTTACCCCTTCAGGTGGTTCCACCAGAGACCATACTTGATTCTGCTACATGGAGTCCATCTCAGATTTCATGGCTTCAAGCCATTTAACGGAATTTGGATCCGATATAGCGGCTTCATAGGTTCTAGGTTCATCGTCTTGGTAGACTAGTATGTCACCATGTTGAGTCACGAGATAACCATATCTCTCGGGCTCATGGCATATTCTCCCAGATCTACGTAGCTCCTATGCTACCTGAGGTGGTTTACTTTGATCCACAAGTTGTCTAGTAACCTCCTTATGATGTTTAACCACTTCTTGTGGCACATCACCCTGTCTTTCATCTAGTATATTTTGTGGTTCTAGAACTTCCTTGGGTTCTACTTTTCTCCCACTAGTACTTCTTAGAAAAAATTTCTTTTCTAGGAAGACACCAATACGAGCAACAAAAATTTTGTGCTCTTCTAGGTGGTCGAAATAGTATCATTTGGTCTCCTTTGGATACCTTACAAATATACATTTATAGGATTTCGGGCCTAGCTTGTTCAAAGTCAATTTCTTGACATAAACTTCGTAACCCCAAATCCTTAGATAAGTCAAGTTGGGCCTTCGCCCACTCTATAGTTCATATGGAGTCTTATCTACAGACTTTGATGGCACACGATAGGGCATAACCCCAGAATAATGCAAGTGGATCCCTTAAACTCATCATGGACCTTACCATATTAAGTAAAGTCCTATTCCTCCTTTTGAATACTCCATTATATTAGAGTGTATATGGAGGGGTGAGTTGTGATACTATCCCACATTCTTTCAGGTATTCAGAAACCCTGAGCTTAAGTATTCACCTCCTCGATCCGACCGAAGAGCTTTAATAATTTTGCCCAACATATTCTGTACTTCATTCCTGAATTCTTTGAATTTATCAAAGGCTTTAGATTTATGTTTCATAAAATAGACATAACCATATCTACTGAAATCATCAGTAAATGTGAAGAAGTATGAATATCCACCTCTGGCTTCAACTGCTAGTGGACCATATACATCACTATGGAGGATGCCTAACAGTTTAGCAGCCCTTTCGCTTTGTCCTATGAAAGGCAACTTGGTCATCTTACCTAACAGGCATGACTCGCATACCTCAAATGATTGAAAGTCAAAAGGGTCCAAAACTCCATCCTTTTGAAGTTTTGCAATGCGGGTCTTATTAACAAGACCCAATCTACAGAGCTAGAGGTATGTCTAGTTTTGATTGCTATGTTTAGCTTTCTTGGTTTCACCATTGAGAAAATCTTTATTGTTTAAATCAAGAACATATAGCCCGTTATAAAACCTTGCAATTCCAAATAGAATACCATTCAAACTAAAGGACAACAATCCATTAGATATCTCAAAATGATACCTTATATTATCCAAAGTGGATACTGAAATAATATTTCTAGAAATAGAAGGTACGTAATAACAGTTATGTAGTTCCAACAACAAGCTCGTAGGCAAAGATAAACAATAAGTCTCTACAGCCAATGCAGGCAGATGTGCTCCATTTCCAACTTGTAGGTCCACCTCTCCCTTGGTGAGCACTCTCTCTGTCTTAGTCCCTACACATCAGTACAAATGTGAGTACCACATCCTGTGTCAATGACCCAAGCTATTGAGGGAGAGAAGTTAATCTCAATCATAAACATACCTGAAGTCGAAGTATCTGACTTCTTCTTGCTTGCGAGGAATGTCTTGCAGTGTTTCCTCTAGTGGCTAGGCTTGCCACAATAGAAGCAGACTACTTTCCTACCCTTTCCAATGCCACCCTCATGTTTGAGAGCATCATATCCTTTAGGCTTGGACTTGGGATTGGCCTTGGCCTTTCCCTTGCCCTTACCCTTTCCTTTATTGGCAGCTACCAATAAAACAGGCTCGGACTTCTTCAAGTCATGCTCTACAGTCCTTAACATGTGCAAAAGCTCTGGCAGGGTTTTCACCATTATGTTCATATTGAAGTTCATTATGAACGGTGCATAAGAGTCAGGCAAGGATTGTAAAATTAAATCCATCTGTAATTGTGCATCCAACTCAACCCCAAAGTCTCAAGCCTCTCCATGTGCTCGATCATTTTGAGCACATGAGGACCAACTTGGGCTCCCTCAGTCAGGCGACTTCCAAACAGTGCTTTTGACACCTTGTACCTCTCATGTTGAGCATTCCCTTCATAAAGCTCCTTGAGGTGTAGAATAATGGTAGCAGCGTCCATACTCTCATGCTGCTTTTGCAGCACTAGTGTCATCGATGCTAACATCAAGCAATGAACGCCATCAGCATCATCAAGGAACTTTTGACAAGTATCCTTTACTTCCTGAGTGGCATCAGGATCAGGCTCAGCCATGTATGGCTTATCAAGGATATACAATTTTTTTTTTTTTGGACTTGAGTATAATCTGAAGATTATGATAACAGTTCGAGAAATTGGATCCATCCAACTTGTTTTCTTTCTCGATTATCGATCGCAGGCTCATAATGCTCATTTTGGTGAATCTATAATTGCAGAAAAGAAAAAGTCATTATAAAGTTCATTATTATTTAATTTGGTCTTTTATTAAACAACCCTCCTACTATTTTCCTCAAGTCAATAGCCCCTACTATTAACTTAGGAAAGCCTGTTGGCTTTCCTAGTGGACTGAGATTCCATCTGGCCTATTTAAACCTTCGCTTCGGCAAAAAAGCCAAAATGGGTTGATTAGGTAGGCCAACAAACTTAATCCACACCAGTTGATAGCTCCCATAATCAACCTCAAATGTGAAAAAGCCAACAAGCCAATCACACAATCCAATGGCCCAGCCATCGTCCTCAAGTGTGATTCTCAGTATTAGTAGAGTGGACACTACATGTCGCCTTGTACACATAACAAGTGTCCTTCTCTACTTTGCCTATAACTCGTTTATCAACTTTCACTTTGGCAAAGAAGCAAAACAGTCATTTTAAGTCGACCCATCACCATTAAGGAAAACTCCAATGAATTTTAACCTCTCACTATTATAAGTGTACCCTTTGCTTTGGCGAATAAGGTTCCGACGAACAGTGGTTTGATTAAAACCATGGTGATGGAAGGCATACATGACTTAATATACTTTAATTGAGGGTTTTATTTAATGTCTTACCAGATTATTATCTTTGTTAGAATGACATTGTTTGGCATGTTATTAAACATTCAACCTTAGCACGCATTCTAAACAAAATATTAAATGTGTTGGTACATGGCCCAACTAAAACCGATTTCGTCAAGCCTAAAGGAATCAATAGGTCACCTAGGGACCCTACATTAAAATCTTGAGTCTTCAAGTATGATTGTCTCTTCCTTGATCCGTCTTCAAGTACATTACAAAAACATCATTCTAAATTTACAGTGAAAATAATTATACAAAAATCTTTACATCAATCAATTTAGAAACCTCAATTTACATTTGAGGGGAATGAGATGAGAAAAGAATGTACATCGAGAAAGAGAGAAAGGTAGGACACGCAAGCCCTATTTAAAAAATTACAACCATACATACCAAAAAAATTTAAAACATTCACCATAGGTCTAAGGCTCATGTACCGAGTACCATGCAATATACAAACAAGTACATGGTATACATTAAAAAAATCAATTTTTGAATGGGGTGGGTGAACTATTAATTACCCTCTGACAATTTGTAGATCTGCAGTTTGGTCCAAAAGTTCTGAAACTTTTCATTTTGGCCCCAGTGCACTCGAAAGTACGCTCGCCGTGGTGATGGGTTATATTGCCATGAGTTATCATCACGCACGCGTCAATGTGCGATCGCCACGGCGATGTGTTATATCGATGTTGCGAGCACACATTAAGTCAGGCCTCACATTGGACTACGATCGCTGTGACGATGGGTTATATCATCGCGGCGAGTGTTGATTTATCAATCAACGCATATGACGAAACAACGATCGCCGCGATGATGGGTTATATCGCTATAGCGAGCGTGCACTGATCTATAATGAATCAGTTCAACCAGCCACATAAAAATATGCCAAACAGACTTTGCAATCAATCTCATGATCTGATCTCAACAAAAATCCAATTCCCAAATTACTAATCTTGCAGATCATCAACAAATTAACTAATAAAGTATATTGAATCAATTGATTTCTCAAAACATGCTCTGTGAGCAGAATTTATATAGATTTAACAAATCAACATGTTATCCATCAAATACATGTTATCAAATATACATTATACTGTAAATCTGGTACCTAGGCTCTTATACCACTGTTAGGAAATGATCTAACCCATGGCAGCAGAAAACAAAAATAAAATAGCGATCAATTCCATTTTAAGCCAAGATTAGGATACAGATATTATAGATAATATGTTAAATCAAATGTTTTGTAGTAATATGAACAATCAAAGTAAAGATTAGAGTTCATACGCACGTTTGGAGGCTCCTTCAAACTAGTCTCTGACTGGGTTCTCTACCGATTCAAAACAGAGTCGAACCAGCGGTAGTCCACACGAAGATAACCCAAAGAGCTAAAAAGGGATTTGCTTAGATCCTCTTTAGCCTCAAGAACCAAGAACAAGAATCAAATAAATTTGATTCAACAAAAGTAAAGTGGCATGAATAGTGAGAGGGGGCTGGAGCTTTTTCAATAAATAATATAAAAATGACTTCACTTTTTTTTAATTCATAAAACACATGCACTTATATAATGCATGTGAAACCTTATTCCATTTAGGAATAGGCTTAGGCATCAACCCAAACAACCCCCCTATGTCCAAACAACCCCATTGGGATATTTTTATTTTAATTATTATTATTTTAATCAAATTCAATTAATATATAAAATATATTAACATTTAATAATAACAATAATTCATTTAAATATATGCATACATATATTTAAATATAATCTCACTTATTTAATTTTAAAATCAAATTAAATAGAGGCAACAACCTTAGCAAATTTAATTGCATTATGAGATTGCCAAAATACCCTTTCGCCTAAAAAGACGAAAACGCCCTTTACACAAACTGATTCTTAAAGTATCTTCTATGTGTGTGACCCGTAGGCTCCTCATCATACTGACAATGTGTAGTATCGCGATTAACACCAATTAATCATCTCACTACACACAAACCAAGATTGGCCCCAAGTAAGGCATCATGGCCCCTAGCAAGGCATCATGGCCACCCGATAGATTCGGATTCAGAGAAGTAGCTACCTATCAATGATATGGTTACCGTACAATTCAATCCTTTCATCATCTGTTATATAATCGAGACTGAGGCACATCAATAGTGTCAACCTCAGTTACTCTCGATATGTATGTATTCAGTTACCGGACTAATGACCAGAATAATAAACTGGATTGAGCAATAACTCAATCCCATTGTGGCCACAATTTTGGTGTCATTGTCATTTAATGAATTGCGCCGTGAGATAGCTTCTCCGGTACCTGGGAGTGATGAATCCTCTATCGATCCAACATAGTCTTTATACACTTCTTGATGCAGCAAATCACTACTGTATTGACAACTCAAAATAGAACTATGTTAGGCTAGTGTCAAACTACACCAATCGGTGCACAAGGCGCTCCAGTGATCTCAAGTCTAAGGATCACATGCACCACCATTTGTTAGAGGATTTGTTCCATAGATACTGGGGTTACCATCTATATGGAATCCTCTGGTGGGTCAGTCCAATGAACTTGCCTACAGCAAGCACCCATGTGTTGCACCAGGTTGTCACCAAACAACCTTGACAAGTGAGATCAATCACTGCCTTTAGACAAGGTCGTTGAACACTATGATAGCCTTACCGTATTATCTATGCCCTTACTTCAGAATAATACTAGGGCTACAAACATTTCTAGAATGGCCACCATATATGCTCATAGGGTTTTTAACATCAAGATTTGAAACACTAGATACCTTCGTCATGGTTCTACCATTCTAAGGACATTTATCAATACATACAATATGATTTACACGATATAAAATAAAATGCCTTTTATTGATCAATGAACATTATTACAAAGAGTCAATTCTGTAATGATTGACTGGCTCTAGGACACCAACTCTAACACGCACAAGCTACCTGGACACCTCGGTTATAAAAAAAAAAAGAAAAAAAACGAGTTTGAATCTCTTATGGGGATTATTTGGAATATGAAGACCCAAAACTTAAAATAGTTGTATTTGCTAGAAATCACGTACCTAGTGTAGCGAGGCCTTAAAATTATAGCCAACAAAGAAAGTAAATAATGGTCAAGATTTTACTTTAAAAAGGCCACCAATTATGAACAAAATATGAGTTTGAGACAGCAAGAGAGTGAATATTGGTTGTGTTTCTTGATATTTAGACAATGAAATGGACCTTAAGCCCAGTTATGGCCCAAGTCATATGGACTCTAAGCCCAATTATGGCCCAAGTCATATGGACCCTAAGCCCAATTATGGCCCAAGTTCAAATTATTCTGTCAACCATTAAGTATTAGATGTTCATAACAACTTGGCATAACTTCAATACTGTCGCATATAAACTTTTACATTATGATCAACTAATTGATTTCAAAATGACCATACAGATGTTTTGCTAAATGAATATTACCAAGGTTTAAATAAATTTTTATTAGCTCATTGTATTTCCCTTATTCTATAGTATATCCAGTGGTGGCCATGGCTACCCAAACTTTTCAAAAGTTTAATAAAATTTCATATATGAAATTTGGAATTTCATTGGTAAATGTTATTTTTCACTTTGGCCCCCTTTGTTTCAGAAACTTCCATTTTATCACCCTAAAAAGGAATTTCTTGAATAAATTTATCTCTTTGATCCCCTTATTCATTAAAATTACAGTTAGTCCCCCAAACATAAATTCAAGGGCTGCAAAAAAAGTCCTAAAACCGAATCGAACCAAGAAACCAGAACTGAAATCAGTCAGAAAAAACTGGTTTTCTAGAATAATCGGTTCGGTTTCAGTTTGCCAAATTAAGAAACCAAAAAATCAATTCGATTAACAGTTCAAGTATAGTTTTGATCCAGTTAACTGAAACTGATTTTACAAACTGGTTTTCCCCAAAAATTTTAAAACCTATATCTTTAATAAGTCTACTTTTGAAAATTAAACCCTTTATCTTGGCCTCTCATCTTCTAAATGGCTAAACCTAATCTACTCATCTTCTCAAACATGCCTCTTCTCATTTACTCATCTTCTCAAACTCGCCTCTTCTCATTTACTCATCTTCTCAAAGTCAAACATGCCTCTTCTCAAATCTCACCCAAATCCTAAAAGTCGTGACATGGGGCATTGGTGATTCAAGGTCAGCCAAACAAGGCTACAACTTGTGACATTGGCAGCCATTCATGGCCTTGTGCTTGCAGTTTTGCTAAGCTTCGCCAAGTTCAACCACCAGGTCGCGACTTAAGGCCTTGGATAGTGACGACAATGCAATTGATGATTATTTTGGTTTGTGGGATTATTTGATTTTGGGTTTGTTAGGAAACGACCAAGTCATGGCAACAGAAACAAAAAAAAAAAACATAAACAACATGGATCGTTCCTTAGAACCAAGATCAGGGCACAAATTTAACAATCTATGCATTAAATACAAATCTACAGGAAATCAATTTAAAGTTAAGAAACCATACCCACGTTTGGAGGCTCCTCCAACTTTAACTTTGAATGGGTTTCACTACCGATCCAAGGGTAGGATTGAACCACCGTTAGTCCACACGAAGATAACCCTAGGGAACTAAAGAGGGATTTGCTAAATCATCTTTAGCCTTAAGAACCAAGAACAAAATCAAGCAAATTTTGTTTCAATAAAAAAGGAAATCTGGCATGGGAGAGAAAAGAAGGCTAGGGTTTTATCAAAATGATTGAAATGAATTAATAATTAATTTCACAAAGTGTTTCACTTATATGGTGCACACTTTGCCCTATTCTATCATGGAATAGGCTTGGGCACCAACCCAAACAACCCTTATGTCCAAACAGCCCCATTTAGATATTTTAATTATTATTATTATTATTATTTCAATTAAATTAAATTAATATACATATCTTATATATATTAACATTAAACAATAACAATAATTCATTTAAATATATGCGAACACATATTTAAATATAATTTCACTTATTTAATTTCATTAACAAATTAAACAAAGGCTACGACCTCAGCAAATTTAATTACACTGTGAAATTACCAAAGTACCTTTTCGCCTAAAAAGACAAAAACATCCTTCTTACAAACTGGTTCTTAAATTATCTTCTATGTGTGCTCCTCATCATACCGGTAGTGTGTAGTATCGCGATTAACACCAATTAATCGTCTCACTACACACAGACCAAGATTGGCCTCTGGTAAGGCATCATGGCCACCTGATAGATTCAGATTCAGTGAAGCAGCTACCTATCAACGATATGGTTACCGTACAATCCAATCCTTTCATCTTCCGTTATCTCAACGAGACCGAGGCATAGAAATAGTGTCAACCTTAGTTACTCTCGATATTATGTATTCAGTTACTAGACCAATGACTTGAATTATAAACTAGATAGAGCAACAAATCAATCCCACTGTGGCCACAATTTTAGTGTCATTGCCATTTACTGAATTGCGTCGTGAGATAACTTTCACAACACCCGAGAGTGATGAATCCTCTGTAAATCCACCATAGTCTTGATACACTCCTTGATGTAGCCAATCACTACTGTATTAACTGCTCTGGATAGAACTGCATTAGGCTAGTGTCAAACTACACCAATCGGTGCACAAGGCGCCCCGGTGATCTCAAGTCTAAGGATCACATGCACCACCATTCGTTAGAGGATTTGTTTCATAAACACTGGGGTTACCATCCATATGGAATCCTCTGGTGGATCAGTCCAGTGAACTTGCCTACAGCAAGCACTCATGTGTTGCATGTAACGCCCACATCAAGGTATGTAACTTGATTTATGCCCTAATACCCTTAGTTGAATCTTGCTAGAGTTATCTTGAACAAGTGTGAAGAAAATTCCTTAAAACTTCACTAGGGGTAAAATGGTCATTTCACTCTTAATTATTTGAAAGTGTGGGAAGTGAAAAGAAGTAGAATTACATGGAGAATGCAATGGAAATGAGGACATTATTGTAATTGACTAAGGGACATAGATGGAATTTCATAGAAAGTGCAAGGGCAAAATGGGAATACATGCTTATATTATTTGATATAAGGTTTCATTTGAAAAAACCCTAACAAAAAATTCAGCCCTTGTTCACGCCATATTCTCCCCATTTTCTCTCAATTTTCTTCACTAAATTTCAAAGGAAAATCATAGGATTTGGCCTGGATTTTCATAGATTTCCAATCCTAAAGCATCCTAAGGTAAGATTCTTGCAAAAGGAGTGTGATAAACTTTAAATTTTTAAATTCTTATGGTTTTTATATGATCTAGGTCCAAGAGGAAGAGATTTAGAGCAAAAGGGAAGTGATCTCACATATTCAAGGTAAGTAAACCTAGTTTGAACCTTAATTTGAGCAAGACTTGTGTTGAATGAAATATTGCATGTTTGTATGTGATGATATGAGAGAATTATTGGCTGTTTTTTTTTATGTTTAATGATGTGTAATTTCCAGTCATGAGAAGTAGTGTATGGTTATGTGATGATTTGGTGAAGTTATGGAAGAATTAGTGATGGAATTTTTAAAGTGTAGAGAAATGTTGAAAATGGGCAGGTGTGATGCTATAATTATTGAGTTTTTGGCTCACAATTTGGTTGAATTTGAGAGTTGTGGAAGTGTGGCCAACATGGTAGTTGCATGTGCATATGAATTGTTTGATGAAAATCCAAAGAGAAATTGCACGCATGAGTTGGCTAAACCCTAATGAAGAAAGGGTTAGAGAAAGGCAAGAATTGAAGTTTGATTGTCTATTATTGATCTTTTAACATGCTTTCACAGGGGAGAATGGTTAGGAAAGGTTAGGGAGTAAGTGAAGGTAAATAGGTATGGAAAAGCCTTAAAGTAGGCATGTTACCAAGGTTGCTCTGTCAAATCCGTGACCTTCTGAGTGATTTTTGGGCATCTTACCGATCGAATTGAGTTGAGACCTAAACATAAGAGTTTTAGCCATTTCTCTAAGATTTAAAATGTTACCAAGATCATAGCAATCCGACGTGTATAACTCGAGATATGCCTTCTGGTGTGCTGTCATAGGCAACCAAGATTAAAAACCTTTCCTAACCTAACTACTGAACTGTAAATAGGGTAAGCAAGGGTCGATCCCACGAAGAGTGTCTAGCCGAATTTTTGATGATGTGAATAAGGCTGGGGGGTTTAGAGTAAAATAGAAAACAATGTTAGCAGAAATCAAAACAAAAACAATTCAAATCGAAATCAATTAATATAATGAAACTTGGTCTCCGTCAACATCCACCATCGGAATCTTACAACTGATCATTGATGCAAAATTAAATCAATTCATACCTGAATATTCACCGTTGGAACTATTTTCCTATCTCTCCTTAATTGTAATTAATTAGGAAACAAGCGATCTTAATTAATCTTACCACTAAACAACCTTAGACAAGCGCTCAAGATTTAATCTAATGGCAGCCTTAAGAATTAGAGAAATCGATGAAGCTAAACAACACAAACACAAGCGGTTGTATTTAATTTAGTTGAATGTTCTTCTTAAGATTACTAATTCCTGACGCAGCAAATTATTAACCCTAATTGCTTCACAAGTTAGAGGGATCAAACAATTACGGATTTGATATCAAACTCAGCAGTAGATTGCAACAAATAATACACTAGTAGGCCTTCTAGTAATTAATTGCATCAATCATGAAGATATGCACAGAATAACATTCAATACTCAAACACGAAAATTGAACATTAAAATAAAATAGATTAGATCTCACAGTTGGTTGATTCCAAGGTCCCCGTTTCCGACGACCAAGTTACAAAAGCTTTAGCTGCTCATGGCCATAATCCAAACTCCAAAGAGAAAATTCTAGAGAAGTGAAGAGAGAGGCATGGTCCCCCTCAAAAACCCTAATCTAATCCCTTTAGCAAAAATTCAGTTCAAGTCTTTGAATCCCACTAAATCTCCTAAAAGAAATATTCTAATATCCTAAAATAACATTAATCCTAATTTGATTCTAATTAATTTAAAATAAGATAGAGTCCTAAAATAAAATAGGAAAGTGGTGATTCTGAGCTGTAACTTGCGTGCCACATGTCCTCAAATCTTCCAATAATAAACTGCTCAATTGATTTGCATGACAAGACAGAATGCTCTAGGACGTCCAGTGCAGATATGTCAACTTCAAGCTCGATTACAACCTTGATGCAATGAGTATCTCTCCAAACTCAAAACATGAAAGTTGTAGATATATTTCTTAGCGTTCCACAGAATTTTGAATCATCTCAATCGGAGCTCGAATGAGAGATTTATTCCCAGATTACGAAACAACATCGAAACTGTCCGAATTCACTTAATTAGTTCCATTTTGCAATTAACGCCTCCATTTGCATCCTAAATCAAAATAGAATAATAATGAGTACATTTAGGCAACAAATATGTATAAAAGACTAAATATTAAGGGGGGTAAATATGACATTTTGCATTCCCATCACCTTCTTGAATATGACATGTGCAGTATGACTACCTCAAAAGTGCTTCCAATTTATTAGTTTATTTTTAGTCTAATAATCTATGATTGATTTCAAGTATGGGAATGTTGTTGGTAGAAAATACTAGTTCTCTAATGATATTTTTATATGCCATAATGCATTCTCACATTTGCATTTAGAAATAATAGCAAAGAATGAGCATATTTCCATGCACATACACATGTATGAGAATATTAAAGAATAAAGAGAAAGAAAAGAAATTACATGTAGAAGTATTATCTAAAGAAATATAATTAAAGAATAATTCAAATATGAAATTTACTTAAAGAAATATGAAAAGATAAGAGAAGAGAAGGTTGTTGCGATGGGGAACCCGTGAGTGACAGAGAAGAATAGCCCACATGCATGCCGCCTTTAGTGAGCGGCCTTAGAATAAGAAAGAAGAATTTGTATATTTTGCTAGAAGTGCATGTGGATGAGAACTGTACCCAGTAGAGCACACCTACATGCATGCCACCTTTTGTGAGCGGCCTCAGAATCAGAAAAAAGAATTTGTACAGTCCTTTAGAAGTGCATATAGATGAGGACTGTACCCACTCACATGGACAGGGTTCCGAATCCATGCCTCAACCAAGTCTGATCGGCAAGAAAGAATAGAAAAGAAAGAAAGAAAGAAAAGAAGCACATAAAGAAATATAGAGAAAAGAAAGAGAAAAGAAAGTGCACATCTTATGCATTTGTGCATTTGCATCATACCTATGCATGATACCATGCCTACTATCATGAGTAGTGAGAAATTAGAAACAAAGAAATAACAAAATTAGAAACAGAGAAAGAACAGATTTAGAAACAGAGAACAGGGAACAGAGAAGAATAGAGAGGGATGATGTAGGAAAGAAATTCAGAATATAAGCAACGAAGAGAGAAGAATAGCATAGTAGGTTTACGTACTGAGCAATTAGTGCTCACCTCGTTGTTTTCAATGATTTTGCAGGTAGTAGGAGAGATGCGGTCAGATGGAGCATCAAGAAGCGGAAGGGTCTGGCAACACTGTCAAGTTTATTTTTGAGTAATTTTGTTAACGTACAGTTTTGTGTATAAAGAATAATTAGTTATGGGCCTATTATTTTATACTCATCTACATGTATATTTTCTTAATATATAGATTTTAGTGAGTTTTACTATTTATTTTACGAGTATGCTAGCTAGAGAGAGAAAGCATGACATTGCACCAGGTTGTCACCAAACAACCTTGACGAGTGAGATCAGTCACTGCTTTTCGATAGGGTCGTTCAACATTATGATAGCCTTATCGTATTATCTGTGTCTTACTTCAGAATAATACTAGGGCTACGGACGTTTCTAGAATGGCCACCATATGTGCTCATAGGGTTCTTACTACCAAGGTTTGAAACACTTGATACCCTCATCACGGTTCTACCATTCTAAGGACATATATCAATACATACAATGATGATTGACGCGATATAGAAATACATACAATAATGATTTACACGATATAGAATAAAATGTCTTTTATTGATCAATGAACTTTATTACAAAGAGTCAATTCTACAATAATTGATTGGCTCTAGGGCACCTACTCTAACAGGGTTATGGTTAGATTTTGTTTTTAGGGTTTATTTGGATTAGGTAATTCAATTTGATTTGGGATTTTGAGAGCCCAACTTAACAAAATAAAATATATGATTTTGTTGAAATGTTCAAAGCCAATGATAGAATGTTTGATTTTTGATAAGTAAGAGTGGCCTAGATGTGAGGCTGAGGGTGACAGTAGGGGAGTAAGAAGACAAGAGGAAGGTGGGGGCAATGTTGAAGGGGTTGCTTGAGGGTTGGGTTTGCAGTTCTATTTATTTTTTTACAAAAAAAAAAAAAAAGAAAATTAAATAATAATCTGGTAAAACCAGTTAATCGGTAACCAAACCAATAATTCGGTTCGGTTAGTAACCAATTCAAGAGATAATCTGATTCGGTTTCGATTTGGATTATCCTTTGAACCGAAAAACCAATTGGGGTTTGAAAAGTGGGCAATTCGGTTCGGTTAACCAGATTTCCACACCCCTATAAATTTCTAGTTTCCCCCGTGAGTATATCCCCCTATTAACAAAGACATTAGCCAAAAAAAAAAAAAAAAAAGAAAGCATAATTTAGGTAGTATATTGCATTACTTTCTTTTGGTTTAAATTGTATATGATGGGATGATTTAATAGAGGCCTAAACAATAATTTATATAATTTAATAATTATAAATGTCTTTAACAATCAAATTTAAATAATATTATTGCAATAGATATTTAAATTATTAAATGTATAAATAAATATGAAAAATAAATAATAAATTTATATTTTTCTGTTATTAGTTAAAACTAATAATTGCAATTTTCTAATTCTATATAAATAAATTATTAATCTATTTAATGTTTATGTCTAATATATTTTAAGTAATTAAAAGTTGATAAAAAAAAGTATACTATAAAAACGTAAAACCAAGGTGTCAGAAACTAACTAGCAAGATGCAAAATGAGCAAACTAAGTTGTTGAAGAATGCAAGAAAATATGATCGAAGAACAAAATGAATATTCCAGCTCCTTGATGCTTGCTTGAGTCCATAAAAGGATCTCTTGAACTTGCATATCTTTTCTGCTTGTCCATGAAGAACAAAACCATCAGTTGCATCATATAGATGTCTTCTTCAAGGTTTCTGTTCAGGAAAGTGATTTTGACATCCATCTACCAAATCTTATAATCATAGTATGCAACAATAGCTAACATAATCCAAATGGACTTTAACATCGCAACTGAAAAAAAGGTTTCATCATAGTCAATGCCATGTTTTTGTCTGAAACCTTTAGAAACTAGTTGTGCTTTATAGGTTTGCAAGTTACCATCCATGTCAGTCTTTTTCTTGAAGACCCATTTACACCCTATGGGTTTTACCCCTTCGAATGGATCCACTAGAGCAGATACTTGGCTCTGGTAAATGGAGTCCATCTCAGATTTCATGGCTTATATTTGTATAAGAAAATGATATAAGTCCTTAGGATGGTAGAATCGTGATGAGGATATCGAGTGTTTGAAATCTCGATAATGAAAACCCTATGAGCACATATGGTGGCCATTCTAGGAACGTCCATAGCCCAAGTATGATCCTAAACTAGGGCATAGATAATACGGTAAGGCTATCATAGTGTTGGACTACCCTGCCGAGAGGCAGTGACTGATCTCACATGTCAAGCTTGTTTGGTGACAAACTGGTGCAACACATGGGTGCTTGCTGTAGGCAAGTTCACTGGACCGACCCACCGGAGGATTTCACATAGATGGTTACCCTAGTATCTGTGGAACAAATCCTCCAACGAATGGTGTTACATGTGATCCTTAGACTTGAGGTCACCGGAGCACCTTGTGCACCGATTAATGTAGTTTGACACTAGCCCAACGTAGTCCTTTTAGGACTATCAAAACAGTAGTGGTTGGCTGCATTGAAAAGTGTCTCGATACTATGGTGGATCGATAGAGGATTCATCACTCCCGTGTATGGGAGAAATTATCTCACTAAGTAATTCAGTAGATGGCAACAACATTAAATCTGTGGTCATAGTGGGATTAAGTTGTAGCTTATTAATCCAATCTATTCTAGTTAGTGGTCCAATAACCGAATATCGAGATATCAAGGATATCCGAGGTTGACACTACTTTTATGCCTTGGCCTTGATGAGATAATAGATGATGAAAGGATTGGATTGCATGGTAATCATATCATTGACAGGTAGTGGTGTCCCTGAATTCGAATCTATTGGGTGGTCATGATGTTTGGCTAGAGGCCAATCTTGGTTTGTGTCTAGTGTGATGATTGATTGATTGTCAACCACGATACGATTCACTGTAGATATGATGAGGAGCCTTCGGGTCACACACATAGAAGACAAATTAAGAATAAAATTCATGAGAATGGTATTTTCGTCATTTATGATGAAAGGACATTTTCGTCATTTATGATAAAAGGGCATTTTTGTCTTTTAAGATGAAAGAGCATTTTGGTAATCTCACAATGTAATTAAATTTACCGAGGTTGTTGCCTAAATTTAATTTCATATGGAAATTAAATTATAGTGAGATTATATATATTTAAATATTTACTTTATATATATATATATATATATATATATATATATATAATGTTATTATTATTTATTATTAATATTGATAATGTGAATTCAAATTTTGTTTTTAAATTTGAATTGAAATGCCATGTTTGGTTGCAAGAGTATTCTATTCAAATATTCAATTGGAATAGATGGCGATTCCAATTTAAAATAGGGTTTTAGTTGCACTATTTAAGTGCAACTAAAATTAAAATGAAGTAATTCGTTCAATTAAAAAAAAAAATCCTAGCCACCCCTTTCTCTCGCTCCCAAAACGTGTAGCCTTTTGTGAGAAAAATGATTTTTCTCTCAAAGAAAAATTCTGTAGATTTTTGTTCTTAAAGTTGGTGATTTTACTAGCCAATAAAATCAACCAAAGGCATGAGTCCCGTCTTTGTGTGGATACCGTTTGTACCCTCCTATCTTGGAGTGGAAGCGAATCTAAATCCATTGAAGGAGCCTTCAAATGCTGGTATGGTTTCTATTACATCTTGATAATTATTTTCATGTGTAAAATAATGTATAACAAATATAAGGATTATGGGTTAGGTTTTGCATCTAAATATTTTAAATTCCACTATGTGAATAGATCCATAAACCTACAGTGGTATCAGAGCAGGTTATATTTGTTTGCGTTATTATTTTATCGATTGGATGACTATTGATATTGATAATGCATGTTAAGGTCTTAATTTGTTGATTAAAATCTAAAAATTGGATAACCTATTTGGTTGAGATGTTATGCTGGATTTTTGCATCTATTTTTCTATTTCAAGTTAAAAAAAAATAAAATAAAAATTGATTTTGGATGCTGGACGAATGCCCTTAAGGGGCTGTGGGTGGTTGCCCTTTAAAAGAGGGCAGTAGCTGCGCTAGAAGAGCAGAAACACGCAAATGTGCGCTACAGGGGCAGCACCGTGCACACGATGTTTTTAGGCGCCACTGTTGGGCACTGCTTGGCACCAGGGAGGTGGGCCTAGTGCTGCTGCCAATAGCACAGCAGCAGCCTTGCAAGGCTGCTACCCACGCACAACAGCACACAACAACGTGCTGCTGCTGTCCTGGCCTGTTTTACCCAGCTAGCAGTGGTCTCATGGTGGCCAAGTGCCCACCAGCACTTGGCCTTGACTGGCACTTGGTTTTCCAGCCAAGTGCCTAATCTGGTATGCATCAGAATTCATGTCAAATCTGGAATAACGCGACAGCCCACGCAAAGATGCAATGGGCCAAAGTTTGGGCTTTTTTTTCGCATTGTTGTGCGATAAGAAAATCCAGAAAATTTTTGGATATATGTCACTACATATTGGAAGTATTTTGGAGGCCCAATTGAGTGAGGCCCAAATCCATTGGGTTAAATTGCAATTTTAATAAATTGTTGGACCTAAAAACATTGCTAAACATCAAGGGGTAATCCGTAATTTACCAAACCAAATCAAAATTTAAGTTTGGTTGTTTTATGCATGATTCTTGTATGTGAATATGCATGGTGTATGGTGCATAAGCCTTTGGACCTAGTTTAATTTTGGGTTATGTAATTTAAAATAGGGCCTGCGTGCCCTGCCTTACTCTATTATTTCCATTGTGCTTCTCTCTCTCATCTCACTCCCCTCGAATGTAACTCGAGGTTTCTTTTCAAATATGTAAAATTGGATTTTTGATTTTATTTTGACAGTTGTGTAATATTCGAGAAGAAGAAGTGTAACAACTACTTTCTTTCTACCAAATTCGTAATATAGATTAATAAGAAGACATCATATTTATCAAAATAGTTGGGCCCAAAAATTTTTCTTTACTTAATAATTACATTCTTTACAAAACAAAAACATCATGTGTACAAAGACTCTCAAAACGAAAACAGTGGACAGTGTAGCCAAGTCTCCCCGCTCGCCGACGTCCATCCGACCAGGTCCTCACCTATTTCCTGTACAACAAAGAAAACAATGGAATGAGCATAAAGATGCCCAGTAAGTAAAAAAAATCTCTTACTCTATCATCCCTGTGCATTACTCATTAATTCTCTTCGTATTCTTATCACTTTTCTAATTCAAATTCTCATTTTTCTTTCTTTTCTTTTCTTTCTATTCATTCTCATTCCACTTTCTCATAGCGGAGACCGCTCTCTCTCATAGCGGTTTGCATGCATTCCGCTCTCTCATGGCGGAGACCGTTCTTTCTCATAACGGTTCCCATGCATTCCACTCTCTCATGGCGGAGACCGTCCTTTCTCATAACGGTTCACATGCATTCCGCTTTCTCATGGCGGAGACCGTTCTTTCTTATTTCTCATATTTCTTTCTCATTTCTCATATTTCTTTCTCATGTGATTATTCAATTAAACCTATGCATATGGATGGCTCATGCCTAAAATCTTTCTTATATGCATTCATGACATGCAAATATGCTATGTTGCATAAAGTAAGGTTCTCTACTTCTACTCATGCTTCTTTTAGACATTTCATCAAACAACATGTGTGCATACATAAACTCTATTCTAACTTTAATTATACTTCTTTCTTAATCATCCCAAAATAGGATTTCAACTCCTTTGAAACATCATACAACCTACAAGGCAAAATACACTTCAATGATCCTCTCAAATCCTTCTAAATCTATTCACACTTCTTCCCAACTTTAACCACACAATCCACCCTTCTCATGGTGGAAATTCTTTCTTATAACAACTTTAAGTTCATCAACTCATTTTAAACATAGAAATTCAAGCATCAAGCATACATCTAAAAATCTCTACACATCATTCAACCAAGTAAATCACAACTTAGGTGAATTTACTTACCTTGGACACAAGTAGAAACCACTTAAACTCTCCACTCTTGATGGCTTGACACTTTCTCTTAACCTTCAATACATAACTTAATAAGGATCCCACCCTTTCAACAAATAAAAATTACTTCTAGAGTAAGGATTCTCACCTTTTTGTACTTAGGATCAACTTGTAACAATTTCTAGTCAAAAGCTCTTCAAAGATTCTTGGAAACTTGAATGAAAAATTGAGAGAAATAAGAGATGAAAGAGGCGGTGATAAAGAAGCAATTGAAAGGGTTTCTAAAGCTAACCCTTAATATCACATATTTTCTCCCCTCTTTCCCAAAATACCCTTACTCTTACTTTGAAATTCCATTTAAAACCTTTCATTCTTTGCAAACACAACCCCAAACAAACTATTCTCCATGCAAATTCCTTACATTTCACTCCCCACTTTTCCTGCTAAAAAGGGGTAGAATGGTCATTGAGTCTCAGAAGGAAGAATTCTCAAAAACTCAAGGGGAACATTCAGCCGAGTCTTCGCCACGGCGAAGCTATTTTCTTCGCCCCGGCGAAAGCTCACAGAAGTTATACGGGTTGTAGCACCTCCTCATCGCTGTGGCGACGATTCTTCTTCTCCCCGGCGAAGACTGTAACCCTAATATTTCGCCAAGTCTTACAAATTTCAGGGAAAACACTTAACCAAACCAAGACACATTTTCATCCAAGGATAAATCAAACAATATTAACAACATGCAGACTCAAATAAGGATAAATCGATAAACATTCAAACCATTCATCAAATCTTAACTACGTACCTCAAGTGGGGTGTTACAATTCTCCCCTCCTTATAAGAATTTCGTCCCCGAAATTCAAACAAACAACTCCGGGTAACGACTTTGCATGTCTTGCTCTGTCTCCCAAGTAGCTTCTTCAACCTTATGGTTTCTCCAAGGGACTTTCACTAAAGGAATACTCTTATTCCGGAGCTCTTTAATCTTCTCGGTCCAAAATCTAAACTGGACGCTCCTCGTACATGAGATTCTCTTCCACAATTACATTCTCTGTATTCAATACATGGGAGGGATCACTTACATATTTCCGTAACATCGAGATATGGAAAACATCATGCACTTTGTCCATGCTAGGTGGTAGTGCCAACCTGTAGGCTACCTTCCCCACTCGTTGCAACACTTCAAATGGACCAACAAATCTCGGTGCTAGCTTCCCTTTATTTCCAAACCGCATCACTCGCTTAAAGGGGGAAACTTTCAAGAAAACTTTATCACCCACTTTGAATTCAACTTCCTTTCTCTTCAAATCGGCATAACTTTTCTATCTATCTTGGGCTTGTTGCATTCTGCTTCTAATCAGCTTCACATCTTCTATCAGTTTCTGAGTCATCTTTGGCCCAATGGCTACATTCAACTCATCTTTCTCACCTATCTCATCCCAATGTAGTGGAGACCTACATTGTCTACCATACAAGGCCTCATACGGTGCCATCTTAATTGTCGACTGATAACTATTATTGTAAGCAAACTCCACTAAGGGCAGCATCTCATGCCAGGATACTCTATAATCCATACAACAAACTCGCAACATATCCTCAAGCACTTAATTTGTTCTCTCTGTTTGTCCATTAGTCTGAGGATGGTAAGCTGTGCTAAAAGCCAATCTAGTACCCAAGTTCCTCTGTAAGCTCATCCAGAAAGCGAAGACAAATCTAGAATCTCTGTCCGAGACTATCGTCTTGGGTACCCCATGAAGTTTCACTATCTCTCTGATGTAAATCTGGGCTAGCTTATCTGAAGTAGTGCTCTCTTTCACCGAAAGGAAATGGGCTGATTTTGTCAATCTATCCACAATCACCCAAATGGCATTAAAACCTCTCTGAACTCTAGGGTGACCTATAATAAAATCCATCGAGATACTCTCCCATTTCCACTCAGGAATACTAAGTGGTTGAAGCAATCCGGATGGCCTTTGGTGTTCTGCTTTCACTTGTTGACAAACCAGGCACTTAGCTACAAACTCCTCAATATCATTCTTCATACCTGGCCACCAATAGCCTTTCTTCAGATCTTGATACATCTTGGTTGCTCTTGGATGAGCAGTGTAGGGTGTGTCATGAGCCTCCCTAAGAATTCTCTTTCTCAACTCCTTATCCTAAGGAATACACATACCGATTCCTGAAACGGAGAACACCCTCTACCAGACAGAACTCTGGTCTCTCATTCTTATGCATTCTTTGCAATAACTCCTGACACCACTTATCAACCACTTGCTTTTCTCTAATTTCGTCCAGTAAGGTGGACTGAATTTGCAACCTGGCAATCCCTCATTAAATCACTTTAATCTGTTCTTTACGCAACTCATCCATCAGCTCTCTCTGAATAGTGAGTCGGGATAAATGAGCTTTTCTACTCAACTCCTCAGCTACGACATTAGCTTTCCCCGATGATATTTAATCTCATATTCATAGTCTTTAACTAGCTCTAACCACCTTCTCTGCCTCATATTCAGCTCCTTCTGAGTAAAGAAATATTTCAAACTCTTATGGTCGGTGTAGATATGACTCTTTGCACCATAAAGATAATGCCTCCAAATTTTCAAAGCAAAGACTACCGCTGCCAACTCTAAATCATGCGTAGGGTATCTTGTCTCGTACTTTTTCAATTGATGAGAAGCATAGGCTATCACCCTGCCTAACTGCATCAAAACAGCACCCAGTCCTTATAGTGAGGCATCTGTAAAATTATCATAATCTACCCCCTCTTGAGGCAACACTAAAATAGGAGCTGATGTCAACTTTTTCTTTAACTCATGAAAACTCCTTTCACAAGCAGTTGACCATATAAAAGGAATTCTCTGTTTGGTAAGAGCTGTCAATGGCTTAGCCAACTAGGGCAAACCCTACTACGAATTGCCAGTAGTAGCCTGCTAGTCCCAAGAAACTTCTCACTTCCTTTACCGATTTCGGCCTTTGCCAATCCAGGATTGCCTCTACCTTACTAGGGTCCACTGAAATCCCTTCACTAGAAACAGTATGGCCTAGAAACAATACTTGATTCAACCAGAATTCACACTTGGAAAACTTAGCATACAACTTCTTTTCTCTCAATCGTTGTAGTACAAGTCTTAAATGCTCCTAATGCTCTTCTCTCGACTTAGAGTAAACCAAGATATCATCAATGAAAACCACAATGAATTGATCCAAGCAATCATGAAAGACCCGGTTCATCAAGTCCATAAAAACTGATGGGGCATTCGTCAACCCAAAAGGCATCACTACAAACTCATAATGCCCATACCTTGTACGAAAAGCAGTCTTAGCTATATCTTGCTCAACCACTCTCACTTGATGGTACCCTGACCTCAAATCAATTTTCGAGAACACTGCCGCTCCCTTTAATTGATCAAATAAATCATCTATCTGAGGTGGTGGGTATTTATTCTTCACTGTCACCTTATTCAGCTCTCTGTAATCTATACACATCTGTAACGATCCATCTTTCTTCTTCACAAATGGAATTGGAGCTCCCCAGGGGGAATGACTTGGTCGGATAAAACCTTTATCTAAAAGCTCTTGGAGTTGCTTCTTCAATTCCTGAAGCTCGGTTGGGGCTATTCTATAAGGGGCTCTCGATATTGGTGCTATCCCGGGTGCTAGTTCAATACTAAACTCAACCTTTCTCTCTGGAAGTAAACCCGGTAACTCTTCGGGAAACACATCCAAAAATTCTCGAACTATAGGCACCCTCTGAATTTTTGGTTGAGGGACATCACCACTCTGCATTACATGTGCAATATATCCTGAACAGCCTTTTCTCAGCATCTTTCTAGCTTTCAAGCTACTGATCAACATACTTAGTTGATGGCCCTCACCGAAGCTAAACTTATCTCCACTATCAAGATTAAACCTTGCTTTCTTCTTCCGACAGTCAATTTCTACTCCATACTTCCCTAGGAAATCCATCCCCAAAATCACGTTGAAATCAGGCATATCAAACACTATTAGATCAACTAACAGCTCTCTTCCATGAATCATTACAGACTCTCCTGGAAGCATCTCACGGGTCAGAAAGATAAAATTGGTGAGACATAAAATAAAAACCCCTCAACTAAAGTATATTAAGTCAAAATTGAAATGTCTTCCATCATTATGAGTTTAATCAAACCACTGTTTGTTGGAACTTTGTTTGCCAAAGCGAAGGGTACACTTCTACCAGTGGGAGGTTGAATGTCATTGGAGTTTTCCTTAATGGTGATGAGTTGACTGAAAATGATGAGTTTTGCTTATTTGCCAAAGTGAAGGTTGATAAGCTTGTCATAGGCATAGTAAAGAAGTGCACTTGTTGTGTGTATATGGCGACATGTAGTGTCCACTCTACTAATATTGAGAATCACACTTGAGGACAATGGCTTCGATCATTGAATTGTGTGATTGGTTTGATGGCTTATTTCACATTTGAAGTTGGTAGTTGGAGCTATCAACTAGTATGAATTAAGTTTGTTGGCCTATCTAATCAGCCCATTTTGGCTTGTTTGCTAAAGCGAAGGTTTGAAATGGGCTAGATGGGATCTCAGTCCATTAGGAAAGCCAACAGGCTTTCACGAGTTAATATGAGGACCATTGGCTTAAGGAAAATAGTGGGAGCAACTATTTAATAAAAGACCTTGTTAAATAATAATAATAAACATGATAATATATTTTACTTTTCTGCATTTGTAGATTCGCCAAAATGAGTAATACCAACTTGCGATCGATAATCAAGAAAGAAAACAAGCTAGATGGATCCAATTTCTCAGACTAGTATCAAAATCTTCGGATTTTACTAAAGTTCGAAAAGAAATTGTATATCCTTGATAAGCCTTTTATGGTTGAGCCTGATCCTAATGCCACTTAGGAAGTAAATGACTCTTACAAAAAGTTCCTTGATGATGCTGACAATGTTCAATGCATTATGCTAGCGTCGATGACACCTGAGCTGCAAAAGCAATATGAGAATATGGATGCTGCTGCCATGATTCTATACATCAAGGAGTTTTTCGAAGGAAATGCTCGTCATGAGAGGTATAAGGTGTCGAGTGCATTGTTTAGGAGTTGTATGACTAAGGAAGCTCACGTTGGTCCTCATGTGCTCAAGATGATTAAGTACATAGAGAGAGGCTTGAGACTTTGGGGTTTGGTGTGTATACAGACTTACAAGTGGATTTAATTCTACAATAATTACCTGATTTCTTTTCACCATTCATAATGAATTTCAATATGAACACGGTGGTGAAATCCTTGTCAGGGCTTCTGAACATGGTTAGGACTACAGAGTAGGACATGAAAAAGTCTAAGCCTATTTTATTGATTATTGCCAATAAAGGTAAGGGTAAGAGTAAGGGCAAGGGAAAGGCCAAGGCCAATCCCAAGCCCAAGCCCAAGCCCAATCCCAAGCCCAAGCCCAAAGGACAGGATGCTCTCAAGCCTAAGGGTGGCATTAGGAAAGGTAGGAAAGTAGTCTACTTCTATTGTAGCAAGCCTGACCACTAGAGGAAATACAACAAGGCTTTCCTCACAAACAAGAAGAAGTCAGACACTTCAACTTCAAGTATGTATATGATTGAGATTAACTTCTCTCTTTCAACATCTTGGGTCATTGACACAGAATGTGGTACTCACATTTGTACTAATGTGCAAGGACTAAGGCAGAGTAGATAGCTCGCCAAGGGAGAAATGGACCTACTAGTTAGAAATGGAGCACACGTGGCTGCATTTTCTATAGGATCTTATCGTTTGTTATTGCCTACAGGCTTATTTTTAGAACTTAATAATTGTTATTTTGTACCTTCCATTTCAAGAAACATTATATTTGTATCCGATGTGGATGATATGGGATATCGTTTTGAGATTTCTAATAGATTGTTGTCCTTTAGTTTGAATGGTATTCTATATGGAAATGCAAGGTTATATAACAGATTATATGTTCTAGATCTAAACAATAAGGATATTCTCAAAGTGGAAACAAAGAAAGCTAAACACAGCGATCAAACCCATACATACCTCTGGCATTGTAGATTGGGTCATGTTTATCAAACCCGCATTGCAAAACTTCACAGTGATGGAGTTTTGGACCCTTTTGACTTTCATTCATTTGAGGTATGTGAGTCATGCCTTTTAGGCAAGATGACCAAGTCATCTTTCATAGGGCAAAGTGAAAGGGCTACTAAATTGTTAGGCATCATCCACAGTGATGTATGTGGTCCACTAACAATTGAAGCCAGAGGTGGATATTCGTATTTTATCACGTTTATTGATGACCTCAGTAGATATGGTTATGTTTACTTTATGAGACATAAATTTAAAGCCTTTGATAAATTCAAAAAATTCAGAAGTGAAGTACAGAATATGTTGGGCAAGAGTATTAAAGCTCTTCGGTGAGAGTAAGGTGCTCTAAAGCCAATTCTATTTTGTAAATTGACTCTTGTAATCATGTTTTATTATCAATAAACGCATCTATCTATATCATGTGATCTGATTATATTCGTATAAGAAAATGATATATGTCCTTAGGATGGTAGAACCATGACGAGGGTATTGAGTGTTTGAAATCTTGATAGTGAGAAACCTATGAGTACATATGGTGGCCATTCTAAAAACATCCATAGCCCCAATATTATCCTAACCTAGGCCATAGATAATACGATAAGGCTATCATAGTGCTGGACGACCCTGTCGAGAGGTAGTGACAGATCTTATTTGTCAAGACCAAACAACTTGGTGTAACACATGGGTGTTTGCTATAGGCAAGTTCATCAGACCGACCCACCGAAGGATTCCACATAGAAGGTTACCCTAGTGTCTATGGAATAAATCTTCCAACGAATGGTGGTGTATGTGATCCTTAGACTTGAGGTCACTAGAGTGCCTTGTGCACTGATTGGTGTAGTTTGACACTATTCCAATGTAGTCTTTTTAGGACTATCAGAACGGTGGTGGTTAGCTGCATTGAAAAGTGTATCAAGACTATGATGGATCGACAAAGGATTCATCACTCTCGGGTACGGGAGAAAATATCTCATTGAGTAATCTGGTAGATGGCAATGACATTAAATCTATGGTCATAGTGAGATTGAGTTGTAGCTCAATCCAATCTATTCTGGCTGTTAGTCCAATAACCGAATATTGAGATATCAAGGACATCCAAGGTTGACACTAATTCTTTGCCTCAGCCTTGATAAGATAATAGATGATGAAAGGATTGGATTGAATGATAACCATAACGTTAATAGGTAGCAGTTTCGCTGAATTCGAATCTATTGGGTGGCCATGATGCTTGGCCATCTTGGTTTGTATCTAGTGGGACGATTGATTGATTGTCAATCGTTAAATGATTCAGTGCCGATATGATGAGGAGCCTTTGGGTCACACACATAGAAGACAAATTAAGAATAAAATTCATGAGAAGGGTATTTTCGTCATTTAAGATGAAAGGGCATTTTGATAGTTTCACAGTGTAATTAAATTTACCGAGGTTGTTGCCTAAATTTAATTTTATATGGAAATTAAATTAGTGAGGTTATATATATATAAATATTTAGTTTAAATATATAAGATATTATCCAATATTAATATTGATAATGTGAATTCAAAATTTGTTTTTAAATTTGAATTGAAATGCCATGTTTGGTTGCAAGGGTAATCTATTCCAATATCCTATTGGAATAGATGGCTATAACTATGGGTTCTGTATTGTAAGTCAACCCTACTACACTAGTACTGATAGTCGGCGTAGGGGAAGGGGCGCTACACCTAGGAATCAACAACACGAAAACTTTGTTATAAATTACCCCTTTCCTTATCAGGATTGGGACTAAGAAGAATGGTTGGGATAACAAAGATCCATCTTGTTCGTACTTTGGATACCCTTATAACCATCGAAGACTGTTTAAGTGATTAATTCCTAGAAATTAAGGGGCGTTGAGAACAAAGAAATTGTTGGAGTTTCCATTTTATTTAGTACCAATACCAACATGCGCGATGTTAAGAAAAAATCTCTTTTGTAGGAAGGTTGGCTAGAAATTAAAATGAAATAATTCATTCAATTAAAAGAAAAACCTAGCCACCCCTTTCTTTCCCTCCCAAAAATGTGTAGCCTTTTGTGAGAGAATTTTGCATATTTTTGTTTCTTAAAGTTCGTGATTTTACTAGCCAATAAAATCAACCAATGGCATTCGTCCCGTCATCGTGTGGATACCGTTTGTACACTCCTACCTTGGAGTGGAAGCGAATCTAAATCCCTTGAAGGAGCCGCCAAATGCTGGTATGGTTTCTATTACATCTTGATAATTATTTTCATGCTTAAAATAATGTACAACAAATATAAGGATCATGGGTTAGGTTTTGGATCTAAATATTTTAAATTCTACTGCGTGAATAGATCCATAAAGCTACAACCTACAATGCCAAATATATGTTTGAGTAGAGCCACCATTGTTGGCTTTCTTATTTTCAAGATTGAATGTAAACCCTGTGTTATTATTCTAATGCCCTAAGGTATGAAATTTACCTTTTCAAGTAATTTTCTTTTTCTTTAATGGAAGGGTAAAATGGTCAATTTACATGTATTTTGAGATGTGGCCATTATAAAGTGTAAGCGGTGATGTCATTGAAGAGAAATGAGGGTCGAATGGTCATAAAGTTGATTGATATGGTTAAATGGCGTAAACGGTACCCAAGGGTATAATGGTCTTTTTATAAAAATCCATATGATTTAAGTATCCATAAAAGTGCACCAAGGGTAAATTAGTCATTTACCTTATGGGATTGCTTAATTGTTAAGTGTTTTGAAGAAGTCAAATGGCATTAAATGAGTGTTAATCATTATGTTGTGGTAGAAATGACCAAAACGCCCTTATATGAAAAATTTATGCCAAATAACCCTTATATCTAACTTTTATTTACCAATCATAATAGATTACCAATGGAATAAATATTTACAAGTTTTTAAGAGAGAGGAGTCGGCCTTGTACACCCCAAATGCATCATCTTCTTCTTCATCTCTCAAATCCACCATAAAAGCTACTAATCCAAGCATTTTGTTCTCAAATTTTCATAGGATTTCAAGTTGATTTTCAAAGGAGATCACTATCCACACTTAAAGAACTTCAATTTCAGGGTTTAAGGTGAGTTTCAAAACCCTAGTTGTTTTGATCTTTTAGTTAAAAGAGAAATTCATAAGTGGTTATGTGTATAAGGTAGAAAGGGTGAACCTTTGGAGCTAAGGAGGAATGTCTTTGTGCTTTGAATACTAAGGTAAGGAAAAAATCTCCCTTACGACTACAATTGATAAAACCTAGGGTTTATGGAACTTACATTTATTTATGTTAATATGAGTGTGATGCTATGTTTTGGTTATGGATTGTTTAAATGGGTGTGTTGATTGGTGTATGTGTGCATATGGAGGATGATTATGCCAATTAAGAGATTTGTAGTTGGACGATATTTTGGCACTTTTTGGTTCTGTAAAAAGGGAGCTTTTTATGGCCTTTTATACTTAGAATGATATGGCAAATGATATGAATGTGCAAATGAAGGTGACATGGTTAAAATGAATAGAATTCGGATTTGGCTTTTTAAGACTTATACTGTACATGCTTCACTGAATCAGTCATAACTGAAGTTATAGAAATTCGATTGGGTTGATTCTTGACGCATTAAAAATTTGAGAAATATACCTAAAACTTTTATGTTTTAGCCAAAAATCAATTCCAATTGGAAGATAAGGGAAAAATTGCTTGAAAAGTGACAAACTATATGGCATCCACCTTCTTAATGGAAATTCCCATTTGTTTTTAATTCTAATAAATCCCTGAGTAATCTTACTATTGCAATTCCTTGTATTGTATGAGAACTTGAATGAATTAAGTTAAGGTTTAGTAGGAGAATATTCATGTCATAGAGTTTTGCTAAATTGATTGATGAGTTGTGCAATTGGCCAAGGGTACATGTTAAATGAATGAATAGTATGATTGAGCATGGGAGATGTTATTCCATATGTTTGCATTCATAATGGTAATGCATATAGCTTATTTAGTTGACTTATGAAAAAATTTATGAAATGTTAAAGAATGAATTCCATGAGTCTTTTGAGGTATAAACCAAGATCAAAGGAATGGAATTCTTATGGAAACCATGAGTCCTTTGAGGTGACGACCAAGAACAAGGTAATGGTTCAAATGAATCCGATCGGATAACAATGATTAATGAAAACATCAAGTATAAAAACAAAAGAAATAAGCATGCCATGTATATGAATATTTCATAAGTCATATATGTTCTATGTTATATTATGTATGGTTATGTTATGACTTATGTTTATGAGAAAAGTCCAAAGTGTATGATATGTTTTATGAACTTGTCTTGTCAAAGAATGAAGGTCATGTTTTGTAGGTAGGTAAGGTCCTAGGTATTATACTTGTATAATGAACCTTAATAGTTTATAAATGGCCATTTTCCCTTACTGAGCGATTAGCGCTCACCCCATGAAATGTTTTAAAATGTTTTACAGGTAAGGATTAAGGCATGAAGCTGGGAGAGGATTTCGAGGGATGCTATGAGCATGAAGGGATGTTTTAATTATGACTATTGAATGGTTTTGCTAGTATTTAGTGTAGTAATTATGTTTATATCTCATAATGTAGTAAATATGTCCATGTTATTATGGAGTATATATGTTTGTGTTAATAAAGGAAATCAAATTGCTAGTAAATTTTGTAAAAGTCTGTATGTTCTAGTAAGTACTACTATGGATTTCATAATTTACTCCAAGAAAGGAAACTATATTTTTTGACTTGTACAATGAACTTATTATAGTTTAGAAATTAAATTAAAATAAAAATATATATATTTTTAAACTACAGGTTTATTTTTTAAATAGGATTTTAAAATAAATTTCTTTCCTAGGCGTACGTTTTCTAGGTTCTCAATGGCCAAGGGATACTTAGGAAATACCCGGCTAGGGAGGAGTTTTACATTGAATGTTTCATTATTATTAAAATCTAGAATATATAGAGCATTATGTAATCTAGCAGTTCCATATTGAATACCATTCAAACCAAGAGACAATGAACTATTAGTTATCAAAAATTGATATCCAACATTGTCCAAAGCGGACATAGAAATTATGTTCTTTGAAATTGAAGGGACATAATAACAATTCGAGTGTTCTAATATAAGACCCAAAGGCAAAGACAAATATTAATTTTCTATGGCTAATGCAGCAACTCGCGCTCCATTTCGAACTTGTAGGTCCACCTCTTCTTAATTGAGCGATCTACTTTGTCGCAGTCCCTGCACATAATTGCAATTATGAGAACCACATCCAGTGTCTATGACCCAAGATGTAACAAGAGAAAGATTTATTTCAATCATATACATACATTCAGAAGAAGATGCAAAATTCTTCTTCTTCTTACTTACTTACTAGGAAGGCCTTGCAATGTTTCCTCCAATGGCCAAGCTTGCCACAATGGAAGCAAACAACCTTTCCATCTTTGCCCATGCCTCAAGTAGGCTTAATGACATCTTGGGTTTTACGCTTAAACTTAGGATTGGCCTTGGCCTTTCCTCTGCCTGGTTTACCCTTTCCTTTCCCATGTGCAGCAGCAACTAACAACACTAGTTTGAACTTCGTCATGTCCTTCTCCATTGTCTTCAGCAATCTCAGTAGCTCTAAGAGAGTCTTCTCCATTGCATTCATATTGAAGTTCAATATAAATTGGGAGAAAGAGTCAAGCAAGGATTGCAGAACGATATCCATAGAAAGTTCTACATCCATGACAAATCCCAAAATCTCAAGCCTTTGAATGTAACCAATCATCTTGATTACATGTGGGCCAACTAGGGATCCCTCAAACATTTGACATATATACAATTCCTTTGACACATCATAGCGTTCCTATCTAGCATGATTCTAAAAGAGTTCCTTGAGATTTGTGATGATAGAAGTAGCATCCAAATGCTCATGTTGCTCTTGTAGATAAAGTGTCAATGATCCCATTATTACACATTGAATAATCTCAACATCATCTAGATACTTTTGGTAAGTATCTCTTGCTTCCTGAGTAGCCTCTAGTTTGGCACTTCCATAATAGGTTCATTAATGCTATACAACTTCTTTTCTTACTTTATTAGAATCCTTAGATTTCAATACCAGTCAGTAAAGTTCGTACCATCCAACTTGCTTTCTTTATCGATGATTCGATCATAGTGATAGGGTAGATGTAGTCATTATGAAAGTAAATCTACAAATGCAAAAATAAACAGAGTTAATACTATACTAATTAATAAGGTCTTTTATTAATCAATTACTCCCATTATTTTACTCAAGCCCAATAGCCCTCACTATTAAACTCGAGAAAGCCCATTGGTCTTTCTAGTGGGCCGAAATCCCGTCATTTCTATTTCAACCTTCACGGGTGTGAACAAGTTAAAAACAGAATGATTAGGTAGGTCAATAAAATTTAATCTACATCATGTAATAGCACCAACTATTAAACTCAAATGTAAATCAAGCCAACAAACCAATTATAGAATCCAATGGCATCAACCATCATCCTCAAGTGTAATTTTTGGATTAGTGAATTGGACACTTCATGGCATCTTGTGCATCATTTAAATGCACTACTCTACTATGCCTTTTGTGTATTTATCAACCTTCGTAGAGGTGAACAAGCAAAATACACCTCGTTAAGTCAAACCCATCACTATTAAGGAAAAACTCCAATGAACGATTAACCTCCCACTGGTAAAAGTGTACTCTTCGCGAGAGCGAACAAGGCCACGACGAACAGTGGTTTGATTAATGCCATGATGCTGGAAGGCTCGTGGTTTAGATGAAAAATTTAATCAATAAACAACAAACGAATGTTAAATAAATACATAATGATCCATCCATTACCATTGAATAAGAGAAATTAATTGAAAGAATTAGCATGGCAAAACATTGAGAGAAAAGTTTAAGATTTTATCTCATATTTCATTAATTCTCTCACAGAATATGATGCGTTGAAAAATTAGAACAGAAGAATCTTATACCTACATATTTTTTCTTTCTTCTAATTGATTCTATCTATTATCGGAAGTATAGTCGCTAATAAACTTCAAATCCGACTTCGATGCCTCGTGCCGCACCTCTAATAATAGTCTCTAATAAACAACACAAAAACCAATCTTATAAATGAAGATGTTTTAACTAGAAAGCGATATGGACCTAATGTTGTTTGTTACAATACTTTAATCAGATGGTATTGAAAGAATAAAGAAGTCAACGAAGTTCTTAGTCTTTATCAAGAGAAGATTTTAGAAGGAATTAGGCCTAATGTGATTATAAATAACAATTTATTAACTTACCTTTTTCCTAAAACTAATGTAAAAGATGCACAGAAATTAGTTGGTGAGATGCACATAAATTAGTTGGTAAGATGCAACTTAATGAACACATAGCATTTTCATTGATGGACTTTGCAAGAATGGATGTGTTTCGGAAGAAGTGGAAATGTTTCATACTTTAGTAAATATTAAGTTTGTAGTTGACCTTAAAAGCTTGAATTCCCTTTTTGATGGATTATGTAAAACAGGGATATCTGAAATTGCTCAGTAGCAATTTTAGAAATTTCTCTCATTGAAAGCTTAGTGTCAAACATTGTTGTCAGAAATTTTGTAACTGTTTTTAGAATTTAGTTTTGATGGATACCATTGTTTCCAAATTTTACAAGCAATTTGTAACATCTACTGAAAACTGTACAATGCATGCATAATAACAATAGAAAATTGGGCCCAAAACTTTCTTTTCATTACAATTCATGTGTCTTTTATACATAAAGAGTACTGTTTACAAAAATGTATTTTAAAAGACAAAACAGGGGTAACAGTGTAGCTATCTCTCTTCGCTTGCCGACGCCCCTCCGACTGCATCACCTAGAACCTGCATCCACAAAGGAAAATAACGGGGTGAGCACAAAATAATGCTCAGTAAGTAAAACTCTCTCTCTGTCTGTCCCCGTATAAATAACTCTTAATTCTTTCCTTATGCTATTTCTGATTCTGTTTCTGTTCCTAGTAATCTCATGGCCTCATCTTACCGGAGGTACGGCCGGATGGCGTTCACACAGCACCATCTCACTCTCTATGGCTATCGGGTGGAATTCACACAGTACCAACCCGTTCTTAGTGACTACCGAGTGAGGATCACAAAGCACCAACTCGGTTCTTTCTAACTATCGGGTGGAGATCACCTAGCACCTACCCGTTCCTCATGAATTTTGGGTAACGTTCACCAAGCATTTACCCGTTTCTAGTCACTATCGGGTGATGGTCACAAAGCATCAACCCGCTTCTACTAGCCGTTGGATGATGATCACAAAACATCAACCTACATATCTCTTAACTAACCGGGTAGTGGTCACAAAGCATCTACCCATTTCTACTACTCATCGGGTGACGATCACAAAGCGTTGACCCATCTCTCTAAGGGCTATTCGGATGATGGTCACAAAGCATCAATCCGATTCCCATAACGGTCGGGTGATGATCACAAAGCATCATCCCAACTATACTACTCTTCTAATTCACTCTATTGTAGCATTTTTTCAATGCTCTCTACCCTTAGAGTAATTTTACCCACTAAGCTCTCTACTCATAGGGTAATTGCATAAACCATTTCCTTACACTTTCTTAGGTCATTTTTCAATGCACAATTAGTGCCTATGGATGGTTCATCACTACTAATGCACTTATGAAATGCCAACATGCAATGTTGCAAGAATTAAGGTTCATTTCTCATACTCAAACCTCTATTAGGCATTTCATCAAACAACTCATGTGCACTATGAAACCCTATCATAGCCATGATTCTAAAACTTTTCTTAACCATCCAAAATGGGGAAAAACCCCTTCACAAAGCCACAAAACCTGCCATAGAAAACACTTCCAAAAAGGGGATCCATAATACCCTTTAAATTCCATCTCAACTACCTTGCCAAACCAACAACCCATTTCTCAAATTTGCAAGGTATAAACAATCACAAAGCATAGAAATCTCTATTTAATCCTTCATACATGCTATATTACATGCACATCACATACATACATCAAGTCTATCAAAACCCTAATCAAGAAAATTCATAAATCTCAACTTGGGTTGGGTTTTACTTACTTGCTATGTAGAGACTTCACAAATCCTTCCTTTCACTTGCTTAGCTTGACTTTTCCTCTTATCTTAACCAAAAGAAGGAAAACCCTCAAATTTCAATATGGGTTAAAACTCCCAAATCACACAACTTAAGTAGAAATCCTTACCTTAGGAAGCCTTAGGTTACTTTTCCACCCCAAATCACTTCAAAACCCCTTGGAATACCTTGATCAAAAGAGAAGAGAAGTTGAGAGGAGTAAGGATGGGAAGTTGCGTTTGAGAAGAAGAGAATGAGGGGTTTCTTTGATTCTAATTCCTTTTAATGAAATATAAACACACTCATTCCCATTTTGCCCTTATTCTTCTTTGGGAATTCCATCCATATCCTTTGATTCTTTACAAACTCATCCCTAACTCAACCTATTCTCCATGAAAATTCCTTACAATTAACTCCCCACTTTTCCTGCTAATTAGGGGTAGAAAGGTCAAATTGTCCTTAAGGAAGAAAATATCTAAAACTTCATCAACATTTTAATCGGCCTGTCGCCGCGGCGAAGAAACCTCTGCATGCGGAAAGCATCCAGCCAGCTTCCCCGTGGCGAACCTCTCTTCGCCAGCGCGGCTGACGAATTTCTTGTTTTCAACCAATTTAGGGCAACCATTCAACACAACACTAAATCAAACAATAACACCAAAATCAACTCAAAATAAGAAGCGAAAGAGGAAACAGTAACAACGTACCTCAAGCGGGGCGTTACACAATTGGGGTCATAATAGAGATTACAATGTTATAAGAAGCACATTCATAACTGAAGCTCACCTCAAACCGAAAAACACCTGAATGTGGATTTACATTTTTAACCTTCAAGTGAACAATTTTCGAAATCATTAAAGTGGTTTGAATAGGAAAGATCGATACTTTACATAAGTTTGCAATTTTGAAAACCTTAAAGGTTTTTTGTGAAATTTGTCTAAATATTTCTCTTGAATGCATTTGCCTTTTGCAATGACCTTACTTCGGAAAAAACGACCCATAAAAACACTCCTCATAAATGGCTTTGAGATTTAGGTCCCCATTTCGTTCGTCTTCAATCTCTCAAAACCAATCTTCGAAAGTTAATGTTTTATTTTTGTTACCTCACTTACACAACCTCACATCTTCAAGCTCCAAAAATGGAGTTTCGTATTCTTTCAAAAAAACCCTTTGAACGATCCTCACTTGCTAAATTCCTCGAAGAAAGTTGTCCATCAGGTAGCTTTACTCTGAATGAAGCATTGAACTTTTTTTATTACATGATTAATTCGAAACCCCTTTCTCCAATTTCATCATTCACTACTTTGTTTAGTGCACTAGCTAAGAAGAAGCATTATGATGAAGTGATTTCGCTTTATAAGCTATTGAATTCAACTGGGTTGTCTCTGGATTTTATATCTTTGAATATTTTGATGAATTGCTTCTATAATATTGAAAGGGTTTTGTATAGTTTTTCGGTTTTTGGGGCAATTTTGAATAAGGCTTTTAGCCCAAATGTTGTGACTTTTAATTGTTTGATTGAAGGTCTGTGTGTAGAGAGAAAGATTATGGAATCAATGGAATTGTTTAAGCAAATGGTTGTTGTTGGTTGTAGGGCCAATGTGATCACTTGCAGCAATTTGATTGGTGGATTGTGTAAAATAGGGAACATAAGTGTTGCCATTAAGTTGCTTGAAGAGATGGTTAATCGGAATAAAGAATCTGGTGTTATTTGTAGGCCAGGTGTTGTTGTTTATACTACTATAATTGATGGTCTTTGTAAGGCTGGATTGGTTGAGAAGGCTAGACAATTATTTTTGGAACATATGATTCAGAGGGGTGTGGTTCCTAACATTTATACCTACAACATTTTAATGAACGGTTATTGCTTGACAGATAGAATTGGGGATGCAAAGGAGTTGTTTGATTCTATAACTAGAAAGGGGTATACACCTAACGTTGTTTGCTACAATACTTTAATCAATTGGTATTCCAAGAATAAAGAAGTCAATGAAGCTGTTAGTCTTTATTGAGAGATGGTTTCAGAAGGAATTAGGCCTGATGTGATTACATATAACACCTTGTTAACTAGCTTTTTTCTTATAGCGAAGGTGAAAGATGCATGGAATTTAGTTGGTGAGATGCGACTTAACGATGTTTTCCCTGATTCTTGGACATATAACATTTTCATTGGACTTTGTAAGAATGGATATGTTTTGGAAGCAGTGGAAATGTTTAATGCTCTATTAATTAATAAGTTTGTAGTTAGCATTGAAGGTTTGAGTTCCCTCATTGATGGATTATGTAAAACAGGGAGATTCGAAACTGCTTGGGACCTATTTCATAAGTTTTCTCTTCATGGAAACCTAGTGCCAGATGTTGTAACATATAGCATTTTGATCAATGGGCTGTGTAAAAATGGACAACTAGAAATGGCAAGTGAGTTGTTGTCATATATGGAGGAAAAAGGTTGCGCTAGAGATGTAGTCACATTTACTACGCTTATGTTTGGTTTCCTCAAGAATAATGAGATACCAAAAGTTGTTGAACTCCTTCATAAGATGGTGGAGAGAAATGTGAAGCCGACTGAATGAAAAATGTCCTTAGTCATGCAGTTACTAATAAAGGCCAAAAATTATAGGGAATGTTTGAATGAGCTTCCTCAATTTCTGGTCCAAAAGCGAAATTGAAGTTTACGCGATAAAACTTTACAGAGTATTAAACTTTTTTTCGAAGCAGAATCCTGCAAAAGTTCATCCAACTACCCAAATGCTCTATATTGGTTACGGTAAGGAGAAGGTTCAGTAAACACTTTTATCTGTTTGAATTTGATAAGGATGGTGATAGGGATGATTGAGAATGATAGCTTTCCTGATCAGACATACGATACGTGATCTGTCTCTGTTGTAAGTACATATATTGGAGGTGGCAACATTGCAGGTTGTGTTGGGATTTGCACATGTAGTAGATCTTATGGGTTTGAGGATTACTTTTGGTGTAAATTTCAATAAGCAAAAGTTGTATATGAGGAATTGTGGAATGGTTCTTACTTCAACTATGACAATAATGGTAGCCGCTCAAGTTCATCTATTCAAGCTAATCAGTTTACCGGACAATGGTAGGTTGACACTAATTAACTTCATTCATTGATATTCTCAATTATCCATGCCTGATAAATCTTGATTTATTTATAGTGTTTCACATGTTTCTATTTCTCAATATATATTCTTTTTTAGTTAAGATCTGATAAGACTAGAACTTATCAGGTATGTCTCTAATGCAGTTGATAAGTTGCATAATTTGAGTGTTTTTAGAGCTGATTTGGTGATAGTTTATTTAACTTCTCATTTGTTTCCTTTGTTTTGATGTTTGCTTTTGTTAAGGTTTAGATATGAATGGTTACCTATTGATTTGGATAACTTTTGTGTTTTTCAGGCTTTGATTGAGTAGATTGGAGTATTGGAATGAAATTGGGACTTAAAGCTTGAAGAAGTTGAGATTACCTAACATTCTTGAAGGTCACGGCCATGCCTTGGTAGTTCACCAGGGCCATGGTAGTGGAACAAAGAGAAAACAAAGAGACCACGAAGCACCACGGCCTGGGCTGTGGTGACTTAAATTTGGCCACGGCCAAGGTTGTGGCAAAAACTATTAGGGCGTTTTTATCAGTTTTTCTTTCCTTTTTCACTTAGGACTCTTTTAAGTATTTAAGTATAATTGAGATTAGTTGTCAAGGTACGAATTTTGCAAATTTTTGAGAGGAGAAGACGCATTCTTGGGGCTTGAGAACTGAAGATCAGATTTAAGAGTTTGATTTTTGTTTCTTTTCAAGTCTGAATATGTTTTCCTTCTTCTCTATTTATTTCTTTGTTCTTAGGATGGAGTAAATCTCTTTGTTAGGGAAGGATGAACCCTAATTATGTTTTGAACAATTTCTATTCTTAATACCAGGTTTATGTTTATGAATTTGTGCAAGAGTTTAGGTTTAATGCTTTATGAATGTTGGATTGATTCAATTACCTTAATGATGTTTCGAATAGAGAAGTTAAGGTTTATTGCTTAATTCATATCCATAATTGTTTTGTTGGAATAACATTGCACAGCGTATTAAAACTAGAAGTAATCAAATAGAAATTCTAGGATTAATTTGTGGTCCATCTAATTCATAACCGAATAGGGCGAATTAGTCGTAAGGGATTGATGAATTTATGCTTCTTAATTTCAGAGTAACCGAATAGGGATCCGTATTAAGTTGAATATTATGATTGAATAAGGATAATTGGCCTTAGAAGAATCCTACCAATTCATAGAACAAATGGGTATTAAGAGTGGTTGTCAAGCATAATTTGGGGGAAATCTATACTCTAACTTCATTAATACTGCAAAGTTCTTCGTATTATTTATTTCTTTAATTTAGTTATTTTTTTTAATCCTTTATTTTTACACTTTAAACTTTCATTTTCTCCAATAATGTTAGGTAGCTTTAGGTAATTACAAATAATTGCTTTGATCTCTGTGGGATGATACTCAACTCATCACTTTATTACTTGAACACGACTAGTGCACTTGCTAAGGTTGATTTAGTTGCATCAAGTTTTTGGCATCGTTAGATTGTTTGTGATTATTTTAAGATTACCTGTTACTTTGAGATTTTTGTTTTTATTTTTTTTGTTTTTATTGGAAACCAATATGTGTTTCTGCTAGTGTATGACCAGAGCCTCTGGAAAGATTTTACTGGCATTTGATCCTGAGATAGAGTGCACTTTTCACACAAGAAAGAGAGCAATCAAAAGGGAGATCATGGGTGATCATGATAACCCAAATAATGGAACACCACCAATAACTTGTACACTAAACGAGTTCTCTACCCCATCTCTAAATGGAGCGACATCGAGCATTTGACGACCAGTGATCAATGCCAACACCTTTGAGATAAAGCCAGCAATCATCCAGATGATTCAGCAATCAATGCAATTTGGTGGTTTGGCACATGAAGATCCTAACTTACATGTTGCAAATTTCCTGGAGATTTGTGATACTTTTAAGCACAATGGAGTTTCCGATGAAGCTATAAGACTAAGATTGTTCCCATTTTCATTAAGAGACAAAGCTAAGAGTTGGTTGACCTCATTACCAGTAGGTTCGATTGTGACCTGGGAGCAGATGACACAAAATTCTTCAGTAGGTATTTTCCTCCTGCAAAGATTGCACAATTGCATAATGATATTCCTATCTGTGTGCAGGTGGATACAAAGTCACTATATGAAGCATGGGAAAGGTTCAAGGACATGCTCCGGAGATGCCCCCACCATGAATTACCGGTTTGGCTGCAAGTCCAGATGTTTATGATGGTCTTAATAGTGAAGCTCGGAATATGATCAATGCTATTGCAGATGGTAATTTAGGTAAGAAGACACCAGAACAAGCTTATGAATTGCTAGAGGAAATGGCTTCAAACTCTTATCAATGGTCGATAGAGAGGTTGCCTGTGAGAAGAACATCGAGTGTTCATAAAATAGATGTTATCACAACTTTGGCAGAACAAATGCAACATTAAATAAGAAGATTGATGGACTTCAAATGCAAAAACCTGCAATAGTTGCTTCTATGTGTGATTTTTGTGGCAAAGATCACCCTAACCATGAGTGTCAATCAGGTAACATGTTTAATGTTAATTCTATTCTTGATCAAGCTAACTATGTTTCAAATTTTCGCAGGCCTAATAATAATCCATACAGTGAAACATATAATCCGGGGTGGAGGAATCACCCAAATTTCTCTTGGAGTAACAACAATCAAGTGAAACCTCTACCGCCAAGTTTTCAATCTCAAGAGAAGAAATCAAATTTAGAGGAGATGATGGCAAAGTTCTTGAGTACTACAGAGACAAGAATTCAGAATCAAGAGGCTTCCATCAAGAACTTAGAAGCTTAAATTGGCCAATTGGCTAATATCATTTCGAGAAGACAGCAAGGGCATTTACCGAGTGACACATAAAAGAACCCGAAGGAGTAATGTAAGGCCATAACCTTGAGGGATGAAAAGGTGATTGGTGAAGAAGAGTCGCAAAAGAAGGTGGAAAGTGAAGCTGAGTTACCGGTCTCTATTAAAGAAAAGAAAGTGAATTCAGAAAAAGAGACAGAGACTAAGGTAAAGGAAATTGCAAGAGGTAAAGGAAAAGGTACATCAAATTATGATTCTGTTGTTGTTGAAAAAGATGTATCTAAATTTCCTTATCCCGATAGAGTTAGAAAGGATAAACTAGATCAACAATTTTCAAAATTTTTAGAGGTCTTTTAAGAAATTGCAAATAAATATTCCTTTTGTTGAAGCCTTAGTGCAGATGCCAAGCTATGCAAAGTTATTAAAAGACATCCTTTCTAATAAGTAGAAGATCGAGGAGCATGTAATAGTTGTGCTTACTAAAGAATGCAGTGCCATACTGCAAAATAAATTACCTCCTAAACTGAGAGATCCAGGGAGTTTTACTATACTTTGTGCATTAGGAGATTCATTCTTTGATAAAGCATTGTGTGATTTAGGTGCTAGTGTTAATTTAATGACTTTATCAATTTTTTGGAAGCTAGGACTTGGAGAAGTGAAACTTTAACTTGCTAATAGATCAATCAAACAACCTAAAGGCATTGTTGAAGACATTTTGTTAAAGGTCGATAAATTTATCTTTCCAGTGGACTTCATAGTTCTTGATATGGAAGAGGACCGGGAGGTGCCTCTAATTTTAAGACGTCCATTTTTGGTGACAGTTCATGCTTTAATAGATGTGCAACAAGGAAAATTAATTCTAAGACTAAATGACGAAGAAATAGTGTTTGATGTCCATAAAGCAATTAAAAATCCTATTGCATTTTATATTGAATCTTCTTTTCACTCTGGCAGTTTTGGTGAGATTGTAGGTGATCACAAAGAAGAAGTTCTGCAGGAGGACTCTTTGGAGAGATGTCTAATGGAGTCGAGCACAATAGAAGATGAAGACCCGTGCTTGAGAGAAGAAGCTGAAGCATTAGAGAATGAATCTCCGACTGATAACAATATGGAGCTAAAGGAGATTTTCATAAAACTACTAATGAGGCTCCTAAACTTGAACTTAAATCTCTTCCTTCACATTTGAAATATGCTTACCTTGTGATTATTTCTACATCTTTGACATATTTGGAGGAGAAGTCACTACTATATATTTTGAGGAAGCACAAGGAGGCTGTGGTATGGACAATTGCTGATATCAAGGGAATAAGCCCTTCCATCTGCATGCATAAGATCCTTATGGAAGAGAATTTCAAACCAACAATACAACCACAAAGGAGATTAAATCCTGCCATGCAAGAAGTGGTACGAAAGGAAGTGGTAAAATTACTCGATGCAGGTATTATTTATCCTATCTCTGATAGTAATTGGGTTAGTCTTGTGCAAGTAGTGCCTAAGAAAGGGGGAATGACTATAGTGAAGAATGAAAATAATGAGCTTATCCCCACTAGGATGGTAATTGGATGGCGTGTGTGGGAATGACTATAGTGAAGAATGAAAATAATGAGCTTATCCCCACTAGGATGGTAATTGGATGGCGTGTGTGTATAGACTATAGAAGATTGAATTTTGCCACTAGAAAAGACAATTTCCCATTGCCATTTATTGATCAGATGTTAGAGAGATTAGCGGGTAATAAATTTTACAGTTTTCTTGATGGCTATTCTGGTTATTATCAAATTCCTATTGCTCCAGAGGACCAAGAGAAAACAATATTTACTTGTCCTTATGACACGTTCGCTTATCGACGTATGCCATTTGGTTTATGTAATGTGCCAACTACTTTCCAACGTTGCATGATGGCAATTTTCTCTGACATGACTGAAAAATTTCTAGAAATTTTCATGGATGATTTTACGTTGTATAGACTAACCTTTGAGTCTTGTTTGCAAAATCTTGTGTTAGTTTTATAGCATTGTGAGGAATCCAATCTCATGCTGAATTGGGAGAAGTGTCATTTTATGGTACGAGAAGGTATCGTGCTTGGACACAAGATCTCTGAGCGAGGGATTGAGGTTAATAAAGCAAAAGTGGAAGTGATTGAAAAATTACCTCCCCCAACAACGGTTTGAGCAATCAGAAGTTTCCTTGGCCATGCGAGATTTTGTAGAAGGGATATTAAAGATTTCTCAAAAATTGCAAAACCTCTATCTAATCTTCTTACCAAGGATGTAAATTTTAACATTGATTCTGAATGTTTGCAGGCCTTTAATTTGCTGAAGGAGAAGCTAGTGACAACACCGATAGTGGTCGCACCAGATTGGAACCACCCCTTTGAAATTATGTGTGACGCAAGTGACTATGCCATTGGTGTTACTCTGGGTCAAAGGAAGGACAAAATGTTTCAGGTCATAGCTTATGCCAGTCATACCTTAAATAGTCTGCAACTGAACTACATAACAACCGAGAAAGAATTACTAGTAGTGGTCTTTGCATTTGAGAAGTTTAGATCCTACCTCATAGGCATGAAATCCATAGTCTACACAGATCACGCAGCTTTATGACATGTCTTTGCTAAGAAGGATGCCAAACCATGCCTTATCAGATGGGTCCTTCTACTTCAAGAGTTTGATTTGGAGATTAAAGATCGAAAGGGGACAGAAAATCAAGTTGCTGATCATTTATCCCGACTAACTAATTCAATCCTTGAAGAGGGAGATATTATTGCAGAATTTTCTGATGAGCGAATTCTATCTCTTAACTCTTCTTTTTCTAAATCACCATGGTTTGCTGATTTGGCTAATTTTCTTGTAGGAGGCTGGATCCCAAAGTATTTTATAGTCTAACAAAGGAAGAAATTTTTTGCTGATGTCAAATATTATTTGTGGGAAGACTCTTACTTGTACAAACTATGTGCAGATCAAGTTGTTAGAAATTGTGTGATGGAAGAAGAGATTGGAGCTATTTTGAGTCATTGCCATGATAGAGAAACCGGAGGGCATTTCGGGGTGAATTGCACAGTAGCAAAGGTGTTGCAATCAGGTTTTTATTATGGCCCATTGTGTTTTGGGATGCTCAAAGGTATGTGTCCTCTTGTGATCATTGCCAAAGAATAGGTAATATTTCTAAGAAAGATGAGATGCTTTTAAATAATATATTGGTATGTGAAATTTTTTATATTTGGGGTATTGATTTCATGGGACTATTTCCATCATCGTATGGGAATGCTTTTATACTTGTGGCAGTAGATTATATTTCTAAATGGGTGGAGGCAGTTGTCACCAAAACTAATGATTTTAGAATAGTACTCCAATTCCCTAGGCGGAATATTTTCACTAGATATGGAACTCCTAGGGCAATCATTACTGATGGTGGAAAGCATTTTTGTAATCACCAATTTAATGTACTCTTAAAGAAATATGGAGTCACACACAAGGTAGCCACTCCTTACCATGCCCAAACTAGTGGTCAAGTAGAGGTCTCTAATAGAGAGCTAAAACGAATTTTAGAAAAGACCGTTAGTGCCTCTAGAAAAGATTGGGCGACAAAGTTAGATGATGCTTTATGGGCATATAGGACAACCTTTAAAACACCTATAGGTATGTCACCTACCAGTAGAATTAGAGCACAAAGCTTATTGGGCTACTAAATATTTTAATTTTGATGTGCAAAGTGCAGGTGCTAAACGTCTTTTGTAGGTGAGTGAGCTAGATGAATTTCGTCATTGGGCATACGAGAGTGCTAGTTTGTACAAGGAGAAGTCAAAGAGATGGCATGATAGGCACATTGTGAAAAAGGAGTTCGAGCCGAGACAATAAGTTCTTCTTTACAATAGTCATCTTCATCTTTTCCTAGGAAAGCTGAAATCAAGATGGACGGGTTCATATGAGGTAATTTAGGTAACACCTTTTGGAGCAATTTAGATCCGCCATGGAAAGACAGGTGAGACGTTTAAAGTTAATGGACACCATTTGAAGCACTATGTTGGATGACGTTTCGATCCAAACACTGCATTCGTCCAATTTCTTGAATGAAGAAAGCAGAGAAAGTCAAGCTAATGACTCTAAATTAGAACTATAAATTTTTTTTTTCTTTTCTCTTTTCTACAATTATTTCATTTTCGTTTGATTTTGTTTTGTTATCGTCGGAACAAAGAACAAGTTTGGGGGAAGCTTAAGTGATAGAAGAATAAGACAATTTTGACTAGAATAAAACATAGGCTACCCTGTGTTATTTTACACAGGTGTGGCCATGTTAAAAGATAAAAAGCTTGCAGAGTCCAGCCTTCACCATGGGATTACCTTGTGTCATTTTACACAGTTGTGGCCATCTAAAAAAAAAAAAATCTCTTCTTTTTCAGGGAAGTTTCTATCTTTTATTTTCCATATTTTCTGTTTTGTTTCTGTTTTTCATGCATTGAGGACAGTGCATTTTTTAAGTTTGGGGGAGTGGACAGTTTGATTTGTGTTGCATTGTTGTTTGGTTTGTGTTGCATTGTTGATAGTCTGTTTCTTTTGTTTGGTGGGTTTGTTTTTAGGAAGTGTTTATTTTATTTGTGTATTTTTGGTTTGTATTTTGTATTTGTTGCATGGTGGTTATTATGCTTGTGCTTTTGATACAATCTTGAATGAAACTTTATGATATCCCCAAAGAAAAAAAAAAATTTGCTTTTTCTGATGAACTTTGTAATCATTTGGAGTAGTGGTAGTATCAAGTCATTCAAAGGATTCAAACATTTTGGAGTAGTGGTAGTATCAAGTCATTGAAAGGATTCAAACATGCTCATATCTTTCGGAATGCTTAAGAGTATGCAATTCTAGATGTTTGTCCAAATCTGGTTTATTACTTGACTTTGTGGTGTGCTAGCTGAGCCTTGTCTTCACTCCCTACAAAAAAAACAAAAAACAAAATAAAATTGTATATATAGTCTTGAAATAATTTAACTATGCTTATTTGTTTGTTTTTGAATGAACTACTCCATTGTTTCAAGCTGCTTAGTAACCAAGAGTATTCATGAGCCCTATGTTTAATTTTGTGTCAAACCATGGCTTGAAGTATGAGTATGCAAAGCACTTTATGTGTTGTGACATTGTTGAGTAACCGGGAGCACTCATCACAAATGTGTGCATTTGCGTAAAAAGGTGATGTGACAATCTGAGGAAGCAATTGAAAAAAAAAATAAGCAGGGGGCTGAGTGTAAAGTCTTGGTGAGGCATGATCGGGTTGAGGAAAGATTAGAGTTGCACAATTAGCTGGGTTGTATGTTTGGTAGCATGAATATTATTTAAAGCATGTTTGCTTTCTTTTCCTTGATTTTGGAAATGCTGTGAATCCTTGATGATTGTTGAGTTTGTTTTTCTGATATTTTCTTCACTCGGGGACGAGGAAAGGATTAAGTTTGGGGGAGTTGATAAGTTGCATAATTTGAGTGTTTTTAGGGCTGATTTGATGATAGTTTAGTTAACTTCTCATTTGTTTCCTTTGTTTTGATGTTTGTTTTTATTAAGTTTGAGATATGAATGGTTACCTATTGATTTGGATAACTTTTGTGTTTTTCAAGCTTTGATTGAGTAGAATGGAGTATTGGAATGAAATTGGGACTTAAAGCTTGAAGAAGTTGAGATTACCTAACATTCTTGAAGGCCACGGCCATGCCTTGGTAGTTCACCAGGGCCATTGTGGTGGAACAAAGAGAAAGCAAAGAGACCAGGAAGCACCACGACCTAGGCTGTGGTGACTTTAATTTGGCCATGGCTAGGGTTGTGGCAGAAACTATTAGGGCATTTTTATCAGTTTTTCTTTCCTTTTTCACTTAGGACTCTTTTGGGTATTTAAATATAATTGAGATTAGTTGTCAAGGGATGAATTTTGCATATTTTTGAGAGGAGAAGACGCATTCTTGGGGCTTGAAGACTGAAGATCAGATTTAAGAGTTTGATTTTTTTTTTCTTTTCAAGTCTGAATATGTTTTCCTTCTTCTCTATTTATTTCTTTGTTCTTAGGATGGAGTAAATCTCTTTTGTTATGGGAGGATGAACCCTAATTATGTTTTGAACAATTTCTATTCTTAATACCAGGTTTATGTTTATGAATTTGTGCAAGAGTTTAGGTTTAATGCTTTGTGAATGTTGGATTGATTCAATTACCTTAATGATATTTTGAATAGAGAAGTTAGGGTTTATTGCTTCATTCATATTCATAATTGTTTTGTTGGAATAACATTGCACAGCATATTAAAACTAGAAGTAATCGAATACAAATTCTAGGATTAATTTGAGGTCCATCTAATTCATAACCGAATAGGGCAAATTAGTCGTAAGGGATTGATGAATTTATGCTTCTTAATTTCAGAGTAACCGAATAGGGATCCGTATTAAGTTGAATATTATGATTGAATAAGGATAATTGGCCTTAGAAGAATCCTACCAATTCATAGCACAAACGGGTATTAAGAGTGGTTGTCAAGCATAATTAGGGGGAAATCTATACCCTAACTTCATTAATACTGTAAAGTTCTTCGCATTATTTATTTCTTTAATTTAGTTATTTTTTTTAATCCATTAATTTTTACACTCTAAACTTTCGTTTTCTCCAATAACGTTAGGTAGCTTTAGGTAATTACAAATAATTGCTTTGATCTCTGTTGGACGATACTCAACTCATCACTTTATTACTTGAACACGACTAGTGCACTTGGTAAGGTTGATTTAGTCGCATCGGTAGTTATGCACGAGCATGTGCTCTTTCAGCGATAGTTGATGAAGACAAAGCAAAAAGAGCATTAGAGAAGGTTTTTCCCTAGAATATCTTAAAGAATATGGATGCACAACAGGGATCGGTCAATGGGATCTACCTATTGGAATAGTTAAAATGACAACATTTCAGTCAAGAAAAATATGGTCTGGTGTTACATTTGCAATTACTGTAACGATGATCGTGGAGATTTGTTCGATATGGGATTTCAAATTGCCATTGAAATCTATGAAGCAGCATGGTCTGAAAATGCACTCGTGTAAGAAGCCCTAAGTTTATTTAAAGCTGTTATCTTATAGCTTAGTTAATAGGTTGTTAACTAAGGTATGAGTTTGTGTTTTTTAGATCTAAATCTATCTCAAATATGTATAGATTTCATTTCATCATCTGTTTTGTCAGTTCATTTAATTTTTTTGGTGGATGTACCGTTTAACCATTTTCTAGTAGATTCTTGATGTTGTGAAATGTTGGACAAAACTCCGGTAGTTATAATGTCTAGTTGATAATATTTTTGCTCCTTAGGTAATGAAGGGGGAGAAGAATATCATAGATAGATAATATAGGATTCTATATAGGACGATAGAGAGAAATAAATAGGTTAAAAGGAGAAATCAAGAAAGGGATACCAAGGACTCAAATACTCAATCCTAAAATGTAGAAGATAAGGACTAAATACCCATTTGCATCCTTCCTTTACATCCTGTATCATCAGGTTACTGCCTTTAGGATAAATTTATGCCGACTACAATTGGAAACTTTACATTCTGCATAATTTACACTGAAAAGTATAAGTAAAGAAAAAATGTTTTACAAAATCATCTATTCATTGAGTATTTTTAGGTCAACACAAGAATCGTGTTGAGTAGTGATTTTTGCTCGAGGTTGGGTCCACGTGACAACTTCATTTTACATGCCATGTTGCATGTAATGATGTATACTCCATGAGGGTTATCATCCATAGACTTATTATATGCATATTTCCATCTGAATTTATGATATGCACTACTTTGTTTTCAGAAAAAGGATGTGGTAATAAAGAGTTTTCTTTCAAAGAAAAATATGAAATACTATAATGAAATGAATAATTATAACATAAAAGAAAAATCTATTTACCTTTTGTCTTGTTTCTATTTTTGTTATTATATATTTTTCAAGAAAAATAAGTCCTAATTGATAAATATATATTTAATTCTTTTAAATAATTAGACAATTTGTTGTTTATTACCCTGTCACCTCTATGGTCTGGAAACTAACAATTCTACCCCTAATGGAGTTTTGTTCCAATTAATGATCGTGTAAAGGATAAGAAAGACATTTTGAATAAACGATTAGCCTTTTTTACATCCGAGAAATACAATAATACCAAAATAATTTGTCTTCTTTTCAAAATGGATACTATGTAAGATAATTTTCTTGATAAATTTATGATTTTACTTTAGTTTATTTTCTTATTTTATTTTATTCGTTTTCTCTATTTTTTTTCCTTATATCAAAGGAATATAATTACTAGTAGGAAATCTTCCCTATTAGAAATAAATAAATAAATATATATATATATATATATATATATATATATATATATATATATATATATATATGTGTGTGTGTGTGTGTGTGTGTGTGTGTGTGTGTGTGTGTGTGTGTGTGAAGTGTGATTTCAAAAAATTAGGGAAATTTCATGCCAAATCTCTGGTATTGTTGCAATAAACCCAACCCTTCAGTACACTTGAGAGAAACACAGAGCAAACGAAGCAGAAGAATGGAACCAGAAGATCAAACGCTAGCGCCAAAAACCCGAGAAGAAGAAGACACAAACACGGCTATGGTGGATACTAACGAAAACCCAAAAGCAACAGAGCCCAAGTCTCCAGACTCAAGAGACTCAAGTGACTCGGACTCAGACTCAGAATATGAAGCACAGAAAAAAATTGAGCTTCAAGACATCAAGTCCCAGTTCGCCAATGAACCCTCCAACTATGAAGTCCATGTTCATGTACGTTTTTATATCGATTTGAATATGAATTTCAATACCCAGTTCTTGGATTTGGTTTTTGGTAATATTATTGTTTTGCTTTTTTATTGTTTTTGTTGGCGGTTTTAGTATATAAGGGTTTTGAGGAAGATGGGTGAGATTGAGAAGCTGAGACAAGCAAGAAAAGCTATGAATGAGATTTTTCCATTGACTCTTGTTATGTGGCAAGAGTGGGCTCGAGATGAAGCTTCTATTTCAACTAGGTATGTTTTAGTTTTTTTCATTTTGTGTTCTTATTAATTGGTTTCATGATTAAATTTTGATCGCTTAGGGTTTATGGTTAACGAGAGAAAGTATAAAGAGAAAAATTAAATGGATTCGTTTCAAAGGAGGAAGTGTTTATCTTTTGGGGTTTAAATGGTGAAAACGATGTTGAATTCAAGTTTATGTGACTTCTATCTACTGAGCCTTAGCTCAAATGTCGGCTTAATTGAGTAAAAGAAATGAAGTTTTGAGCTTTCTTCCTTTCTATTTGTTTTTTTCACATGTTGCAACTACGAAGCAGTGATGGTTGACTTGGGAGGTTAGTTTTCGATAATTTGCGGTTGTCTGACATTTTGTTTGTCTATAGATTTTGAGTTCCCACTTGTCGTTGCTTTTATAGAAAGCCTACTTGCCCGCATAAGAAAAGTGTTAATGGAAATAGTAAAACAGATTGAAACATGACTGACGAACAATCTCTAGCTAAGTGGCAGAAAAATACTGCCTAAAACCCAAACAAAGTACATGGGAAAGAAAAAGGACGAGTACAGAATTTAGCTGACCAAAACAAAGTAGAAGGCAAAATCCAAGTTTGAAGAGCATCCAAATGACCAGCACATCAAAGACTCCACCATTGGAAGAGCCAAAGTATACACTGACGAGTCTACTGCATTTTTATCAAACCTTAACTTCAGGGCAAGTAGAGATTCTCTCACACTTCAAAGAGAGATTGCTTTTTATTGTTTTTTAACGCTGGATAGGCAAATATAGAGAGATAATTCTAATTGTTTTAGTTTTTTTTCAGGCAACTTCTGAAGATCTAAAAAAATTCTTTAGCAATGTTGGTGGGGTTTAATTTGTTCAAATTCTGCAGGACAGTTTCACCAGCAAGTCAAGGGTATGACTCTCTTTCTCTCATTCATTATTTGTCAATGTTCTTTGTGCATTATGCTTCAAATGAAAAAGGGAAAGCTATCCACTGGACCTTCCATGTGCACATAGTCTTACAGTCAAATCCTTATTTAACATTGCCTAACCTTTAAACTTCAACATATGTAAATGATATATGACAATATCTCTAGGGGTCATGCTAGTTGAAAATCCATGATGTTTATTTTTTTAACTTTAGACTTTGGAGTTATTGATCCTATGATGAAATTATGGCATATATGAACCAATCACATTTAAGCCATAGGTAGTGGAGTATTTTTTGAAACCCAATAGGTTGATATAAGAGTAGACAAGGACACCCTAGCTTTCCTTATTTACAAAAATTGTACCCATTGTTATTCAGAAATAAAAGTTTATTTTCTTTTAAGTGTGAAACTTGTCAACTTGCAAAATACACCAAGTCTATTTATCTAGCTCATAAATATAAGAGTTCTAGGCTTTTTTAGTAATTCATAGTGATATTTGGGGGCCATCTAGAGTTACAAATATTGTAGGGTCTAAGTGGTTCATTACGTTGATTGATGATCACACTAGAGTATGTTGGGTATACTTGATGAAAAACAAGTTTGAAGCATGTCAATTGTTCAAAAACTTTCATTCAATGGTTGAAACTCAGTTTCAAGAAAAAATCCAGGTTTTATGAACTGATAATGGTAAGGAATATTTTCACTCTATCCTAGGAAACTACTTGTTACATCACGGGATTGTACATCAAAGCTCTTGTGTCAATACCCCTCAACAAAATGGGATAGCTGAAAGAAAGAATAAGCACCTATTAGAGGTAGCTAGAGTCTTAATGTTTACCATGAATGTACCTAAGTATTTTTGGAGTCATACAATTTTAACAGATGCATATTTGATAAATAGATTACCTACTAGAATTATGGATTTTCATACACTTCTTGAGACTTTGCTAAAGATCTTTCCTAGTTGTAGGATCCTAAATACTTTACCCTTAAAGGTGTTTGGATGTACTACTTTTGTACATTATGTCTCCTAATAGAGGAAAGCTAGACTCCAGGGCCATTAAATGTATCTTCCTTGGATATTCTCCGACACATAAAGACTATTAGTGCTATTGTCTCATAAAGAGAAAATTATATGTCTCTAGTGATGTTACATTTTTTAGTCACATCCATTCTTTCCCACTTCCCTTTAGGGGAGAATTTGAGAGATTGTGAAGGTCATTCGTGGGAAGTAGTGTTACCTTTACAACCACACTTGAGTCAGTCTCAATAGTCTCCCAATCCAGGTCAAAGTTCAAAGTCATCTAGTTTCCCATAGGCCAGCCTAGTCCTATAAGAATGAGTCAGTCTCCTAGTCAGCCTAGTTCAGGTTAGGTTCCTATAGGTCAGCCTAGTCCCATAAGGATGAGTCAGTCTTGTAGTCAGCCTACCAATTTAGGTCCTACTCTAACTATATAGCCCACTTTTGATAAACCAAACTCTCAAGAAAGATTAGAACCAGAGGGAGGTCTGGAGAGATTAAATCAGCCGGGTCTCCAATGTTATTCTCGAAGAACTGACTATGAATGTGGAAGGAAACCTAATGTTCTACATGAGCAATCATCCCAATTGGAAGAAACTAGTGATTCACAGTTACAAGGTAAGGAAGAACTATATTCTGATCAGTTTAAATCAAGGCATGATGATTTACATTTACCTATTGCACGGTGTTAGATCCTATACATTGCATCCTATTGCTAAATATGTGGCATACGATAAGTTGGCAGATGATTTTTTGGCATTCGCCACTAATCTCTCAACTGTGAAGTTTCCAGCACCGGTATATAAGGCATTAGGGGATGAAAAGTGGAGGAAGACTGTGATAGAGGAGATGGAGGCTCTTGAGAAAAAAACAAGACTTGGGAGCTGGTGAGTTTACCTGAAAGGAAAACAAGCTGAGTGCAAGTGGGTGTTTACTATTAAGTATAAGGCAGATGGAACAGTTGAAAGGTATAAGGCAAGGCTGGCGGCAAGGGGATTTATGCAAACCTATGGAGTAGACTATGAGGTGACCTTTGCTCCGATGGCTAAGTTGAACACTATCAGGGTGCTCGTCTCTTACAACAAATCTAGACTGGCCTCTACAATAACTAGATGTGAAAAAACGCGTTTTTGAATGGTGAACTTGCAAAAGAGGTATACATGGAAATGCCACCAGGGTTTGAAGGGAGTGGAAAGGACGGAAAAGTGTACAAATTGAAGAAATCATTATATGGTCTAAAACAGTCTCCACATGCCTAGTTTGAAAAATTCACAAAGGCTGTTAAGAGGTATGGTTTTACTCGGGGGCCGATTGATCATAAATTATGCCTTAAAACCTCTGTAGGTAATATTAGTATTCTAATTGTTTATGTAAACGATATTATTATTGCTGGAGATAGTTTTGAAGAAATGGAGGCTCTTAAGAAAGTTCTTGCTCGGGATTTTGAATTGAAAGACTTGGGGTAGTTGAGGTATTTTCTTGGTATGGAGATTGCTAGGAGTGAAAAGGGAATTTCAGTTTCACAAAGAAAATATATGTTGGATTTACTGAAGGAGATAGGTATGCTAGGTTGCAAGCCTGTTGAGACTCCCGTTGAACCAAATCTGAAATTTGAGAAAATGAGTTGTGATGCTCTGGTTGATAAAGGTATGTATCAAAGGCTGGTTGGGAAGTTGATATACCTATCTCATACTAGACTTGACATAGCATTTCCAGTGAGTGTAGTGAGTCAGCATATGCATAACTCACAAGAGAAGCATTTTGAGGTTGTGAGTAGGATTCTACGGTACCTTAAAATGGCCCCTGAGAAGGGGCTATTTTTTGGTAAAAAGAATGAAAGGAAAGTAGAAGCATTCACAGATGTGGACTGGGCTAGTTCTGTGGATGATAGAAGATCGACCTTAGGTTATTGCACCTTTGTTTGGGGAAATTTAGTAACCTGGAGAAGTAAGAAGCAAAACGTGGTAGCTAGAAGTAGTGTTGAGGCTGAGTTTCGTGCTATGACTCATGGGATTTGTGAACTAATATGGCTAAGAAGAGTCTCGGGAGAGCTTGAAATCAAAAGTGCGGAGCCTATAAGGTTGTACTATGACAACAAGGTTGCGATTGGGATACCACACAATCCAGTGCATCATGATAGGACTAAGCACATTGAAATAGATAGACATTTCATCAAAGAGAAGATAGAAGATAAGATGTTGTGTGTTACCTACTTCCCTACAAGTTAGCAGACAGCATATATTCTTACAAAAAGACTGCCTAGACAGTTGTTTGTTAATCTAGTTTCCAAGTTGGGAATGATAAATATCTATTCACCGGCTTGAGGGGGAGTGTAGGATTTCTAGATTAGAATATGATCAATTTAAGAGTTATCTAAGTCTTATCTAGTTTTAAGAGATTGAAATAAAAAGATTATCAGGATTTGTTTTCTTCTGATTTCATGTTTAAATCTCTCTATATGAGATTTGGGGCAGTTTGGTTTGTAATTCAGAAATAATTTTGAAAAACTAGGTTACAATTAAAAATTTTAAAGTTTTATCTCTAAATTTTAAATATTTGAAAATATATTTTGTATTTTAAATCTATTTATGAGATTTGAGCCAGTTTGGTTTGTGATTCAAAAATAATTTTAAAAAACTAAGTTACAATTAAAAATTTTAAAAGCTTTATCTCAATATTTTAAATATTTGAAAATATATCTGGTACTAAAAATTGTTTTTGAAGTTAAAAACTATATAAAGATAGAGAAATGATATTTTTCTTGTTTTCTAATTTTACACTAATTTTTAGGATTATATGCAAAAACATTGTTTTTTAAAACATTTAACTTATTTTAATAAAAGCTATTTTCATAAAATTCCTCATATTCCTTGTTTTCGAAAATAAAACACTATTTAAAATTTATAACAAATAGGCTCTTATTTAGATTATAAAATTTTATACGTATTTATGTTATATTCATGGTTGTGATTATGGCTGTTCAGCTCACGAGATTATATTAAATTTTAGGTATGGTTGTTGAACGCTTAACTATCAATTTAAGCTTTTAAGTCAACTTGTTACGTAACATTGTTAAAGATGTTACTGAATTATGATACATCTGCTTGGTATTTATTTAATTCATGCAATCTTGCTATTTTAACTCAATGTGTAAAGATGCTTGTCTTTGTTCCCTTTCTCAGATTACACCCTGCTTGGAAGAGCTGCAACTATTTAGGTTATAGCAGGAAGCCAAATCTGTTCCTGAACTAATAGATCAGAAAGAGAAGTCGCATGAGAAAAGTGTTAGTGGAAAGAATAAAATAGATTCAAACATGACTAACGAACAGTCTCTAGCTAAGCGGTAGAAAAATACTACCCAAAACCCAAACAAAGTGCATGGGAAAGAAAAGGGACGAGCACATAACTTAGCTGAAGAAAACAAAGTAGAAGAAGCAAAACCCAAGTTTGAAGAGCATCCAAATGACCAGCACATCAAACACTCCGCCACTGGAAGAGCCAAAGTATACACTGATGAGTGTACTATATTGCATTTTTATCAAACCTTAACTTCAAAGCAAGTAGAGATTTTCTAGCACTTCAGAGAGAGATTTCTTTTTTAACACTAGACAGGCAAATACAGAGAGATAATTCTAATGGTTCTAAATTTTTTTCAGGCAACTTCTGAAGATATGAAAAAATTCTTTAGCGATGTTGTTGCAGTTGTAGGAAAGAACAAAAAATGTTTCTTGGGAAGAAGATAACCATTGCAAGATCAAATCCGAAGCAAAAGAGAAAGGATTTTGCTGGTCATGGGGCATCTGGAGAACATGGTAGGCTAAGTGGAATTATGTTTTATCTTTGTTATTACTTGTGTGTGTTTGTTTATGTGCAATGCAGTCTATAGACGTTTGCATGTTTGTGTTTCCCACTTCTACCTTTTATTTTCTTACTCCTTTGGGTTAAATGGCAGCGCAAAGTAGTAATCAGACTTTCAGGGAGTCTAGAGCGGCACACTGTGCTGCTAATAAACGTAGTGATAGCATTCAGCTGAAGGGGAGGAACACATTTGCAATGCCAAGGATCGTTAGACCGCTTGGTGTGCCCTCGACAAATCCAAAAACCAGGGAAGTGGAAGTTGAGAAGCCGAAGTCAAATAATGAGTTCAGAGAAATGTTCCTTAAGAAGTGAGGTTTGTTCCTGGGGTTACATGTTACATGTTAACTAGAATGGCACAGTAATTGACAAACTTCTCTTTCTTATGAAAAACGTTAAGGTTTTGCCTTAATATATTTCTGTAAACACAGTTATGACAAAAGATACTTGTTTGAGGACGAAAAATATATGTGCTATTGAGATCAATCTATATCAATACCCTTCTTGTAAATTTTCTTCCAGTTATGTCAAAGTTTATACCCATTTTATTCAAAAGGGTAAAGTTCTAATATGTTTCTTGTAGAACATATATTTTATCCAATTTGTGATGAGGATAGCCTTAATACCTTACCCCATGATTTAGAGAAATTTTAGCCAATTAGATTGCGATCAAGTTCCTTTTTATGTGACAAATGACCAATGGTATAGGATCCAACAAGATCATGAAAACTATTATGGGTTGGTGGTCTATTCTTGGTCTAAAATAACATTGAATACTCACGGTGCAACTGTTAGGTTCTTTCCTTTTCTGTACCTATTGATTCTATTCAAGCGGAGAATCCATTTTACTATTTGTCATAGATGAAAATCCTAATGCAGAAAGATGGAACACTAGAGAACTATTGAGCTTGTGTATTGAAACAGCAATGGCCTTGCATCTCATGCTTGTGGAAAATGAGAAAAAATGTCTTTGGTCTAGAAAATGTCTGAGGAAGAATATAAAGAATATCATTTGTATGCTTGCCTGATTAAAATTTCCGCACACATATATTCATTTTTATTGTCTGTTTTGAATGAATATCCATATCTCATATGACTATGTTTGTTTCACTTAGACTCTTCATGATTCTATTGGATGCTTTCATAAAATTTCTCGTAGAATTGAGAATGAGGTTTTCACTTTGTACATGTTAGATCATGAATTAGTACCAATCTTCAAAGAAGATCTAATTGTTTCACTTTCTATTTTCGGAATGAAATATTTACATAATCCCCATCAATAGGATTAAACGTTGTTCCATGGTATTTGTATGATATTCCTTCTTAATTTCAAGTGAGTACTTGAGAGGGTTTAAGTGATCTATGAATTATGTTTCATTTTTTGTTTCTTTTATGTACTAAGTCACTAAGTGCGAGATTTCCCCCGATGACCATTATTAACTTGTTCCCCCATGGCCTCTTTCCCATGTCGCCTCCCGGAATCAGCTTGTCTTCTAACTTCACGCCCATGAGTCTCATATTTGGAATTTGCTAACCTCTTTCTCATATTTGGAAGGGGTATTTATACAATTTTACACCAAAGGAAGTAGAGAGAAATCTGGGATTGCCATTAGACTTGGTAAGCGATTTCGTGATTTTAGTGATTGTGCGTTGGGGTCGCACAGATATTGATTCGTTCTTATCCGTTCCGAGATGTTCGAGATAAGGCTTATCCCTTAGTTTGTCGAACAGTTGTATTGGACGATCGCGACGAGGTTATGCTAAGTCAAAGTTCAAGATTCCATGACCTTGAGATCATGTCGATCTACTGATTTCCAGGCTACTGAGACTTTCGAGCTTGCAACAAAAATCACACACAATAGATATTAAAGTAAAGGTCATGATTTGAATATCTAATGTATTACATCCTGCTATATTTAGGTTGGTCTTTCTGTCTGAATTTGGGCTTGGTTTAAGTCATCTATGAATTATGTTTCTATAATACTTTATTTCTAATTAGTATATTCATAAAATAACAATAAAACTCACTTTATATATATACACACGAATTTATACATATAAATGAGTATAAAATTATGGGCCCATATTTAATTTTGCTTTATATACAGATCTTTACATAATATAATAAAGTCTCAAAATAGTAACTTGACAGTATAGCCCAACCCTTCCACTGCGTGACATTCCGAGCGACCATATCTCACCTATTACCTACAAAAACATTGAAAACAATAGGGTGAACACTAATTGCTTAGTAAGTAAACCCGCTATGCTACCCTTCTCTCTCCGTTGCTTAAATTCTGAATTTCTTTCCTTACTTTACACTTCTCCATTCTTCTCTATTCTTTCTCTACTCTTACTCCGTTTTTCTCTCTTTCTTTCTTTGTTTTTCCCTCTGTTCTTTCTCTATTCTTTCTCTGTTTCTCTCTGCTCTTTCTCTATTCTAATTTCCCACTACTCAAGATAATGGGCATGGTATTATGCATATATATGATTCAAATGCACAAATGTATAAAATGTGCATTTTCTTTTCTATTTTTCTTATTATGTTTTCTGTTTCTTTTCTGTATTTCTTTCTTTCTATTCTTTCTTTCTATTCTTTTTTTCTTGCCGATCGGACTCTGTTGAGGCATGGATTTGGAACCCTGGCCTTGTGAGTGAATTCTCTAATTCAGGGTACAGTTCTCATCCACACGCACTTCTAACAGACTATACAATTATTCTTTCTGAATTCTGAGGCCGCTCACTAAAGGCGGCGCGCATGTGGGGCTATGTCACTCATGGGCTCCCCATCGCAACAACCTTCTCTTCTTTTATCTTTTTACACTTCTTTAAATAAAAATTCAGATTTGAATTTCTTTAATATTCTCATTTCCTTCTATTTACTCTTTAATATTCTTTAATGCTTTTTCATGCTCTCATGAGTATGTATACATGTAGATTGGTTCATGCTTATAATTCTTTCTAAATTCACATGTTTAGATGCAATAATGCAATATGGAATGCAAACATGTCATTCTCTACCATCTACAAACTCAATCCAAAGTAACCCATAATCATACTCATACTCATACATGCACTTCTCTTGGACTTGTCATCAAACAATTCATATACACAAATCAACTCTAATTTGGCTACACTTCTATCTCTTTTCTAAGCCACCAAAAATTTGGAATAAAATCCTCTATCTTTAATGCCAAACCTGTCCAAAATGTACACTCTAAAATTTTTACTCCAATTCTTCCAAATTTCATCCAAGCTCACATCAAGTATCAAATACACAAACACTACTTCTCATGGATAAGTTCTAATCATCATTCAACACCAAATCCATCAACAATTTTTCATATAAAACACATATATGCATAAAAGAAATTCTCTACGTAATATTACTTAAATCATACTTAGGGTAGGATTTACTTACCTTATATGTGAGCAATCCAACACTCTTCTTTGATCCAACTCTCTTTCTCTTAAATCCTATGAACACAAATCATCAAAATTCAACACTTTAAAAATTAAAAATCACTTCTTAGTGCAAGAATCTTACCTAAAGATGCTTGAGATTGAAAATCCACTAAAAAGTAATCTATAAATTTCCCTTGAAAAAGAATTGAAGAAATTGAGAGAATTTGAGTGGTAAGTGGCGTGAAAGAGGAGAAGAAGTGGCTAGGGTCTCACTCTTCAATTCTTGATATAACATAATATTATTTATAGTTTCCCATTTTGCCATTGCACTTTTTATAAAATTCCATCTATGTCCCTTAGTCAATTACCATAATGCCCTCATTTTATTACATTTTCCATGAAATCTATCTCTTTTCACTCCCCACATTTTCAACTAATTATGAGTGAAAAGACCATTTTACCCCTAATGAAAGTTTAAGGGATTTTCTTCACATTTGTTCAAGGTAGCTTTAATAAAATTTAACTAAGAGTATTTGGGCATAAGTAAAACTACGTACCCGATGTGGGCATTACAATTTCATTTTTCGTTTCTTTTAGAAATTTCTCTCATTGAAAGCCTAGTGCCAAACATTGTTGTCAGAAATTTTATAACTGTTTTTATAATTTAGTTTTGATGGATACCATTGTTTCCAAATTTTACAAGCAGTTGGGGTCATAATAGAGATTACAATGTTATAAGAAGCACATAACGGAAGCTTTTTATTGAGATAGGTGTATGTGCGACTGTCTAATCACTTGATATGTGCTGATCATATATGTTAATGTATAGTACACGTTGCGGATAAGCTATTAGTATCATAAAGTGTTAAGGACATCAAGTCAACTCCTTTGAGCTTCACTATAATTACAGAAATTCATTTAAGATTTTTGAAATAATAAAATTTCCCTTGTTATTAATAAACTATTAGTCTGCTAGAACATATATCTATAAAATTAATAAATATTTATTAAATTGCCCTGATTCTATTATTTTAACCCTTATAATTTAACAGTAGAGATTTTTATTATTTTATAAATTTGATTATTTTTATTATATTAAACCTCAAGGTTGTCAATATAACTCTATTGTATAATACAAAACTAGTAATTATATTAAACTATATATACTATTATTTTAGTAATATAGATATTTCAGCAATATAATTAGCGTAATAATCTTTTTAACATGATAACGAAACATTATTCATGTAACTTCTAAAAGGTAAAAAACAATATCCTTTGAATTTTTAATATATCACATTCGATTATGTGAAATATCGATTTTGGTATATTTAAAAGTTTGAAGAACAAATAAAAAAAAAATTATATATCATTGTAAATTAAATACAAAGTTCAATAGCATGATTTATTTAAATCTTATAATTTTATTAAAAAAAAAGATAAATGAATACTTATATAAATTGGTTTGTTTGATCAACTGGATAATTTTGGATTTAGTAAAAAACCATCTCAAACCGAAAAACACCTGAACATGAATTTACATTTTTTAACCTTCAAGTGAACAATTTTCGAAATCATAAAGGTGGTTTGAATAGGAAAGATCGATACTTGACATAAGTTTGCAATTTTGAAAACCTTAAAGGTTGTTTGTGAGATTTGTCAAAACATTTCTCTTTAATGCATTTGCCTTTTTCAATGACCTAACTTCGGAAAAATACGACCCACAAAAACACTCCTCATACATGGCTTTGAGATTCAGATCCCCATTTCGTTCGTCTTCAATCTCTCAAAACCCATCTTCGAAAGTTAATGTTTTGTTTTTGTTAGCTCACTTACACAACCTCACATCTTCAAGCTCCAAAAATGAAGTTTCGTATTCTTTCAAAAAACCCCCTGAACGATCCTCACTTGCTAAATTCCTGGAAGAAAATTGTCCATCAGGTAGCTTTACTCTAAATGAAGCATTGTACTTTTTTTATTACATGATTAATTCGAAACCCCTTTCTCCAATTTCATCATTGACTACTTTGTTTAGTGCACTAGCTAAGAAGAAGCATTATTATGAAGTGATTTCGCTATATAAGCTGTTGAATTCAACTGGGTTGTCTCCAAATTTAATATCTTTGCATATTTTGATGAATTGCTTATGTAATATTGAAAGGGTTTTGGATAGTTTTGCGGTTTTTGGGGGGATTTTGAAGAAGGGTTTTAGCCCAAATGCCGTGACTTTTAATTGTTTGATTAAAGGTCTCGTGTAGAGAGAAAGATTATGGAATCAATGGAATTGTTTAAGAAAATGAAATTGGTTGTTGTTGGTTGTAGGGCTAATGTGATCACTTACAACAATTTGATTGGTGGATTGTGTAAAACAGGGGATGAAAATAAGTGTTGCCATTAAGTTGCTTGAAGAGATGGTTAATGGGAATAAAGAATCGGTGTTATTTGTAGGCCAAATGTTGTTACTTATAATACTTATAATTGATGGTCTTTGTAAGGTTTGGATTGGTTGAGAAGGCTAGACAACTATTGTTGGAACATATGATTCAGAGAGGTGTGGTTCCTGACATTTATACCTATAACATTTTGATAAATGGTTATTGCTTGGCCGATAGAATTGGTGATGCAAAGGAGTTGTTTGATTCTATAACTAGAAAGGGGTGGGTATAGGCGATGTTGTTTGCTATACTACTTTAATCAATTGGTATTGCAAGAATAAAGAAGTCAATGAAGCTCTTAGTCTTTATCGAGAGATGATTTTAGAAGGAATTAGGCCTGATGTGATTACATATAGCACCTTGTTAATTCGGCTTTTTCTTATAGCTAAGGTGAAAGATGCACGAATTTAGTTGGTGAGATGCGACTTAACGATGTTTTTCCCTAATTCTTGGACATATAGCATTTTCATTAATGGACTTTGCAAGAACGGATGTGTTTTGGAAGCATTGGAAATGTTTAATGCTTTTGTAAATAATAAGTTTGCAGTTAGCATTGAAGGTTTGAATTCCCTCATTGATGGATTATGTAAAACAGGGAGATTCGAAACTGCTTGGGACCTATTTCGAAGTTTTGTCTTCATGGAAACTCGGTGCCGATGGTTGTAACATATAACATTTTGATCAATGGGTGTGTAAAAATGGACAACTAGAAATGGCAAATGAGTTGTTGTCATATATGGAGGAAAAAGGTTGTGCTCCAGATGTAGTCACATTTACTATGCTTATGTTTGGTTTCCTCAAGAATAATGAGATACCAAAAGTTGTTGAACTCCTTCATAAGATGGTGCAGAGAAATGTGAAGCCGACTGAATGTACAATGTTCCTTAGTCATGCGATTACTAATGAAGGCCAAAAATTATAGTGAATGTTTGAACGAGCTTCCTCAATTTCCGATCCAAAAGCGAAATTGAAGTTTACGTGATAAAAATTTAGCGAGTATTAAACTTTTTTTCCAGAGCAGAATCCTACAAAAGTTCATCCAGCTACCCAAATGCTCTATATTGGTTACGGTAGCGAAGTTGATCAAAGGGCACTTTTATACGTTCGTAATTTGATAGGGATGGTGATGGGGATGATTGAGAATGATAGCTTTCCCGATCGGACATACGATACGTGATCTGTCTTTGTTGTAAGTACATATATTGGAGGTGGCGGCATTGCGAGGTTGCGTTTGGGATTTGCACATGTAGTAGATCTTAAGGGTTTGAGGATTATTTTTGGTGTAAATTTTAGTAAGCAAAAGGTGTATATGAGGAATTGTGGAATGGTTCTTACTTCAACTACGACAATAACGGTAGCCGCTAAGTTCATCTATTCAAGGTAATCAATTGGACTGGACAATGGTATGTTGCAACTGATTAACTTCATTCATTGATATTCTCAATTATCCAGGCCTGATAAATCTTGATTTATTTATAATGTTTCACATGTTTTTGTTTCTCAATATATATTCTTTTTTAGTTCAGATCTGATAAGACTAGAACTTACCATTTGTGTCTCTAATGTAGTTATGCACGAGCATGTGCTCTTTCAGATATAGTTGATGAAGACAAAGCAAAAAGAGCATTAGAGAAGGTTTTTCCCTAGAATATCTTAAAGAATATGGATGCACAACAGGGGTCGGTCAATAGGATCTACCTGTTGGAACAATTAAAATGACAACATTGCAGTCAAGTAAAATATGGTTTGGTGTTACATATACAGTTGCTGTAACGATGATTGTGGGGATTTGGTCGATATGGGATTTCAAATTGCCATTGAAATCTATGAAGCAGCGTGGTCTGAAAATGCACTCATGTAAGAACCCCTAAGTTTATTTAAAGCTGTTATCTTATAGCTTAGTTAATAGGCTATTAACTAAGGTATGAGTTTGTGTTTTTTAGATCTAAATCTATCTCAAATCTGTATAGATTTCATTTCATCATCTGTTTTTCAGTTCATTTATTTTTTTTGGTGGATGTAACGTTTAACCATTTTCTAGTAGATTCTTGATGTTGTGAAATGTTGGACAAAACTCCGGTAGTTATAATGTCTAGTTGATAATATTTTTGCTCCTTAGGTGATGGAGGGGGAGAAGAATATCATAGATAGATAATATAGGATTGTATATAGGGTGATAGAGAGAAATTAATAGGTTAAGAGGAGAAATCAAGAAACGGATACCAAGGACTCAAATACTCAATCCTAAAATGTACAAGATAAGGACTAAATACCCATTTGCATCCTTCCTTTACGTCCTGCATCATCAGGTTACTGCCTTTAGGATAAATTTCTTTTTATCCTAAAGGCAGTAACGCAGGATAGGCAAATACTAAGAGATAATTCTAATGGTTTTAAATTTTTTTCAAGCAACTTCTGAAGATCTGAAAAAAATCTTTACCAATGTTGGTGTGGTTTAATGCGTGAATTGCTGAGGGACAAGTTCCAGGAAAGTCAAGGGTATGACTCTCTTTCTCTCATTCATTATTTGTCAATGTTCTTTGTGCGTTATGCTTCAAATGAAAAAAAGGGAAAGCTATCCACTAGACCTTCCATGTGCATGTCAGTCTTACAGTCAAATCCTTATTTAACATTGCCTGACCTTTAAACTTCAACATATGTACGCATAATGTGGACTGTACCATAGAAATTAGCCCTAAGAAACTAACCCTTTAATGAGCAGGAGATCGGCATAGGCGATGCTTTGGGGAGGGAGATAGAAATTGCTAAATGCGAGTCCATTCTTTTTGATCAAATTTCTCAAGGGTGCTCTTGAAACTTCAATTTGATTACCTCCTTTCATGCTGTCAATAAATCATTTAGTTCTTATGCTTTTGGTTTTAAGATGAATGTCCTTGCCAAAGATGATTACGCATCTAAAACTTCGTGAAGGGTTGAATTTCCATAATTATGGTAAAATTGCTTAATTTTCTAAGTATAAAGAGTCTAACTGTCTAAGAGCATATTTCTTCATTTTGATAGCAAGTGATATGCTTAGGAGACTCAACCATAGTCCCATACAGATTTACCCATATTTCAGCTTGCCCTATGTCTGGAACCGTTGCATACTAATTTATAATATCCTTTGGTCGATTTTTTGAAGGGCCCGGCATATGTGGATTTTGCCGATGATGCACACCTCACTGCGGTGTAGGAAAGAACAAACAAATGTTTGTTGGGAAGAAGATAAGCATTGTAAGATCAAATTTGAAGCAAAAGAGAAAGGATTCTGCTGGTCATGGGGCCTCTGGAGAACATGGTAGGCTAAGTGGAATTAGGTTTTATCTTTGTTATTATGTGTGTGTGTGTGTTTGTGTGCAATGCACTATAGACGTTTGCATGTTTGTGTTTCCCACTTCTACATTTTATTTTCTTACTCCTTTGGGTTAAATAGCAGCGCAGAGTAGTAATCAGACTTTTAGGGAGTCTAGAGCCGCCACCTTTGTCTTGCTAATAAACGTAGTGATAACATTCAATGAAGGGGAGGAACACATTTGCAATGCCAAGGAATGTTGGACCACTTGGTGTGCCCTGACAAATCCAAAATCCGGGAAGTGGAAGATGAGGAAGTGAAGTCAAATAATGAGTTCAGAGAAATGTTCCTTAACAAGTGAGGTTTGTTCCTGGGGTTACATGTTACATGTTAACTAGAATAGAATAGTAATTGACAAATTTCTCTTTCTTATAAAAAAAAAAACATAAGGTTTTGCCTTAATATGTTTTTGTAAACACAATTATGACCAACGATATGTGTTTGAGGACGAAAAAGCAATGGCCTTGCATCTCATGCTTGTGGAAAATGTGAAAAAATGTCTTTGGTTTGGAAAATATCTAAGGAAGAATATGAAGAATATCATCTGTATGCTTGGCCAATTAAAATTTCCGCACATGTATATTCATTTTTATTGTTTGTTTTGAATGAATATCCATATCTCATATGATTAATGTTTGTTTCACTTAAAACTCTTCATGATTTTGTTGGATGCTTTCCTAAAAATTCTCACAGAATCGAGAATGAGGTTTTCACTTTGTACATGTTAGATCTTGAATTAGTACCATTCTTCAAAAAAGGCCTAATTGTTTCACTTTATATTTTCGGAATGGAATATTTACATAATCCCCATGATTTAGATTAAACGTTATTCCATGGCATTTGTATGAGATTCCTCCTTTTTTTTAAGCAAGTGCTTGAGAGGGTTTAATTGAATTGATTTATGAATTATGTTTCATTTTCCGTTTCCTTTATGTACTAAGGCACTTGTTTTTTGTTGATATTGAATAAGTGCACATATGATGTGGTCTTTATGATACTGTTAAACGAGCGTATGAATAATATGATACAATCATTTTACGGAAGAGCATATCACTTCATTTGTATTTCCCATCTAAGAGAATAAACGAACAAATTTGGCAACAAGAGCTGCGCTTGATTTGGGCAATCCACCAAGATCGGCTTTGATGGGGCAAAAGGGACTTAGATTTATCTTGCACGGTGAAACTTCCATTAACTCCTGTTATGTGGCAAGAGTGGGCTCGAGATGAAGCTTCTATTTCAACTAGGGTATGTTTTAGTTTTTTTCATTTTGAGTTCTTGTTATAGGTTTCATGATTAAATTTTGATCGCTTAAGGGTTTATGTTTAACGAGAGAAAGTATAAAGAGAAAAATTAAATGGATTTGTTTGAAAGGAGGAAGTGATTATCTTTTGGGGTTTAAATGGTGAAAACTATGTTGAATTCAAGTTTATGTGACTTCTATCTACTGAGCCTTAGCTCCAATGTCGGCTTAATTGATTTAAAGAAATGAAGTTTTGAGCTTTTTCTTTTTTTTATTTATTTTTTCCTATGTTGCAAGTATGAAGCAGTGATGGTTGACTTGGGAGGTTGGTTTTTGATAATTTGTGGCTGTCTAATGTTTTGTTTGTTTATAGATTTTGAGTTCCCTCTTGTCATTGCTTTTATGGACAGCCTGCTTGCCCTCTTGCAAAACTCATTTCTCTTAGTGTAAGTATATTAGTTTCTCCAAAACATGAAGCTCAATGTTGAAAATCAGTAAGTGTACCTCCTGATGACTGTTACCCCCAAAGCAAAAAAATAAAAGGGGGTCACTAAATTTTTAAGAATTTTGATCTTTTCTTGTTACGCATGTGATACTAAAGCTTTGGGTATACTTTAAGGATTTTATCCCTCTATCTAGTGAAGGTAGTTTCTTGTCGATTCTCTCGCTTCAACTTTGCACTCGAGGCATTTATGGGGATTGAGAAGATTTATGAAAGAGGAGTTTGATTATCGGTAGGTTTTTGTTATCATTATGAATTTTGAATTACTTTATGCGTTGATTTATGGATTAAAACATAGTGATCTTAAGAATTCTCATTTGTGGTACTTTTAGTTATTTTCCTAAAAATAACTTTCTGATAAAAGAATTCAGCTTGCCGATCAATGACTTTGACTGGCTAAATTATTCCAATAAGTAATTACTAATGACAAAATGGCTCATGAGTTTCATTTGTATGGTAGAGATGATTATAGGCCTTGCAATTCAGAATGGATATCAATATTCTTACATTTGTGATGGTGTTTAAAGATGCATGGTTCCTTTTTGATGCATCATCAAATTTTTCTACCAAATTAGGCGATAGGATAAACTTTTTCAAAGTTCTTGGGAATGGAAATCTATTTTTTTTAGTGGCAGTACATTTTGGAAGTTTTAATTGCATGTTGTCATCTTTTTCCCTACTTTTTGTGGGAAATCAAGTTCTTGCTACTTTCAGTCAGTATTTGCATATATGAGGAATCAAGGGATAAAAATATTAATTCCGTTATTTAGAGTTCCTTTAACTAAGCAGTTCTTTAAAATTGAACGACTAGAACTTGTTCTGGTGCAGGCTGTCTCACTTTGGTGTGACTGCTTGAGATTTGTGCAAGAATATGATCCATATGTACGTGAATTTTCACCTGATGGTATTGCCAAGGGGAGAAATCTCTTTGAGCGTGCTATAACTGCTGTTGGTGTGCATGTTTCTAAAGGCAGTAAAATATGGGAACCATACAGGGAATTTGAGCAGGCCATTCTCCATACGATAGATGAGACCAACATTAAGGTGATAATTTATAATATATATATCAGAAACTTATTAGAATATGTGCCTGAAGGGGATGCATTCTATTAATCAATTTACTTGATTATTTAAAGTCTTATTCCATCCTACTGGTTTGGTATTATGGTTAATAACGCTTTTGTGGGGTCTTCCTTTATATTTCCTAGAACCATGGCTCAAGTTGCATGCCCTGTTTATTTTAGAAACCTTTTTTCTTCTTTTTTTCATTATGTATATTCATAAATTTTGTTCTTTCATTTCCCTATGAAGTGCTATGTACCAAGAAAAAGTATCTGTTTTCAAAATTTACATTTGGAAAATTCTTGCTCTTTTGTAGGGAAAAAGAAAAACAGGTTCAGCATCCGAAAGTATATTTCACCTTCGGAATTGTTTGTTCCCCTTGCTAACGTAAGGTCAACCCTTCTCACCTACAAGTCTTGGGGGTGGAGGTGGGACCTGCTCTAGATGTTGAATCGGGTGATTTAGATGGGATTCCTTCTACTATTGCCACACATATGAAAAGGCATTGGAGATGTATAATGCTTGAGCTAATTTTGAAGAACATTGCAAGGCAGGGATATATCGACAAAAAATTTCAACAATTCACGGTATATGGCATTTACTATCGATATTGTTTTAGACAACTAAATGATAATCTTTGGGCTTTACATGATACCTTACGCAGTTAGGTTAAACGATAACTTAATATGATATTAAAGTAGAGGTCATGATTTGAGTCTCCCATCTATTACATCCTGCTATACTTGGGTTGGTCTTTCTATGCAGCGAATTTGGGATTGGATTTATGTAACACGTGAACATGCCTCGTTACAAAGCTTAATACCAATTGTTCTGTCCTTACCTTTTCAAGTTTAAGCTTTTAGGTCAAGTTGTTTATCAACAAAGATGCTGTTGAAATTTCTTTATAATTTCAATTTTTTATGGTCTTTCTTGCTTCTAATATAAGTAATCAGTTTATGTAAACTTTAGATCTTCTCTTCTTCTTCTTTTCTTGAGGGTGGGGGGTTGCATAAGAACTTGCAATGTGGCAATAGGTTACTTTTTTTTTCCTTCTCTAAAGTGTTAATATTATTATTTTAATTTGAAATTTTTGCAGATCTACTTGAAGTTTGAACAGTCTTCTGGAGATCCAGTCCGTGTTCAACTTCTCTATGAATGTGCTATTACCGAGTTTCCTGTATCAAGTGATCTCTGGCTTGATTATACTCGCTATTTGGATAAAACCTTGAAGGTTTCACTCATATTTTCTCTTTTCAATTCTTTATGTTCCAGGTATTTGTAATTTTACCAATTAATCATCTCTTTTTCCCTTTAGGTAGGAAATATTGTGCGGGATGTTCATTCTAGGGCTAGGAAAAATTGTCCTTAGGTTGGTGATCTTTGGGTTCGATCTTTGCTCGCTTTGGAACGTTGCCCTGTGCCTGAGAAAGAGATATCTACTGTAAGTTTCAGTTGTTACCCTTCATCTGTTGAGAATTATGAGAGATTGTTATAAGTAGCTTACGAGCAATGAAGTTTCACAAACTTTAGTGTTGGAATTTCATTCTGCTCCTTTTACAAATATAAAGGTTTACTCTTGTTTAAAAAGATTTTTATATCATATTCAGGTCTTTGAGAAGTCCCTTCTATGCACTTTTTCGACCATTGAGGAGGTAAAGATATCTTTTCTCTAATTTGCAGGCTTGAGTTACTACTCTTTGTAACGTGTTATTGTTTCATCTACGTTTTATGCATTAAAGATCTTTGTTAATTGGACCCTCTTAGTACCTAAACTTATTCCTCACTTGAGTGGATGGTTTGAGACGAAGAATCCTTTTGCCTGGAGCAGAAAAGGCACTGAATTTTCATTGATAAGGGAAACGTTTCAGGTTCGCATATGTATACTGTTCATTTTTCCTTGTTAAAATTGTTTTTACTCAATGTCAAGAACTTGAAGCTTCTCAAAGATATTTGTAGATGCTCTATTCATGGTGAATTTTAGATGAAGAAAATGTTGACCTTGTAGCTAGTCTACTCTTTCAGGGTCCAGGCATAGATCTCTTACGAATGTGTATCAAGTGCTTCTACCCTTAGACTTTGAAGAAAAGTCTTTTAATTTACTTCATTTAGTGTGTTGTTATAGTACCATTATGACCACTTTATGTAGAAGTTACAGTGCATAACTCTCGATACTCCAAGATGGCTTTTGCTAATTGCTAGATTGTTACCTTTGTTAATTGTTTTGTCATGGAATAGTGTCCTTTGCTAAAAAATTTCTCATTTAGCATTGGAGTTGCATGCACGGAAGATATCTTTATGGATCTATGAATTTATAAAATTGGCATGTCATTTTCTACTTGTTGTGTAATGGTTGTCTTCAATATTTGTGTTTATAAACAATTAGCCTGTTGTCTCTTTAGTGTACCATTGAAATTGCAGGCCTTGTATGATTGGATGTACTATATATACTTGAATACTTAACTGTGAAGTTTCTTCATTTCAGCGGGCGTCTGATTACTTCTCTCAACAGATGAAGAATACAGATGGTTTGTTGCATTTGTACGCTTATTGGGCTCATTTGGAGCTAAATTTGGGAAAATATCAAGTTGCAGCTCGGGGCTTTTGGGAGAGCCTGGTTAACATCTGGTTTGGCCCATTCATCATTTTCTCTTTCTTATCCTGTATAGTTCAATATGATTGATTTATGATTCATCTTTGTATTTTTTTTCCGTATAACTTGCTTTTTGTCTGTGCAGCAGGTCAATGTCAGAAGCCTGGCAAGGTTACATAGCTATGGAAATTGAATTGGGACATTTAAATGAAGCTAGGTCCATCTACGGGAGATGCTACGGTAAAAGATTCATGGGGACAGTTCGAGGTATAATTCTTTTACATTACTTGCTTTCAATTATTCTAGATTGATTTATGGACAGGATTTTAATTTGAAAGTTTTTAAACTGGTTTTTTCCTCCTTCCTTCTCATTTTTTTTTTTGGAAAATTGTTGCTTTTAGTAGTATACAATGCAGCTTTATTTAATCAATTGATATTTGTCATCTGCAATGCAAACATTTCTATCTTTATTCTCTTTTTGTTTCTGATGGAAGCTGAAACCAGACAAATGGCTTAAGTCAAGGTTGTTAAAATGTTGTTTATCAAGGAGGGCAATTTATAGAGATCTTTTGAACTCTTAACATAGAATCATGCTCTGTGAGAATATTTTTAGAGTGTAGCCTTGCAATAGGTCAACCTGCTACTCGAGCACCAGAATCACAATGGTTTAATATGTCATTTTGAATAATTTTTCCAAATCATACGTAAATGATATATGATAGTATCTCTGGGCATCATGCTAATTGAAAATCCATGACGTTTATTTTTTTAACTTCAAACTTTAGAGTTACTGATACTCTGATGAAATTGTGGCATATATGAAGCAATCACATTTAAATCATAGGTAGCAGAGTAGTTTTTGAAACACAATAGGCTGATATCTTTTTCCACTTGGCTTATTTTTTCCAATTTGTTTGAAGAAAAGTTTCTTTGTTCAAGCTTTACTTTTAGAGTTTCATGTCAAAATATGCTATAGGTTAAAGAAAACTTATTGATGTAAATAATTTATATGACCTATTATAAAGTCATCTAAGTTCTCTCTTTTCTATGATCAATTTAGGGTTTAGTTTGATAAAGTTAACCTTGTTATTTTCATCTTATCTTTATTGGCCTTACCATATTTAATCGAATTGTTTCCCACCTCTCTACTCCTGCTCCCACTCCCATTCATATTATATGATCTAATTGATGATCTCACTACATCATCTAAAGTTACTGACAATTCTTGCTTCTTGATTTTATGATATTGAAAATATTGTTTTGGGTCCACAACTCCAGGGTGACTTTCTTCAATTGTTATGTACTGCCTTTTGGATTTGTTGATATATTCTTTTCCTAAAAAACGAGTTATTCAAGGACATATGCCACAACTGGTTGCGTTTTGAGAGGGAATACGGGACACTTGAAGATTTTGACCACGCTGCACGAAGGTACACATTCCTGCTGCAGTTTTAATTTATTTGTTTTAAGTGCCAATTAATCACGTATTTCTTTTTTCAATCTAATGTGTATGATGCATTTGCATTGCTATTGAGAATTAGTATGTATAGATTTATCAAAAAACAATTGAAGTGTTTAACTAATGATATTTTAGCTGGTTACGATGTTTGCCTTATCTAGTAACCATATGTGTTTGACTAAAATGTGCCATGTTAGCTTTTGTCTTTGATGAACTCAAATGATGTGCTTGTAAATGAGTTGTGTTTTTGTGCCTTTGTACATATTATGAACTCTTTGCTTCTCTCTTGTCAGAGCTTAAATACTACTGGTGGATCATTGCCTATCTGTTTAAATTTTTAGTTTAAGTGATAACTTAATAGAGTATTGTAGCAAGGTGGTCCACATAGTCTTGTGTTTAAATCTCTCTATGAGATTTGGGCCAATTTGGTTTGTGATTCTGATGCGAACCTACCCAGATCTCTTGTTCACTCATACACAAATACTAACACTAGAAGTAATCAACAGTTCATTGTAAATATCATGTAAACATCCAAAATAACAGAGTATATATTGCATTGAGAAGTTCAGAGTTACACTCAGCTATGGACTATATCTCAACGTCAGTTTACAAGAATTCAATTAACAAACAATGGAACCTAATGGAAAAACATATATGCTGGACTTCGAGGGCCAGCTCCTCCCTAATTGCTAACTTCGAGGGTTAGCTCCTCCCAATTTTCCCTAAATTCTCCCCTCCTGTAATCTTCTGTCCCTCTCCTTTTATCCTCCAGCTCTCTCTCTCTCCTAACTGAATTCCTTTGCTTTCTTAACCCTTAATCGCCACTCGTCCCAGGCCTAAACCCCTGGAGGTTTCCTGCCACATCACCAAAATCCCCTACTTCCCAACCTTATGTTTCCTACAATAGACCAGCACACTCAGGGTCTCATCAGATTCAAAAATAATTTTGAAAAACTAAGTTACAATTAAAATTTTTAAAAGTTTTATGTCAATATTTTAAATATTTGAAAATATATTTGGTATTCAAAAATTGTTTTTCAAGTTAAAAACTATATAAAGACTGAGAAATGATATTTTTCTTGTTTTCTAATTTTACACTAATTTTTAGGATTATATGCAAAAACATTGTTTTGAAAACATTTCAACTTATTTTAATAAAAATATATTTTCATAAAATTCCTTATATTCCTTGTTTTCGAAAATAAAACACTATTTAAAGTTTATATCAAATAGGCTCTTATTTAGATTATGAATTTGTATTTGTATTTATGTTATATTTATGGTTGTGATTATAGGTGTTCAGCGCCCAAGATTGTGTTAAATTGTAAGTATGGTTGTTGGATGCTTAACTATCAATTTAATCTTTTAAGTCAAGTTGTTACATAACATTGTTAAAGATGTCACTGAATTATGATACATCTGCTTAGTATTTATTGAATGTGTGCAATCCTTGCTATTTTAACTTAATGCGTAAAGATGCTTGTCTTTGTTCCCTTTCACAGGTTACACCCCGCTTGGAAGAGCTGCAATTATTTAGGTTACAGTAGGAAGCCAAATCTGTTCCTGAACTAATAGATCAGAAGAGAAGTCACATAAGAAAAGTGTTAATGGAAAGAGAAAAACAGCAACATGGACCTGACGAGTCTCGGCTAAGTGGCAGAAAAATACTGCCCAAAACCCAAACAAAGTGCATGGGAAAGAAAAGGGACGAGCATAGAACTTAGCTGAAGAAAACGAAGTAAAAGCAAAACCCAAGTTTGAAGAGCATCCAAATGACCAGCACATCAAAGACTCCAGCACTGGAAGAGCCAAAGGATACACTGACAAGTGTGTTGCATTTTTATCAAACCTTAACTTCAAGGCAAGTAGAGATTCTCTCGCATTTCTGAAGATCTGAAAAAATTCTTTAGCAATGTTGGTGGGGTTGAATCTATTCGAATTCTGCAGGACAAGTTCACTGGAAAGTCAAGGGTATGACTCTCTTTCTGTGATTCATTATTTGTCAATGTTCTTTGTGCTTTATGCTTCAAATGAAAAAGGGGAAGCTATCCACTGGACCTTCCATGTGCACATCAATCTTACAGTCAAATCCTTATTTACCATTGCCTGACCTTTAAACTTCAACATATGTATGCATAATGTGGACCGTACCACAGAAATTAGCCCTAACAAACTAATTTTAATGAGACTGGGAGATCAGCATGGTTGATGCTTCAGATTGTTAGCCCTAACAAACTAATTGAGACCGCGATGCTCAGATCAAACAAATGCAATATATTCTCTTTGATCAAATTTCTCAAGGGTGCTTGCTGAAACTTCAATTTGATTTCTTCCTTTCATGCAGTCAATAAATCATTTAGTTCTTATGCTTTTGGTTTTAAGATGAATGTCCTTTCCAGAGACGATTAGGTAGTCTCAAATAAACCTGCAGAAGGGTTGAATTCCATAATTATGGTAAAATTGCTGAATTTTCTAAGTATAAAGAGTCTAACTATCTAAGAGCATATTTTTTTCATTTTGATAGCAAATGATATGCTTAGGAGACTTAACCATAGTCCCATACAGATTTACCCATATTCCAGCTTGCCTTTAATTGCAGAGCATCTGTCTGGGACCATTGCATACTAATTTATACTATCCTCTAATCGATTTTTGAAGGGCCTGGCATATGTGGATTCTGTCGATGATGCACATCTTGCTGCAGCTGTAGGAAAGAACAAACAAATGTTTCTTGGGAAGAAGATAAGCATTGCAAGATCAAATCCGAAGCAAAAGAGAAAGGATTCTGCTGGTCATGGGGCCTCTGGAGAACATGGTAGGCTAAGTGGAATTATGTTTTATCTTTGTTATTACTTGTGTGTGTTTATTTGTGTCCAATGCAGTCTATAGACGTTTGCATGTTTGTGTTTCCTACTTCTACATTTTATTTTCTTACTCCTTTGGGTTAAATGGCAGCGCAAAATAGTAATCAGACTTTCAGGGAGTCTAGAGCACTACACTCTGCTGCTAATAAACGTAGTGATAACATTCAGCTGAAGGGGAGGAACACATTTGCAATGCCAAGGAACGTCAGACCACCTAGTGTCCCCTCGACAAATTCAAAAGCCAAGGAAGTGGAAGATGAGAAGCCGAAGTCAAATAATGAGTTCAGAGAAATGATTTTTAAGAAGTGAGGTGTGTTCCTGAGGTTACATGTTACATGTTAACTAGAATAGCATAGTAATTGACAAACTTCTCTTTCTTATAAAAAAAAAAAACATAAGGTTTTGTCTTAATATGTTTCTCAATACCTGTTTGAGGACGAAAAATATATATTAGTATCCTTCTTGTAAATTTTCTTCCAGATATGTCAAGTTTATACCCATTTTATTCAAAAAGGGTAAAGTTCTAATATGTTTCCTGTGGAACACTTATTTCATACAATTTGTGATAAGGATAGCCTCAATACCTTACCCCAAGATTTAGAGAAATTTTAGTCAATTAGATGGCGATTAAGTTCCTTTTTATATGACAAATGACTAATGGTATAGGATCCAACAAGATGATGAAAACTATTATGGGTTGGTGGTCTATTCTTGGTCTAAAATAACATTGCATACTCACAGTGCAACTGTTAGGTTCTTTGCTTTTCGGTACCTATTTATTCTATTCTAGCAGAGAATCCATTTTGCTATTTGTCATAGATGAAAATCCTAATGCAGAAAGATGGACCACTAGAGCACTATTGAGTTTGTGTACTGAAACAGCAATGGCATTGCATCTCATGCTTGTGGAATATGTGAAAAAATGTGTTTGGTCTGGAAAATGTATGAGGAAGAATATGAAGAATATCATCTGTGTGCTCGCTCGATTAAAATTTCCTCATACATATATTCATTTTTATTGTCTGTTTTGAAGGAATATCCATATCTCATATGATTATGTTTGTTTCACTTAGACTCTTCATGATTCTATTGGATGCTTTCATAAGAGTTTTCGTAGAATCGAGAATGACGTTTTCGCTTTGTACATGTTAGATCATGAATTAGTACCAATCTTCAAAGAAGATCTAATTGTTTCACTTTCTATTTTCATAATGGAATATTTACATAATCCTAATGAATAGGATTAAACGTTGTTCCATGGTATTTGTATGATATTCCTTCTTAATTTTAAGTGAGGATTTGAGAGGGTTTAAGTGATTTATGAATTATGTTTCATTTTTCATTTCTTTTATGTACTAAGTCACTAAGTGCGAGATTCCCCCCGACGACCATTATTAACTTGTTCCCCCATGGCCTCTTTCCCATGTCGCCTCTTGGAATCAGCTTGTCTTCTAACTTCACGCCCATGAGTCTCATATTTGGAATTTGCTAACCCCTTTCTCATATTTGGAAGGGGTATTTATACAAGTTTACACCAAAGGAAGTAAAGAGAAATCTGGGATTGCCATCAGACTTGGTAAGCGATTTTGTGATTTTAGTGATTACGCATTGGGATCGCGCAGATATTGATTCGTTCTTATCCCTCCCGAGATGTTCGAGATAAGGCCTTATCCCTTAGTCTGTTGAACAACTATATTGGACGATCGCGACGAGTTTATGTTGAGTCAGACTTCAAGATTTCATGACCTTGAGATCACGTCGATCTACTGATTTCCTGGCTACCGAGACTTTCGAGCTTACGACAAAAATCACAAGAAAATTTAACTCCCTGGACATCCCAAGTTTCCATTTAACAAAATGGCCTTAAAAATCTTTTTAATTTTTTTGATTTAATTTTTAGTTTAGAAAAGCTGACATGGCACAGTTAGGATTCATTAAGCATGTAAAATGGGTTAAAATGAGAAGATTCCAAACATATGTGGAAAAAAAATAATTAATGAAAGTTATTTAAATTTTGAAATTTAAAAATGAGCCCCACCCATTCAAATCGCTTAGTCGAAACATATTAGGCAAAAATCGACCGACGAACCCTAAACCTATTCTCTGCGATTTCCTAATGAAAGTTATTTAAAATTTGAAATTTAAAAATGAGCCCCACCCATTCAAATTGCTTAATCGAAACGTATTAGGCAAAAATCGACCGACGAACCCTAAACCTATTCTCTGCAATTCCGGCGACTACAGTCTCACATTCCTGCAAATTTTTCATCCATTTTCAATCCTAAAGCTTCCTTTCTTAAAACCATGGCTGACATTCATAATGAGGAGGAAAACCCAACGCCATTTTGAATCCTAGAGTTCGGCGGGGCAAGCATTTTAATGGTTGCTCCGGTGGATCATCCGATCAGTGAAGGTGGTCCACAGGCAGAGGAGACGATGGTGGCACAACAACAGAGAGAAGAATCGCAAAATGGTTCTGAAGAGGAGGAGGCGGTGAGAATTCAGGCGAGGAGGAGGAGGCTGGCGAAGAAATGGTACATATTTTTACTTGTTTTTTTAATTGGATGAGAAAATGGATGATTTGTGCGAATTTTGGGGAATTTTGCTGTGCAAGGGGTTTGAGGACATGGAATTTTGTTTGGCACACCCTCTTTGGACCGAGGGGTTTCAAATTTGTTGGAAGTGTTGTGGGTCATTTTGGAGTGTCGTGTCTCAGAGGATGCAATTTAGACTTGCGAAGCAGGTACTAGATATAAGTCAAGGCCAACCTCAATCTTCCATCAGTTATAAAATCTTGGGTCAACCAAAGCAATCAATGTCAAACTTGATTTTATACCCCTACACTCAAAGTTTCTCAGAGTTCTCTTATTGATAGCAAAAATATATGATTAGCTTTATTACATGGGAAAAATACAGATGATTAGCTTTATCTATGGTTTAGCTTGATTTTAGCCTAGTGTTGTTGCTTTGGTCATTGGCATTTTGGGGGGGATTATGTTGCCTGATTTTTAAGTTTTAGAAAGTGAAGTCAAGCTTTTGGAACTCATGGTATCAAAAACTTGTGCTGCTGCCTCTATATTTCTACATTTGGCGTACATGTCAACAAGACTTGTCTAAAGGGATATATTGTTTAGTTTTTGGAAGTTCTTGTCTATATTAGCATGAATCCATTTGCCAAGATCAATCACACCTAAATAAGCACAAACTGGAAGAATGCTTAAAAAGGTGACATCATTAGGCTGTACATCTGATCCTAGCATTTGCCGAAATAACATTAATGCTTCTTTGTAGTGGCTCATTTGAGTATAGCCAGCAATCATAATATTCCATGAAATAACATCCCTTTGCTCTGTACTGTCGCTTAAGCGATTTAGGATCGCTTAAGCGATCATGTTTGAGGCAGAATCAACATCTGCCCAGATCTAAGATCACTTAAGTGATCTTTTGTATCGCTTAAGCGATTCATCGCTTTTACTCTTGGTCGCTTAAGCGATTCACGATCGTTTAAGCGATCTTGTCCGAGGCAGAATCAGCATCTGCCTAGATCTAAGATCGCTTAAGCGATTCTTCGATTTTACTCTTGATCGCTTTCGCGATTGAGGTGATCGCTTATGTGATCATTTTTGGAAAACTCTTGGTCACTTAAGCAATATATGAGGTCGCTCATATATCGCTTAAGCGATCATGGTCAAAACAAATTTTTCCTACTTTTCTCCTGAATTATGTAATAATCTCTCTTTACAGAGCTAATTTCTAAATTACTATGATTGTGATACATTTCGACCTCACTCATTTTGAGTACATAGCAATAAGGGCGTTAACAATATGAAGATTAGTACCAAGTCTATGTTCTTCAATCCAAGAGTGAACCCAGTTGCCCAATTCAAGAGAACCCAAATGAGCACAAGCGGAAAGGACAGTAACCATTGTGCTTTCATTAGGAACAACATTTTCATTACTAGTCTCTTGAAACACTTCTATCTCTAGCAATAAACACTTCTTAATGAGATCCGCCCAATTGCAACATTATATCTTATGTTTTTTGTGTTCACATTTGTTGGCCGCCCACAAAAAAGCAAGTATACATTACATTCACGTTACTTTTCCTTTAATTAGTGTCTATAATAAAGGCATTTACTTTTGATAATGCAATGAAATGAAATATATATTTAAACTGATAGATAAGTGTCCACTCCTGGAGCTGCCATTTTCAATTTCCTTGAAGCTCTTTGGTAGATAATCCAAATTTGGGTAATGTTAGAGCAAATTCGTTAATCTCTTGTCATGTCAATTGAGAAAATAATGTGAATGTTTCAAGGCTTTATAAAATGGAACATGGCTGGTTTACTTGAACTAGAAACCAAGATTACTTTCTAGACTCCCTTAATTGAAAAGTTGATATTTTTTCTTATAAAGTACTGCTCTGATGAAACCACAAAAAGCCTTTTTTTTTTTTTTTCATACACGTGAAAATATTAGTTGAAAAGTTGATTGTATGATACTTTTTCTTTGTTTACAAAGTATGTTGGTAGCCTATTAGTTGTTTTGGTTTTTTTTGCTAATATTTTGTTTATATATATTGTACATATTTTCCGAAGCGTAAACTATAAAGACTACGGGTTGGAGATTGAAAGCGATAAGGTACCGTACTTCCCTGTAAGGGTGACAGTAAGGTCGAGTTGGGAAGTTTTTATGAGAATAAAGGGGATTTTAAAGGGAGTGAGGAATGGTGAAGATCGATTCAAAGAGACTTGTTTCGGTCATTTTTTGGATATCGGAACAAATTGGAAAAAGGCGTTCTGGGGGAAGGGAGTGCATTATATGTTACTGCACTCAGTAAAAAGCAAAAAAAAAAAAAAGCAAGAAATGTGGTTCGTGGTGGATGGAAAGCCACTACGTTTTGGGATGATTGAATATGCCTTGGTGATAGGCTTAAGATGTGGGGAATTGCCAGATGCGGTTGAGCAAAAAAGAATAAAGGAGAGTAGAGCAGCCAGAACCTTGGCTAACAAGGCTTTGCGGGGGGCAAGCGTCTATTACGGGATGCAATTTAGAGGAGAGGTTAGAAGAAGGTGGGCTAAGCTTTTTAGAGAAGTTCAAACTATGCTTGGTATTGTTCTTACATTCGATCCTAATGGCTGCTAACTCAACAAAAGCCGTTGATATTGATTGGGTGATGTTTGCAAGCAACTTGGACTTCTTTAATGCTTATCCATGGGGACGGTTATCATTTAAACGAACCATGAAGTCCCTACAACTAAAAGACATGGCGTTAAAGCACTCCCAATGGGACCGGGAAGAATAGACCGAGCACATACAATTTGTTTGGCTTCCCATGGGCAATGCAGGTAAATATTAATAGCTTTTTGTTATATTTTTTGTAATATATGTGTTTGAATTATGATATGGACTGTTTTTTTACAATATAGCCTTGGATGTATGAGGTCGTCCCTGTCTTCGCTAAGGCGAGGGGGAGGATGAAGACTTCGGATGTGCGACAGTAATTTCCTGGATGTTGCGATGGCACGTCGAGAAGTGTACCCATTGGGATTACAACCAAATAGACATTGAAATTCAAGCAGCTCGGGTAAGATTAAAGGATTAAGCTTTTGAATATGCACTTGCTTTAAAATGTCGCTTAAATTTGATTGATTTTGTTTCTTACTGCAAATAGTCGCCCGTCCCTTCCTCACCGCTACTAGGGGTGAAGTGGAACAACATTATGTCACATCTTTCCAACCACTAGAGGATGAAAGCGGTGAAGGGATAAACCGCTTGATGCGGGACCTAGAAGGGGTCACGCATATAAGGGCAATTGCAGGGCCACTGCTTGAGAATATGGTTGATGCCGAGAATGATGAAGCTCCAATAGGTAGGAGGGAAGAGAAGGAGGAGGAGAGGAAGGAAGAGGTTCGTATGCCTCAGCAAACTGGTACAATAAGTATCGCTTTGTCGAGGTGTCGGGGTCGAGAGAATGAAATGGTTGACTCATAAACGGTCTATTTGAGAGTTTTACAACAGCCGTTTATAAGAGGTTTGAGAAGATGGAAGAGCGGATGAAAAAGGCAAAGGAGAAAGTGGATAAGGTGGCAGAGAAAGTTGGTAGAATGGAGGAGGAAGTTGGTGGAGTATTGAAGGCAGTTAAAGTGCAACCTGGGCTAAAAGGAGAGAGCTGAAAGAGCAAGTTTGTCAAATCGCCTTACAGTAGTAACACATGGAAAGAAGAGGAAAATGAAGAAACAAATTAAGGAAGAAGCAAAAATAGATGAGGTTAAGGAGGTTGCTGGAGGAAGTGGGGCATTGATAATGGAGGAGGGTAAGGTGGGAGGCGAAGGAAGCAGGGATGTACAAATAGAGAAAGGAGGAGGAAGTGGGCAAGCGAAAATGGAGTCAAAGGTTGATTTGTATAGGCCAATAGAGGAGGAAAAGAAAAAACTCTTCTATACCTATTACAATGAATCTGGAAGTGATGCCCAATTAAAGTGTAAGACCGGGGATTATCCTCGGGACTGGTTTGAAAAGATGTTGACGATGGGCAGGTGGCTTGACGACTCGGTGAGTTATTTTCGCTTAATTTTCCTTGTTTTTGCTTATGTTTTCCATGAGGTTTTGTATACTTATCATGTTGTTTTTATTTGATGCAGCACATCGATGAGGTATTGGCACTGATAAGGCTACGACAGACCAGTAATGGTGATCTATTGTATCCTGATTGTGCCATCACCGATATGGCCTTTAGCCAAATACTAGTAACGACATATCGCAGTTTAATGAAAAAGGCCATTGGTAGAGGTGCAGCAAAAGGAGCCAAGCAAAAAAGAATGGGCACAAAAGACTTGGACTGCATCCCTGATGATTTTAAATTTGATGACATGATCATGCAGTATGTACGGGGGGAAAGGCCCAAATATGGCCTAAACATTTACTGATCACATGCAGGCCCAAATATGGCCACAATAGGTTTGCTACAATACTTTAATCAGATAGTATTGTAAGAATAAAGAAGTCAACAAAGTTTTTAGTCTTTATCAAGAGAAGATTTTTGAAGGAATTAGGCCTAATGTGATTATAAATAACAATTTGTTAACTTGCCTTTTTCTTAAAGCTAATGTAAAAGATGCACATAAATTAGTTGGTGAGATGCAACTTAATGGTTTTACCATATTCTTGGACACATAGCATTTTCAATGATGGACTTTGCAAGAATAGATGTGTTTTGGAAGAAGTGGAAAGGTTTCATACTTTAGTAAAAAGTAAAAAACAATATCCCTTGAATTTTTAATATATCACGTTCAATTATGTGAAATATCGATTTTGGTATACTTGAAAGTTTGAAGAACAAATAGAAAAAGAAAAAAAAATTTATATCATTGTAAAATAAATACAAAGTTCTATAGCATGATTTATTTAAATCTTATAATTTTATTAAAAAAAAAAAAGGTAAAAATGAATACTTATATAAATTGATTTGTTTAATCAACTAGATAATTTTGGATTTAGTAGAAAACCACCTCAAACCAAAAAACACCTGAACGTGGATTTACATTTTTAACCTTCTAAGTGAACAATTTTTGAAATCATAAAGGTGGTTTGAATAGGAAAGATGGATACTTGACAAAAGTTTGCAATTTTGAAAACCTTAAAGGTTGTTTCTGAAATTTGTCAAAACATTTCTCTTTAATGCATTTGCCTTTTGCAACAACCTTACTTCGAAAAAAGTGACCCACAAAAACACTTTTCATGCATTTTGAGATTCAGATCCCTGTTTCGTTCGTCTTCAATCTCTCAAAACCCATCTTCGAAAGTTAATGTTTTATTTTTGTTAGCTCACTTACACAACCTCACATCTTCAAGCTCCAAAAATGAAGTTTCGTATTCTTTCAAAAAAACCCCTTGAACGATCCTCACCTGTTAAATTCCTCGAAGAAAATTGTCGATCAGGTAGCTTTACTCTGAATGAAGCATTGTACTTTTTTTATTACATGATTAATATGAAACCCCTTTCTCCAATTTCATCATTCACTACTTTGTTTAGTGCGCTAGCTAAGAAGAAGCATCATCATGAAGTGATTTCGCTATATAAGCTGTTGAATTCAACTGGGTTGTCTCCAGATTTAATATCTTTGAATGTTTTGATGAATTGCTTGTGTAATATTGAAAGGGTTTCTGATGGTTATGCGGTTTTTGGGGCGATTTTGAAGTTGGGTTTTAGCCCAGATACCGTGACATTTACTTGTTTGATTAAAGGTCGTGGTGCGAGAGAAAGATTATGGAATCAATGGAATTGTTTAAGAAAATGATTCTTGTTGGTTGTAGGGCTAATGTGATCACTTGCAACACTTTGATTGGTGGATTGTGTAAAACAGAGAAAATAAGTGCTGCCATTAAGTTGCTTGAAGAGATGGTTAATGGGAATAAAGAATCTGGTGTTATTTGTAGGCCAAATGTTTTTACTTATAGTATTATAATTGATGGTCTTTGTAAGGCTGGATTGGTTGAGAAGGCTAGACAACTATTGTGTTAGAGTAAGTGCCCTAGAGCCAATCAATTATTGTAGAATTGACTCTTTGTAATAATGTTCATTAATCAATAATAAAAAGGCATTTTATTCTATATCGCGTAAATCATTATTATTGCAATATGTATTGATATATGTCCTTAGAATGGTAGAATCGTGACGAGGGTATCAAGTGTTTCAAATCTTGATAGTGAGAACCCTATGAGCACATATGGTGGCCATTCTAGAAACGTCCGTAGCCCTAGTATTATTCTGAAGTAAGGGCACAGATAATACGGTAAGGCTATCATAGTGTTGAACGACCCCTGTCGAAAGGCGTGGCGATCTCACTTGTCAAGGTTGTTTGGTGACAACTGGTGCAACACATGGGTGCTTGTTGTAGGCGGATATACCGCAGCAAGTTCACTGGTGACCCACCAGAGGATTCCATATGGATGGTAACCCCAGTGTCTATGGAACAAATCCTCTAACGAATGGTGGTGCATGTGATCCTTAGACTTGAGATCACCGGAGCGCCTTGTGCACCGGAGGTACGCTTTGACACTAGCCTAACGCAGCTTCTATTCATGTGTCGATACGGTGGTGATTGGCTATATCAAGGAGTGTATCAAGCCTATGGTGGATTGACAGAGGATTCATCACTCCCGAGTACGGGAGAAGTTATCTCACGGCGCAATTTAGCATATGGCAATGACACTAAAACTGTGGCCACAGTGGGATTGAGTTGTTGCTCTATCCAGATTATAATACGGGTCATTGGTCCAGAAACTAAATATATAATATCGAGAGTAACCGAAGGTTGACACTATTTCTATGCCTTCGTCTCGTCTCGATAATATATGATGAAAGGATCGTATTGTATGGTAACCATATCGCTTGATGGTAGTATACTTTCTTTGAATCCGAATCTATGCAGGGTGGCCATGATGCCTTGCTAAGGGCCAATCTTAGTCTGTGTATTAGTGAGACGATTAATTGGTGTTAATCGCGATACTATACACTACCGGTATGATGAGGAGCCTATGGGTCACACACATAGAAGATAATTTAAGAGCCAAGAAGAAAGAATGGCGTTTTCGTCTTTTTAGGCGAAAGGGTATTTTGGTAATTTCACAGTGCAATTAAATTTGCTGAGGTCGTAGCCTTTTATTTAATTTGTTAAAAAATTAAATAAATGAAATTACGGTTAAATGTGTGTTCGCATATATTTAATTGAATCATCATTATTGTTAAATGTTAATTAAATATTAATTGATTTTAACTGAAATAATGATGAATTAAATTAAAAAATATCTAATTGGGAGTGTTTGGCAACATGGGCTGTTTGGGTTGGAGCCCAAGCCCATTCCATGTGGGAATAGGGCAACTTGGTTTGCCTATAAAAAGGAATAGTGTTTGTGTGTTTTAGAATGAATTCATTTTGCCTTTTTTGAAAAACAAAAGAAAAACACAACACCCCATACACTCACTCCCACGCCACTTTCACCCTTTTGATTGAAAAATCAAATACTCCTTTTCTTCTTGATTTCTTAAGGCCAAGGAGGATCTAGCAAATCCCTCCTTGGTTCTTGGTGGTTGTCTTCGTGTGGACTTCTTGGTTCGATCCTATACTTGGATTGGTAGCAAACACGTTCAGAGACAACATTGGTGGAGCCTCCAAACGTGGGTATGAATCCAAACCTTTGGATTTATTTTTCTGCAGATTCTTATAAAATATAACCGTAATTTTCTATGCCCTGATTTTGGGTTCTAAGGAACGATCCATGGTTGTAATTTTTTGTTTTCCGCTACGCAACCGGGTCGTTTCCTAACATATTGTTGGAACATATGATTCAGAGAGGTGTGGTTCCTAACATTTATACTTACGCCATTTAATAAACGGTTATTGCTTGGCCGATAGAATTGGTGATGCAAAGGAGTTGTTTGATTCTATGACTAGAAAGGGGTATAGACCTGATGTTGTTTGCTACAATACGTTAATCAATTGGTATTGCAAGAATAAGGAAGTCAATGAAGCTCTTAGTCTTTATCGAGAGATGATTTCAGAAGGAATTAGGCCTAATGTGATTACATATAACACCTTGTTAACTGGCTTTTTTCTTATAGCAAAGGTAAAAGATGTACGGAATTTAGTTGGTGAGATGCGACTTAACGATGCTTTTCCTAATTCTTGGACATATAGCATTTTCATTAATGGACTTTGCAAGAATGGATATGTTTTGGAAGCAGTGGAAATGTTTAATGCTCTAGTAAATAATAAGTTTGCGATTAGCATTGAAGGTTTGAGTTCCCTCATTGATGGATTATGTAAACATGGGGAGATTCGACGCTTGGGACCTATTTCTTTGAAGTTTTCTCTTCATGGAAACTGGTGCGATGTTGTAACATATAGCATTTTGATCAATGAGCTGTGTAAAAATGGACAACTAGAAATGGCAAATGAGTTGTTGTCATATATGGAGGAAAAAGGTTGTGCTCCAGATGTAGTCATATTTACTACGCTTATGTTTGGTTTCCTCAAGAATAATGAGATACCAAAAGTTGTTGAACTCCTTCATAAGATGGTGGAGAGAAATGTGAAGCCGACTGAATGTACAATGTCCTTAGTCATGTAGTTACTAATGAAGGCCGAAAATTATATTGAATGTTTGAACAAGCTTCCTCAATTTCTGGTCCAAAAGCGAAATTGATGTTTACGTGATAAAACTTTGGTGAGTATTAAACTTTTTTTCAGAGCAGAATCCTGCAAAAGTTCATCCAGATGCCCAAATACTCTATATTGGTTACGGTAAGCAGAAGGTTCAGTAAACACTTTTATCTGTTCGCATTTGATACGGATGGTGATGGGGATGATTGAGAATGATAGCTTTCTGATCGGACATACGATCATGTCTGTCTGTTGTAAGTACATATATTGGAGGTGGCGGCATTGCAGGTTGGGTTTGGATTTGCACATGTAGTAGATCTTAAGGGTTTGAGGATTATTTTTGGTGTAAATTTCAGTAAGCAAAAGTTGTATATGAGGAATTGTGGAATGGTTCTTACTTCAACTACGACAATAACGGTAGCCGCTCAAGTTCATCTATTCAAGCTAATCGGTTCTTGGACAATGGTATGTTGCAACTGATTAACTTCATTCATTGATATTCTCAATTATCCAGGCCTGATAAATCTTGATTTATTTATAGTGTTTCACATGTTTATGTTTCTCAATATATATTCTTTTTTAGTTTAGATCTAATAAGACTAGAACTTACCAGGTGTGTTTCTAATGTAGTTATGCACGAGCATGTGCTCTTTCTGCGATAGTTGATGAAGACAAAGCAAAAAGAGCATTAGAGAAGGTTTTTCCCTAGAATATCTTAAAGAATATGGATGCACAACGGGGGCCGGTCAATGGGATCTACCTGTTGGAACAGTTAAAATGACAACATTGTAGTCGAGAAAAATATGGTGCAGGTGTTTCATATGCGATTCTTTATAACGATGATCGTGGGGATTTGGTCGATATGGGATTTCAAATTGCCATTGAAATCTATGAAGCAGCATGGTCTGAAAATGCACTCGTGTAAGAACCCGTAAGTTTATTTAAAGCTGTTACCTTATAGCTTAGTTAATAGGCTGTTAACTAAGGTATGAGTTTGTGTTTTTTAGATCTAAATCTATCTCAAATCTGTATAGATTTCATTTCATCATCTGTTTTGTCAGTTCATTTTTTTTTTTTTTTTTGGTGGATGTACCGTTTAACCATTTTCTAGTAGATTCTTGATGTTGTGAAATGCTGGACAAAACTCCGGTAGTTATAATGTCTAGTTGATAATATTTTTGCTCCTCAGGTGATGGAGGGGGAGAAGAATATCATAGATAGATAATATAGGATTCTATATAGGGTGATAGGGAGAAATTAATAGGTTAAGAGGAGAAATCAAGAAAGGGATACCAAGGACTCAAATACTCGATCCTAAAATGTAGAAGATAAGGACTAAATACCCATTTGCATCCTTCCTTTACGTGTTGCATCATTAGGTTACTGCCTTTAGGATAACTTTCTTTTAATCCTAAAGGTAGTAACGCTGGATAGGCAAATACAGAGAGATAATTCTGATGGTTTTAAATTTTTTTCAAGCAACTTCTGAAGATCTGAAAAAATTCTTTAGCAATGTTGGTGCGGTTAATCTATTCGAACCTCGCAGGACAAGTTCCTTTGGAAAGTCAAGGGTATGACTCTCTTTCTCTCATTCATTATTTGTCAATGTTCTTTGTGCGTTATGGCTTCAAATGAAAAAGGGAAAGCTATCCACTTTGGACCTTCCATGTGCACATCGATCTTATAGTCAAATCCTTATTTAACATTGCACGACCTTTAAACTTCAACATATGTATGCATAATGTGGACTGTAGCACATAAATTAGCCCTAAGAAACTAATTTTAATGAGGCTGGGAGATCGGCATGGCGATGCTTCGAGAGATAAGCGCTAAATGCAGTCCATTCTCTTTGATCAAATTTCTCAAGGGTGCTCACTGAAACTTCAATTTGATTACTTCCTTTCATGCTGTCAATAAATAATTTAGTTCTTACACTTTTGGTTGTAAGATGAATGTCCTTGCCAGAGACGATTATGCAGTCTCAAATAAACCTGCTGAAGGGTTGAATTCCATAATTATGGTAAAATTGCTTAATTTTCTAAAGTATAAAGAATCTAACTGTCTAAGAGCATATTTCTTCATTTTGATAGCAAGTGATATGCTTAGGAGACTCAACCGTAGTCCCATACAGATTTACCCATATTCCAGCTTGCCCTATGTCTGGAACCGTTGCATACTAATTTGTAATATCCTCTGGTCAATTTTTGAAGGGCCTGGCATATATGGATTTTGCTGATGATGCACACCTCGCTGCAGCTGTAGGAAAGAACAAACAAATGCTTGTTGGGAAGAAGATACACATTGCAAGATCAAATCTGAAGCAAAAGAGAAAGGATTTTGCTGGTCATAGGGCCTCTGGAGAACATGGTAGGCTAAGCGGAATTAGGTTTTATCTTTGTTATTATGTGTGTGTGTGTGTGTGTGTTTGTGTGCAATGCAGTCTATAGACGTTTACATGTTTGTGTTTCCCACTTCTACATTTTATTTTCTTACTCCTTTGGGTTAAATGGCAGCGCAAAGTAGTAATCAGATTTTCAGGGAGTCTAGAGCACCACACTGTGCTGCTAATAAACCTAGTGATAACATTCAACTGAAGGGGAGGAACTGATAAGCCCCCTTTCAACAAGGTTTATCAGTACAAGGGGCACAAGGGCAGAAGGGTGTGAGACGTGTGAAGCAACACTAAAGGTGCTCTCTAAAAGTTGTTCCACCAGTAGGATTCAGTTGGAGAAAATACACGTGGCAGTAGAGTACGTGGAAGGAATATGGGTAAAGGTCATTAGTATATTAGGCAGTGAGAATAAGGAATAGACATACAGATTTTTCTCAAAAGAAGTTGTCAATGGAGGCCCCTAGCTCCTCGAATTGCTAGGACTTTCTTTCCTTGTTATTTTTGTTTGCGTTGAGATTGATTGGGGATTGTCAGATCTATTGTAATCTTCAATTAATATATATCAATAGTGTTGGTTTACATTGTTGTTTCCTGACTTTCTGGGCACTCTGTTTGTGAATATTTGTTTGTTTCTTGCTGGGGTCCCATCAGGAACACATTTGCAATGCCAATGAATGTCAGACCACTTGGTGTGCCCTCGACAAATCCAAAATCCGGGGACGTGAAAGATGAGAAGCTGAAGTCAAATAATGAGTTCAGAGAAATGTTCCTTAAGAAGTGAGGTTTGTTCCTGGGGATACATGTTACATGTTAACTAGAATAGCACAGTAATTGACAAACTTCTCTTTCTTATTAAAAAAAAACATAAGGTTTTGCCTTAATATGTTTTTGTAAACACAATTATGACTAACAATACCTGTTTGAGGACGAAAAAAGCAATGGCCTTGCATCTCATGCTTGTGGAAAATGTGAAAAAATGTCTTTGGTCTAGAAAATATCTAAGGAAGAATATGAAGAATATCATCTATATGTTGGCCGATTAAAATTTTCGCACATGTATATTCATTTTCATTGTTAGTTTTGAATGAATATCCATATCTCATATGATTATATTTGTTTCAACATGATTCTATTGGATGTTTTCCTAAAAATTCTCACAGAATCGAGAATGAGGTTTTCACTTTGTAAATGCTAGATCTTGAATTAGTACCATTCTTCAAAAAAGACATAATTGTTTCACTTTATATTTTTGGAATGGAATATTTACATAATCCCCATGATTTGGATTAAATGTTATTCCATGGTATTTGTATGAGATTCCTCCTTTTTTTCAAGCAAGTGCTTGAGAGGGTTTAATTGAATTGATCTATGAATTATGTTTCATTTTCCATTTCCTTTATGTACTAAGGCACTTGTTTTTTGTTGATATTGAATAAGTGCACATATGATGTGGTCTTTATGATACTGTTAAACGAGTGTATGAATAATATGATACAATCATTTTACAGAAGAGCATATCACTTCATTTGTATGCCCATCTAAGAGAATAAACGAACAAATTTGGGCAGCAAGAGCTGCACTTAATTTGGGCAATCCACCAAGATCGGCTTTGATGGGGCAAAAGGGCACTCAGATTTATGTTGCACGGTGAAACTTCCATTGACTCCTGTTATGTGGCAAGAGTGGGCTCAAGATGAAGCTTCTATTTCAACTGGGTATGTTTTAGTTTTTTCATTTTGTGTTCTTGTTATTGGTTTCATGATTACATTTTGATCACTTAGGGTTTATGGTTAACGAGAGAAAGTATAAAGAGAAAAATTAAATGGATTTGTTTGAAAGGAGGAAGTGATTATCTTTTGGAGTTTAAATGGTGAAAACGATGTTGAATTCAAGTTTATGTGACTTTTATCTACTGAGCCTTAGCTCAAATGTCGGCTTAATTGAGTAAGAGAAATGAAGTTTTGAGCTTTCTTCTTTTTTATTTTTTTTTTCGTATGTGGCAAGTAGGAAGCAGTGATGGTTGACTTGGGAGGTTGGTTTTTGATAATTTGCAACTGTCTGATATTTTGTTTGTTTATAGATTTTGAGTTCCCTCTTGTCATTGCTTTTATGGACAACCTGCTTGCCCTCTTGCAAAACTCATTTCTCTTAGTATAAGTATATTAGTTTCTCCGAAACATGAAGCTCAATGTTGAAAATCAGTAAGTGTACCTCTTGATGACCGTTAAGCCCCAAAGCAAAAAAAATAAAAGGGGGTCAGCTAAATTTTTAAGATTTTGAACTTTTCTTGTTCTACATGACTGATACTAAAGCTTTGGGTATACTTTAAGATTTTATCGCTCTATCTAGTGAAGGTAGTTTCTTCTTGATTCTGCTTCAACTTTGCAGACTGAGGCATTTCTTGGGATTGAGAAGATTTATGAAAGAGGAGTTTCTGGTTATCTGGTAGGTTTTTGTTATCATTATGGATTTTGAATTACTTTATGCGCTGATTTATGGATTAAAACATAGTGATCTTAAGAATTCTCATTTGTGGTATTTTTAGTTATTTTCCTAAAAATAACTTTCAGATTAAAAAATTCAGCTTGCCAGATCTATGACTTTTGGTGGCTGAATTATTCCAATAAGTAATTACTAATGACAAAAAATGGCTCATTAGTTTCATTTGTATGGTAGAGATGATTGTAGGCCTTGCAATTCAGCATGGATATCAATATTCTTACATTTGTGATGGTGTTTAAAGACACATGGTTCCTTTTTGATGTATCATTCAAATTTTTCTACCAAATTAGGCGATAGGATAAACTTTTTCAAACTTCTTGGGAATGGAAATCTATTTTTTTAAGTGGCAGTACATTTTGGAAGTTTTAATTGCACGTTGTCATCTTTTTCCCTACTTTTTGTGGGAAATCAAGTTCTTGCTACTTTCAGTCAGTATTTGCATATATGTGGAATCAGGGGATAAAAATATTAATTCCGTTCTTTGGAGTTCCTTTAACTAAGTAGTTCTTTAAAATTGAACAACTAGAACTTGTTCTGGTGCAGCCTGTCTCACTTTGGTGCGACTGCTTGAGATTTGTGCAAGAATATGATCCATCTGTATGTGAATTTTCACCTGATGATATTGCAAAGGGAAGAAATCTCTTCGAGCGTGCTATAAGTGTTGCTGGTGTGCATGTTGCTGAAGGCAGTAAAATATGGGGACCATACAGGGAATTTGAGCAAGCCATTCTCCATACGACATATGAGACCAACATTAAGGTGATAATTTATAATATATATATTAGAAACTTATAAGAATATGTGCCTGAAGGGATGCATTCTATTAATCAATTTACTTGATTATTTAAAGTCTTATTCCATCCTACTGGTTTGGTATTATGGTTAATAACGCTTTTGTGGGTCTTCCTTTATATTTCCTAAAACCATGGCTTAAGTTGCATGCCCTGTTTATTTTAGAAACCTTTTTTCTTCTTTTTGTCATTATGTATAGTTCATAAATTTTGTTTTTTCATTTCCCTATGAAGTACTATGTACCCAGGAAAAGTATCTGATTTCAAAATTTACATTTGGAAAATTACTGCTCTTTTGCAGGAAAAAGAAAAACAGTTCGGGCGCATCAAGTATATTTCACCGTCAGTTGTCTGTTCCCCTTGCTAGGTCAACCCTTCTCACCTACAAGTCTTGGGAGGTGGAACTAGAGGTGGAAAAGCAACCCGCCCGGCCCGACCCGACCCGACCTGGCCCGCGACAGGTTGTTGTTAATGGCGGGTCGGTCCTGACCCGTTGGTGGCCCGCCAAAATTAAGGAATTGGCTGGCCCAACCCAGACCGCCAACCCTAACCCGCCGGTTTAGGCGCGGGTTGGGCCGGGTTAACCCGCTTTTTGAATTATTTTTTTTTTTTGAATTTTGTTTTGTTTTATTTTATTTAAGTTTAAATGTTTAATTAACTTTTCAAATGAATAATTAACAATTTATAAATGAATAAATGTAATTATTTTTAGTTAATTGTTAATTTCTTTTCAAATATCAATAATTAAATTAAATTAAATTTTTTTTTTTTTGTTAACATTCCAAATATTAATTCAATTTTAATTCATTAAAATTGTAATATAAGAATAATTAAATTTATTCATTTATTAAAAAATAAAATAAGAAATTACATTAATTATTGTCTCGTTAAAAACCTTACCAAGAAAAACCCAATAGGACAAAAACTTGGTAAGGCAAAAAAAAGTGCAATAATTGACAATTAATTTGTCAAGTTACAATTTATAAAACAACTAATTTTTGGGTTCACTAGGACCTCCCTCATCCGTATCATCTATATTACAAAATCGAAATGATTCTATTAAAGTATCATCGACAATCTCGTATTGACCTTGATGGCGCAACCGTTCCCAATCTCGAAGACATGTAAAGACTTCAATCATTTGTGGTGAAAGTTTAGTCCTCCTTTCATTTAAAATTCTCACTTGCACTAAATGTTTGATCGGATGAGATGGTTGAGACAGGAACAGCGAAAACATCCAAGGCAAGTCTTGATAATACCGGAAAAATACATTTTCTGGCTCTCCAATAGTCTAAGAGATCAATGTTGGCTCTCTGTTGTGGATCTATTGGTAATATTTTAGGGGTTGCCAAATATTGTTGAAGCTCATTGCTCTGCGAGTGCATGGAAGACAGTACATTAGTTGTTGTTGGTGGAGCTTCTAAAGAGGAGGTTGTGCTTCGGATTCGGGTCCTCTTCGGCCTATTCAGTGCACCCCAAGAGTAGAACTCTTCATTTGTTTCCTCTGATGCAGCTTCCCTGGATGTTTCGCCCTTTTGCGGGTTCCCATACCTGTTTTCATACTGAAAATGTACTTCGAAAAGTGTATTTTTTACCTCTGCTATTTGATTGACATATGCTTCGGTTTGTAAATTTTCACATAAATTGTCAAAACCATTTTCTAAATCTGCTAATTTAATTCTATGATCAAATATAGCACCTAAACAATAAAGAAAATGAATGGGTTCCAATATTTTAAAAAAAAAATTCCATTGCCTTTATTGGTACATTTAAAATTACATTGTCTTTGTTTTTTATAACTAACTCAAAAATTTTTATAATTGTATGTATTACCAATGGACTAGTAGGATAATACACACCAGAAAGTTGTAAAGTGGATTGGTAAAAAGTTTTAAGAAAATAATGAAATATCTTAGCTATTTGTCAATCATTTTCTACCAAATAATGGGGACCTCTATTATTTGCTACAAAATAACTAATTATATTAGCATAAGGTAAATATGAATCAAGCATTAAATAAGTACTATTCCATCTAACAGGCATGTCTAATGCAAAAGTTCTAGGAGACATATTTGATTTTATACAAGCGTCTTGAAATTCAGCATTTCTTTTATTACTACTAGTAATCCAAGCTAAACAATCTCTAATTCTATTAATATTTTCTTTAATTGTTTTCATACCACTTTTCACAATTAAATTAATAACATGGCATACACAACGTTGGTGAAAAAACGTCAAATTGTTATATAAAGGATAATTACTTTGAAAATAATCTATAGCTTTACTATTAGAACTTGCATTATCTAAAGTTAAACTTATCACTTTACTAACAACATCATAATCTTCTAAAACTTCAACAATTTTATTATAAATTTGTTCACCACTATGATCAACATCCATTAATCTAAATCCTAATAAAGATTTATTTAATTTACATTCATTATCAAAATAATGACTAGTCACACAAATATAATCTTGTTTAGCTCTACCACTCCAAATATCGGCAGTTAGAGCCACACTAACATGGCAAGTATGTATTTTATTTTTTAATTCTAATTTAATTTTATAAACAATTTTATTAAATCATTTCTAGTTGCAGTTTTAGAATAACTTTTAAATCCTGGAAAAAATGAATTTTGAACAAATCTTTCAAAATATTTATCTTCAGCCATATTAATAGATTGATCAGTTGCAGCAATATGTACATCAGAATTATAACGTCAATTAGCACCCATATTAGTTATTTGAGTTTGATTGCTTTCTCTATTTCCATGTTGATTAATATGTTTATTAGCATGCCTTTTCAAAGGACTAGCACCATTACCTAAATCAGCTTTATAAATATTTCCACAGTATTTGCATCTCGCTTTCTTGACTTGTACGCCATTTTCTGTCTCGTAAAACTTGTTGAAATGTGCCCAAACGTCTGATGTGTGTGCATGTCTTCGCTTTCGACGACAGTTGATGATCCCGCCTCAGCTTGAGATGAAGTTGGACGAGCACGACGATTACGAGGATGACTTCTAGAACCATCGGGAGCTGTTGGAATCGGGGGCATATTTTGAGGTGTATCGGATTCTGAGAATGGGAAAACGGGACTATTTGAATCTCCTCCTGCATTTATGTTAGTAAAATCAGTAGGACTAGGACTACGATAGTAGTTTCCATCATCATTGTTATTGATGGGAGAGAAATATCTATCCATTGTAGTTGAAAAAAAAAATTGATGTAAAAGAAATAAAAATTAAAGAAAGAGAATTGGAATTTGGAAAATTGGAAATATGAATTAAAAATTGCAAAAACTAATAAAAATTAAAATACGAGCAAATTGATAACAAAGAGATTAAGAGAATAAATGAATAATTGAGAGATTAGAGATTAGAGAATATAAGAGAATGAGAGAATTTTAGTTGTGAGAAAAATGTGAGAGTTTAGGGCCAATTTATAGGAAAAAATGGGAAAGAAAAATGACGAAAAAGACCCCTCCAACGGCTATATTTCAAGGGTAAAGGGGTAATTTGAAAAATAAAATAAACTTTTTTATTTTTTATTTTTATTTTTTTGGGCCAACCCGCCGGGTTGGTTGTTGCAACCCGGCAGGTTGGCGGGTCTCTTGCAAAAGAGACAAAAGACAACGGCAACAACCCGTCGAGGGTTGCGGGTTGCCATTGTGCAATCCCGACCCAGGCCGGGGAGGGGTTCTTTGCCGGAGTTTAACTGCATCTTCTGAGCCGGGTTAGGGTTGACCCGCCTAACCTGGCCCAAATGTTCCACCTCTAAGTGGAACTGGGGACTACTCTAGATGTTCAATCAGGTCCTTCTACTGCTGCCACAGCGTATGAAAAGGCATTGGAGATGTATAATGCTCGAGCTGATTTTGAAGAACGGATTGCAAGGCAGGATATATCTGACTCTGAAAAATTTCAACAATTCACGGTATATGGCATTTACTATCCGATATTGTTTTAGACAGCTAAATGATAATTTTGGGCTCTTACATGATACCTTAAGCATTTAGGTTAAACGGTAACTTAATATGATATTAAAGTAGAGGTCATGATTTGAGTCTCCCATCTATTACATCCTGCTATACTTGGGTTGGTCTTTCTATCTGAATTTAGGATTGGTTTATGTAACATGTGAACATGCCTGTTACAAAGCTTAATACCATTGTTGTGCCCTTACCTTTTCAAGCTTAAGCTTTTAGGTCAAGTTTTTTATCAACAAAGATGTTGTTGAAATTTCATTATAATTTCAATTTTTTATGGTCTTTCTTGCTTCTAATATAAGTAATCAGTTTATGTAAACTTTTGATCTTTCTCTTCTTCTTCTTCTTTTCCTAGGGTGGGGGGCTGCATAAGAACTTTCAATGTGGCAATAGGTTACTTTTTTTTTTTTTTTTTCCTTCTTTAAAGTGTTAATACTATTTTTTTAATTTTAAATTTTTGCAGATCTACTTGAAGTTTGAAGCAGGTCTTACGGAGATCCAGCCTATGTTCAACTTCTCTATGAACGTGCTATTACCGAGTTTCCTGTATCAAGTGATCTCTGGCTTGATTATACTCGCTATTTGGATAAAACCTTGAAGGTTTCACTCATATTTTCTCTTTTCAATTCTTTATGTTTCAGGTATTTGTAATTTTAGCAATTAACCATTTCTTTTTCCCTTCAGGTAGGAAATATTGTGCGGGATGTTCATTCCAGGGCTAGGAAAAATTGTCCTTGGGTTGGTGATCTTTGGGTTTGATCTTTGCTTGCTTTGGAACATTGCTGTGCACTTGAGAAAGAGATATCTACTGTCACTTTCAGTTGTTACCCTTCATCTATTGCAAATTATGAGAGATTGTTATAAGTAGCTTAAGAGCATTGAAGTTTCACAAACTTTAGTGTTGGAATTTCATTCTGCTCCTTTTACAAATATAGAGGTTTACTCTTATTGTTTAAGAAGATTTTCATGTCATATTCAGGTCTTTGAGAAGTCCCTTCTATGGACTTTTTTGACCATTGAGGAGGTAAAGATATTTTTTTCTCTACTTTGCAGGCTTGATTTACTGCTCTTTGGAACTTGTTATTGTTTCATCTACATTTTATGCATTAAAGATCTTTGTTAATCGAGCCCTCTTTGTTTCAGTACCTAAACTTATTCCTAACTCGAGTGGATGGTTTGAGACGAAGAATCCTTTTGCCTGGAGCAGAAGAGGATGAACTGAATTTTCCATTGATAAGGGAAACCTTTCAAGTTTGCATAGATATACTGTTCATTTTCCCTTTTTAAAATTGTTTTTACTCGATGCAAAGAACTTGAAGCTTCTCAAGACATTTGTAGATGCTCTATTCTTGGTGAATTTTGGATGAAGAAAATGTGGACCTTGTAGCTAGTCTACTCTTTCAGGGTCCAGGCATAGATCTCTTACGAATGTGTATCAAGTGCTTCTACCCTTAGACTCTAAAGAAAAGTCTATTAATTTACTTCATTCAGTGTGCTGTTGTAGTACCATTATGACCACTTTATGTAGAAATTACAGTGCATAACTCTCGGTACTCCAAGATGGCTTTTGCCAATTACTAGATTGTTACCTTTGTTAATTGTTTTGTCATGGAATAGTGTCCTTTGATAAAAAATTTCTCATTCAGCATTGGAGTTGCATGCACGGAAGATATCTTTATGGATCTATGAATTTATAAAATTGGCATGTCATTTTCTACTGGTACAACGTTGTTATGTAATGGCTGTCTTCAATATTTGTGTTTATAAACAATTAGCCTGATGTCTCTTTAGTGTACTATCGAAATTGCAGGCTCTATATGATTTGATGTATTATATATACTTGAATACTTAACAGTGTAGTTTCTTCCTTTCAGCGTGCATCAGATTACTTATCTCAGCGGATGAAGAATACAGATGGTTTGCTACATTTGTATGCTCATTGGGCTTGTTTGGAGCTAAATTTGGCTGCAACTCTGGGTGTTTGAGGGAGCCTGGTTAAGATCTGGTTTGGCCCATTCATCATTTTCACTTTCATATCCTGTATAGTTCAATATGATTGATTTATGATTCATCTTTGTATTTTTTTCGTATAACTTGCTTTTTTGTCATGCGGCGAGTCAATGTTGGAAGCTTTGGCAAGGTTATATAACTATGGAAATTGAATTGGGACATTTAAATGAAGCTAGGTCCATCTACAGGAGATGCTACAGTAAAAGATTTAGTGGGACAGCTTCAAAAGTATAATTCTTTTACATTACTTGCTTTCTATTACACTGGATTGATTTATCGACAAAATTTGAATTTGAATGTTTCTATACTGGTTTTTTTCGTAATTTTTTTTTTTTTTTTTTTTTTTGGGAAAATTGTTGCTTTTAATAGTATACGATGCAACTTTATTTAATCAATTGATATTTGTCATTTGCAATGCAAACATATCTTTCTTTATTCTCTTTTTGCAGCTGATGGAAGTTGAAACCAGACAAATGGCTTAAGTCAAGGTTGTTAAAATGTTGTTTACCAAGTAGGGCAATTTATGGAGATCTTTTGAACTCCTAATATAGAATCATGCTCCACAGCTGAGAATATTTTTAGAGAGTAGCCTTGCAAAAGGTCAACCTGTTACTCAGGCACCAGAATCACAATGGTTTAATATGTCATACGTAAATGATATATGACAGTATCTCTAGGGGTCATGTTAGTCGAAAATCCATGACGTTTATTTTTTTAACTTTAAACTTTGGAGTTATTGATACTCTAATGAAATTATGGCATAAATGAAGCAATCACATTTAAGCCATAGGTAGGGGAGTATTTTTTGAAACCCAATAGGCTAATGTAAGAGTAGACTGGGACTCCCTAGCTTTCCTTATTTATGAGAATTGTACCCATTGTTATTCAGAAATAAAAGTTTATTTTCTTTAGAAGTGTGAAACTTGTCAACTTGCAAAATGCACCAAGTCTATTTATCTATCTCATAAATATAAGAGTTCTAGGCTTTTGTAATAATTAATGGTGATTTTGGGGGCCATCTAGAGTTGCAAATATTGTAGGGTCTAAGTGGTTTATTACGTTTATTGATGATCACACTAGAGTATGTTGGGTATACTTGAAGAAAAACAAGTTTGAAGCAGGTCAATTGTTCAAAAGGACTGCCTAGATAGTTGTTTGTTAATCTAGTTTCCAAGTTGGGAATGGTAAATATCTATTCACCGGCTTGAGGGGGAGTGTAGGATTTCTAGATTAGAATATGATCAATTTAAGAGTTATCTAAGTCTTATCTAGTTTAAGAGATTGAAATAAAAAGATTATCAGGATTTGTTTTCTCCTGATTTCATGTTTAAATCTCTCTATATGAGATTTGGGCCAGTTTGGTTTGTAATTCAGAAATAATTTTGAAAAACTAAGTTACAATTTAAAATTTTAAAGTTTTATCTCTAAATTTTAAATATTTGAAAATATATTTTGTATATTAAATCTCTATATGAGATTTGGGCCACTTTGGTTTGTGATTCAAAAATAATTTTAAAAAACTAAGTTACAGTTAAAAATTTTAAAAGCTTGATCTCAATATTTTAAATATTTGAAAATATATCTGGTATTAAAAATATTTTTTGAAGTTAAAAACTATATAAAGACCGAGAAATGATATTTTTCTTGTTTTCTAATTTTACACTAATTTTTGGGATTATATGCAAAAACATTGTTTTTTAAAACATTTAACTTATTTTAATAAAAACTATTTTCATAAAATTCCTTATATTCCTTGTTTTCGAAAATAAAACACTATTTAAAATTTATAACAAATAGGCTCTTATCTAGATTATAAACTTTTATATGTGTTTATGTTATATTTATGGTTGTGATTGTGGCTATTCAACTCATGAGATGGTTGTTGAACGCTTAACTATCAATTTAAGCTTTTAAGTCAAGTGGTTACGTAACATTGTTAAAGATGTTACTGAATTTGATACATCTGCTTGGTATTTATTGAATGTATGCAATCTTTGCTATTTTAACTCAACGCGTAAAGACGCTTGTCTTTGTTCCCGTTCTCATATTACACCATGCTTGGAAGAGCTGCAACTATTTAGGTTACAGCAAGAAGCCAAATCTATTCCCAAACTAATAGATCAGAAAGAGAAGTCGCATAAGAAAAGTGTTAATGGAAAGAGTAAAACAGATTCAAACATGAGTGACGAACAGTCTCCTAAGCGGCAGAAAAATACTGCCTAAAACCCAAACAAAGTGCATGGGAAAGAAAAGGGACGAGCACAGAACTTAGCTGAAGAAAACGAAGTAGAAGAAGCAAAACCCAATTTGAAGAGCATCCAAATGACCAGCACATCAAAGACTCCACCACTGGAAGACCCAAAGTATACACTAACGAGTGTACTGCATTTTTATCAAACCTTAACTTCAGGGCAGGTAGAGATTCTCTCGCACTTCAGAGAGAGATTGCTTTTTATTCCTTTTTAACGCTGGACAGGCAAATATAAAGAGATAATTCTAATGGTTTTAAATTTTTTTTTTTAGGCAACTTCTGAAGATCTGAAAAAATTCTTTAACTATGTTGGTGGGGTTGAATCTATTCGAATTCTGCAGGACAAGTTCACTAGAAAGTCAAGGGTATGACTCTATTTCTCTCATTCATTATTGTCAATGTTCTTTGTGCTTCATGCTTCAAATGAAAAAGGGGAAGCTATCCACTGGACCTTCCATATGCATATCAGTGTTATAGTTAAATCCTCATTTAACATTGCCTGACCTTTAAACTTCAACATATGTATGCATAATGTGGACTGTACCATAGAGATTAGCCCTAAGAAACTAATTTTAATGCTTCAGGGAGATAGAAACTGCTAATTGCAGTCCATTGTCTTTGATCAAATTTCTCAAGGGTGCTCACTGAAACTTCAATTTGATTTCTTGCTTTCATGTAGTCAATAAATCATTTAGTTCTTACGCTTTTGGTTTTAAGATGAATGTCCATTCCAGAGACGATTATGCAGTCTCAAATAAACCTACAGAAGCATTGAATTCCATAATTACGGTAAAATTGCTTAATTTTCTAAGTATAAAGAGTCTAACTGTCTAAGAGCATATTTTTTTCATTTTGCTAGCAAGTGATATGCTTAGGAGACTCAACCATAGTCCCATACAGATTTACCCATATTTCAGCTTTCCTTTAAACTGTAATGCATCTGTATGGGACCGTTACATACTAATTTATAATATCCTCTGATCGATTTTTGAAGGGCTTAGCATATGTGGATTTTGCCGATGATGCACACCTTGCTACAGCTGTAGGAAAGAACAAAAAATATTTCTTGGGAAGAAGATAAGCATTGCAAGATCAAATCCGAAGCAAAAGAGAAACGATTCTGCTGGTCATGGGGCCTCTGGAGAACATGGTAGACTAAGTGGAATTATGTTTTATCTTTGTTATTACCTGTGTGTCTTTGTTTGTGTGCAGTGCAGTGCAGTCTATAAAAGTCTGCATGTTTGTGTTTCCCACTTGTACCTTTTATTTTCTTACTCTTTTGGGTTAAATGACAGCGCAATGTAGTAATCAGACTTTCAGGGGGTCTAGGGCGCCACACTGTGCTGCTAATAAACGTAGTGATAGCATTCAGCTGAAGGGGAGGAGCACATTTGCAATGCCAAGGAACTTCAGACCACTTGGTGTCCCCTCGACAAATCCAAAAGTCGGGAAGTCGAAAATGAGAAGCCGAAGTCAAATAATGAGTTTGGAGAAATGTTCTTTAAGAAGTGAGCTTTGTTCCTAGGGTTACATGTTACATGTTAACTAAAATAGCACAGTAATTGACAAACTTCTCTTTCTTATAAAAAACGTAAGGTTTTGCCTTAATATGTTTATGTAAACACAGTTATGACAAAAGATACCTGTTTGAGGACGAAAAATATATGTGCTATTGAGATCAATCTATATCAGTACCCTTCTTGTAAATCTTCTTTCAGATATGTCAAAGTTTATACCTATTTAATTCAAAAGGGTAAAGTTCTAATATGTTTCCTGTGGAACATATATTTCATCCAATTTGTGATGAGGATAGCCTCGATACCTCACCCCAAGATTCAGAGAAATTTTAGCCAATTAGATGGCGATCAAGTTCCTTTTTATGTGACAAATGACCAATGGTATAGGATCCAACAAGATCATGAAAACTATTATTAGTTGGTGGTCTGTTCTTGGTCTAAAATAACATTGAATACTCATAGTGTAGCTGTTAGTTTCTTTGCTTTTCTATACCTATTGATTCAATTCTAGCGGAGAATCCATTTTACTATTTGTCATAGATGAAAATCCTAATGCAGAAAGATGGACCAACAGAGCACTATTGAGTTTGTGTACTGAAGCAGCAATGGCATTGCATCTCATGCTTATGGAAAATGTGAAAAAATGTCTTTGGTCTGGAAAATGTTTGAGGAAGAATATGAAGAATATCATCTGTATGCTCGCCCGATTAAAATTTTCGCACACATATATTCATTTTTATTGTCTGTTTTGAATGAATATCCTTATCTCATATGATTATGTTTGTTTCACTTAGACTCTTCATGATTCTATTGGATGCTTTCATAAAATTTCTCGTAGAATTGAGAATGAGGTTTTCGCTTTGTACATGTTAGATCATGAATTAGTACCATTCTTCAAAAAAGATTTAATTGTTTCACTTTCTATTTTCGGAATGGAATATTTACATAATCCCCATGAATAGGGTTAAACGTTGTTCCATGGTATTTGTATGATATTCCTTCTTAATTTTAAGCGAGTACTTGAGAGGGTTTAAGTGATCTATGAATTATGTTTCATTTTTCGTTTCTTTTATGTACTAAGTCACTAAGTGCGAGATTCCCCCCGACAACCATTATTAACTTGCTCCCCCATGGGCTTTTTCCCATGTCGCCTCCTGGAATCAGCTTGTCTTCTAACTACACACCCATTAGTCTCATATTTGGAATTTGCTAACCCCTTTCTCATATTTGGAAGGGGTTTTTATACAAGTTTACACCAAAGGAAGTAGAGAGAAATCCAAGATTGCCATCAGACTTGGTAAGCGATTTCGTGATTTTAGTGATTGCGCGTTGGGATCGCACAAATATTGATTCGTTCTTATCCCTCCTGAGATGTTCGAGATAAGGCTTATCCCTTAGTCCGTCGAACAACTGTATTGGATGGTCGTGACGAGGTTATGCTAAGTTACACTTCAAGATTCCATGACCTTGAGATCACATTGATCTACTGATTTTAGGGCTACCGAGACTTTCGAGCTTACGAAAAAAATCACACACAACAGATATTAAAGTAGAGGTCATGATTTGAATCTCTCATGCATTACACCCTGCTATATTTGGGTTGGTCGTTCTGTCTGAATTTGGGCTTGGTTTATGTAACACGTGAAGATGCCTCTTACATAGCTTAATTCCTTTTTCAGCTTAAGCTTTTAGATCAAGTTGTTTATCAACAAAATTGTTGTTGAAATTTCGTTATAATTTCAATTTCTTGTGGTCTTTCTTGCTTTTAATATAAGTAATCAGTTTATGCATGCTTAAAGTTAAATGTTTCGCACTTAAATAATATTTTTATAAAGGAGATTAAATTAATAGTAATCATTTTGATTAAGCATTATTGAAGTTATAAAAGTAGTTGTGTTCTCGATTGAAATAAGAAAATTTTAATCAATAAGCAAACACTGATTATAAATGTTTAACATTAAAATTCATGGATTTCCTTGAAATTAACTAGGCTTCTATGAGCATCGTGATTAAACATTGTTAAAATTGTCTCATAAAATTTGTGGTTCATAGGATTAAGATGGAAAATTTAATCAATAAACAACAATAGAATATTAAATTAATACATAATGATCCATCAACTACCATTGAATAAGAGAAATTAATTGAAAGAATGAGCATGTCAAAATATTGAGAGAAAAGTTCAAGATTCTATCTCATATTTCATTAATTCTCTCGGAGAATATGATGCGTTGAAAAATTAGAATAGAAAAGTCTTATAGCTATAAATTTGTTCTCTCTTCTAATTGATTCCATTTATTATTGGAAGTATAGTCTCTAATGAACTTCAAATCCGACTTTGTCGCCTCGTGGCACACCTCTAATAATAGTCTCTAATAAGCAACATAAAAACTAATCTTATAAATGAAGAAGTTTTAACTAGAAAGGGATACGGACCTAATGTTGTTTGCTACAATACTTTAATCAGATAGTATTGCAAGAATAAAGAAGTCAATGAAGTTCTTAGTCTTTATCAAGAGAAGATTTTAGAAGGAATTAGGCCTAATGTGATTATAAATAATAATTTGTTAACTTGCCTTTTTCTTAAAGCTAATGTAAAAGATGCACATAAATTAGTTGGTGAGATGCAACTTAATGGTTTTACCTTATTCTTGGACACATAGCATTTTCAATGATGGACTTTGCAAGAATAGATGTGTTTCGGAAGAAGTGGAAATGTTTCATACTTTAGTAAAAAGTAAAAAACAATATCCCTTGAATTTTTAATATATCACGTCCGATTATGTAAAATATCGATTTTGGTATACTTGAAAGTTTGAAGAACAAATAGAAGAAAAAAAATTTTATATATCATTGTAAAATAAATACAAAGTTCTATAGCATGATTTATTTAAATCTTATAATTTTATTTAAAAAAAAAGGTAAAATCGAATACTTATATAAATTGGTTTGTTTGATCAACTGGATAATTTTGGATTTAGTAGAAAACCACCTCAAACCGAAAAACACCTGAACGTGGATTTACATTTTTAACATTCAAGTGAACAATTTTCGAAATCATAAAGGTGGTTTGAATGGGAAAGATGGATACTTGACATAAGTTTGCAATTTTGAAAACCTTAAAGGTTGTTTGTGAAATTTGTCAAAACATTTCTCTTTAATGCATTTGCCTTTTGCAATGACATTACTTCGGAAAAAATGACCCACAAAATCACTCTTCATACATGGCTTTGAGATTCAGATCCCTATTTCGTTCGTCTTCAATCTATCAAAACCCATCTTCGAAAGTTAATGTTTTATTTTTGTTAGCTCACTTACACAACCTCACATCTTCAAGCTCCAAAAATGGAGTTTCGTATTCTTTCAAAAACCACCTTGAACGATCCTCACTTGCTAAATTCCTCGAAGAAAATTGTCGATCAGGTAGCTTTACTCTGAATGAAGCATTGTACTTTTTTTATTACATGATTAATATGAAACCCCTTTCTCCAATTTCATCATTCACTACTTTGTTTAGTGCGCTAGCTAAGAAGAAGCATCATCATGAAGTGATTTCGCTATATAAGCTATTGAATTCAACTGGGTTGTCTTCAGATTTAAGATCTTTGAATGTTTTGATGAATTCCTTGTGTAATATTGAAAGGGTTTCTGATGGTTATGCGGTTTTTGGGGTGATTTTGAAGTTGGGTTTTAGCCCAGATACCGTGACATTTACTTGTTTGATTAAAGGTCTGTGTGCAGAAAGAAAGATTATGGAATCAATGGAATTGTCTAAGAAAATGATTGCTGTTGGTTGTCGGGCTGATATGATCACTTGCGACACTTTGATTGGTGGATTGTGTAAAACCGGGGAAGATAAGTGTTGCCATTAAGTTGCTTGAAGAGATGGTTAATGGGAATAAAGAATCTGGTGCTATTTGTAGGCCAGATGTTGTTGTTTATACTACTATAATCGATGGTCTTTGTAAGGCTAGATTGGTTTAGAAGGCTAGACAACTATTGTTGGAACATATGATTCAGAGAGGTGTGGTTCCTAACATTTATACTTACGCCATTTTAATAAACGGTTATTGCTTGGCCGATAGAATTGGTGATGCAAAGGAGTTGTTTGATTCTATAACTAGAAAGGGGTATAGACCTGATGTTGTTTGCTACAATACTTTAATCAATTGGTATTGCGAGAATAAAGAAGTCAATGAAGCTCTTAGTCTTTATTGAGAGATTATTTCAGAAGGAATTAGGCCTGATGTGATTACATATAACTCCTTGTTAACTGGCTTTTTTCTTATAGCAAAGGTGAAAGATGCATGGAATTTAGTTGGTGAGATGCGACTTAACGATGCTTTTCCTGCTTCTTGGACATATAACATTTTCATTAATGGACTTTGCAAGAATGGATATGTTTTGGAAGCAGTGGAAATGTTTAATGCTCTAGTAAATAATAAGTTTGCAGTTAGCATTGAAGGTTTGAGTTCCCTCATTAATGGATTATGTAAAAGCAGGGGAGATTGAAGCAGCTTGGGACCTATTTGAAGTTTTCTCTTCATGGAAACAGTGAGTTCATGGAAACTCGGTGCGATGTTGTAACATATAGCATTTTGATCAATGGGCTGTGTAAAACTGGACAACTAGAAATGGCAAATGAGTTGTTGTCATATATGGAGGAAAATGGTTGTGCTCCAAATGTAGTCACATTTAATATGCTTATGTTTGGTTTCCTCAAGAATAATGAGATACCAAAAGTTGTTGAACTCTTTCATAAGATGGTGGAGAGAAATGTGAAGCCGACTGAATGTACAATGTCCTTAGTCATGCAGTTACTAATGAAGGCCAAAAATTATAGTGAATGTTTGAATGAGCTTCCTCAATTTCTGGTCCAAAAGTGAAATTGAAGTTTACATGATAAAACTTTAGCGAGTATTAAACTTTTTTTCGGAGCAGAATCCTGCAAAAGTTCATCCAGTTGCCCAAATGCTTTATATTGGTTAAGTAAGCAGAAGGTTCAGTAACACTTTTATCTATTCAAATTTGATAGGGATGGTGATGGGGATGATTGAGAATGATAGTTTCCTGATCAAACATACGATACGTGATCTGTCTCTGTGGTTAGTACATATATTGGAGGTGGCAGCATTGCAGGTTGCGTTTGGATTTGCACATGTTGTAGATCTTAAGGGTTTGAGGATTATTTTTGGTGTAAATTTCAGTAAGCAAAAGTTGTATATGAGGAATTGTGGAATGGTTCTTACTTCAACTACGACAATAATGGTAGCCGCTCAAGTTCATCTATTCAAGCTAATCAATTTACTTGACAATGGTAGGTTGCAACTGATTAACTTCATTCATTGATATTCTCAAATATCCAGGCCTGATAAATCTTGATTTATTTATAGTGTTTCACATGTTTCTGTTTCTCAATATGTATTCTTTTTTGGTTCAGATCTAATAAGACTAGAACTTACCAGGTGTGTCTCTAATGTATTTATGCACGAGCATGTGCTCTTTCAGCCATAGTTGATGAAGACAAAGCAAAAAGAGCATTAGAGAAGTTTTTCAGTATAATATCTTAAAGAATATGGATGCACAACGGGGCCCTGTCAATGGGATCTACCTGTTGGAATAGCTGACATGACAACATTGCAGTCAAGAAAAATATGGTGTCGCTATTACATATGCGATTCTTTATGCGATAATTGTGGAGATTTGGTCTATACGGGATTTCAAATTGCCATTGAAATCTATGGAGGAGCGTGGTCTGAAAATGGACTCAGGTAAGAACCCCTTAAGTTTATCAAACGCTGTTATCTTATAGCTTAGTTAATAGGTGCTTAACTAAGGTATGAGTTTTTTTTTTTTTAAGATCTAAATCTATCTCAAATCTGTATAGATTTGATTGCATCATCTGTTTTATCAACAATTATTTTTTATTTTTTGGGTGGATGTGCCATTTAACCGCTTTCTAGTAAATTCTTGATGTTGTGAAATGTTGGACAAAACTCCGGTAGTTGTGATGTCTAGTAGATAATATTTTCGCTCCTTAGGTGATGGAGGAGGAGCAAAAATATTAATAGGGAGATAGAGGGAAATTAATAGGTTAAGAGCAAGAAAGGGATACGAGGGACTCAAATACTCTATCCTAAAATGTAGAAGATAAGGACTAAATACCTATTTGCACCCTTCCTTTTATGTCCTGCATCGTCAGGTTACTGCCTTTAGATAATTTTCTGCCAATTACAATTGGAAACTTTACTTTCTGCATAATTTACACTAAAAATTATCTGCTCCAAAACTATTTGTTCTTGATAATTCACTAACTCATTGTTGTTTTCTGCATAGTTATTCTTTCTAAACTCCTGAAGCTTGGACCACCATTGGTTGTTTTAGAGCGCTAAGTTAGATGCATTCTTTGGCCATATGGGCAATGGGCTCTTACAAGGCCAAAACCTTGTAAGAATGGGATGAAACCAACTATAAATGAAGAATGTCTGTATAGATATCACGCAAGATTCTGCAAAGTCGCTCGCCTTCTAAAGGTATCGGATAAGAAAACGCTTAAAGGTCTTTTACAAGATTCTAAGTTAGATGCATTCTTTGGCCATATGGGCAATGGGCTCTTACAAGGCCAAAACCTTGTAAGAATGGGATGAAACCAACTATAAATGAAGAATGTCTGTATAGATATCATGCAAGATTCTGCAAAGTTGCTCGCCTTCTAAAGGTATCGGATGAGAAAACACTTAAAGGTCTTTTACAGTTGCTCTTGTATTACACTTGCAAGAAGATGTTTCCATAATTGATTGGTTCTTATGACTTATTACCGTCATGCAATTTTATGTATAGTAATGAGTTGTATTTTAAAAGAAAACATTTGAAATGCTTATGTAGATTATATTGTTATACTATTAGTTATCCGATTCTTATAACTATTTTCAAAATTTAGTTTTGATGGGTACCATTGTTTCCAAATTTTGCAACGTTATAACACAGATTACAATGTTATAGGAACTAGGAAGCACATTCATAACAAAAATTCTTTATTGAGATGGGTGTATGTTTGACTGTTTAATCACTTGATATGTGCTTATCATATATATTAATGCATCAGTTAACGTATATGATCAGTTACTAGTTTTATAGGATCGCATCAATTTTCCATTCACAAAATTAGAATTTAGAACAATTATTAGTTTATGATATCAGATCATTTATCAGTTATTAGTTTTAATGTATAAGAAATGAACTAATAAAGTAAACAGTTAATAATAATAGTTTCAATCTCAGATATTAGACATTAAAAATACAGAACCAGAGAAAATATATAATATATCTCTAGTTTATTAATATCAGTTTTTAAGAAATAATTCAGATAATTGTACCATAGTTACCTAGACATTGTTTTCAGAAAAGTACAAGTAAAGAAAAAATGTTTTACAAAATCATCTATTCACTGAATATTTTTAGGTCATCACAGGAATCGTGTTGAGCAATGATTACCGCTGGAGGTTGGGTCCATGCGATAGTTTCATTTTGCATATCATGTCGCATGTAATGATGCAAACTGCATGAGGGTTATCACCTATAGACTTATTATATGCATATTTCCATATGAATGTATGATATCCACCATTTTGTTTTCAGAAAAAAGATTTGGTAATAAAGAGTTTTCTTTCAAAGAAAAATATGAAATACTATAATAAAATGAATAATTATAACAAAAAAAAAATCTATTTACCTTTTGTTTTGTTTCTATTTTTGCTATATATATTTGTCAAGAAAAAACATCTATTTACCTTTTGTTTATTACCCTATCACCTCTAAGGTCTGGAAACTAACAATTGTACCCCTAATGGAGTTTTGTTCCAATTAATGCTTGTGTAAAGGATAAGAAGGACATTTTGATTAAACGGTTAGTCTTTTTTACATCTGAAAAATACAACAATACCAAAATAATTTGTCTTCTTTTCAAAATGGATACTATGTAAGATAATTTTCCTGATAAATTTAAGATCTTAATTTAGTTTACTTTCTTATTTTATTTTATTTGTTTTCTCTATTTTTTTTCCTTATGTTATGCCAAAGGAAAATAGCCAATATATATATATATTAGGGAAAAAGTTTTCACGCCAAACCTCTAGTTAGCAATAAACCCAACCCTACTTAAAGATGGGCATTTGCCTCGGCCCCTCGGGGAGGATCTGGCCTGACCTGGCCTGAATTGGGTGGGGAATCTCCAAAAAATTTGGGAATAGTTTCGGGGATAGTTTTTGTTTTTGTTTTTGCTAAGATTGTTTTCTGTTTTACTCAAAACCCCCCAGCCTTGTTCACATCATCAAAAATTCGGCTAGACACTCTTCGTGAGATCGACCCTTGCTTACCTTATTTACAGTTTAGTAGTTAGGTTAGGAAGGTTTTTAATCTTGGTTGCCTACGACAACACACTAGATTTTGGCACCGTTGGCGGGGAGTGATTCTAGTTGATTTTTTTGTGATTTTTTTTTTTTTTTTTTTTGCAGAAAAAAATTGTGAACAGTAGTACTGTTCTGGATGAACAGTAGTACTATTCATAAGGAAAATTTTGGTTGAGTTAGGAGTTTTGCGAGTACTCGTTTCGAAGAAAATGAAATTCTGAGCAACACTAAAAATCTAGCCCCACCCTCTTGAGGCCAAATTCGAATGTTTTGATAGGGTTTTTGGCGTTTTCGTGTTTTTGGCCATTTTTTATTTTATTTTATTTTCTAGTTAGTTTTCATTTTTTGTCATTGATTCTAATTCTTTTATGAATGAGGTTTTTTGTTGTATGACCAGGTCCTCTCACCTTGGTGATTTAACATTCGATCCAGAAATTGAGAGCACTTTGCACAGGTTAAGGAAGGAAGCTCAGAGAAATTCTGAGGAAAGCAATTTTGATTTAGAAGAGGAGGACATCATGGCTGGAAATCGGACTTTGAAAGAGCTTGTTGCCCCTGATTTGAATCAAGCACCTTTATGCATAACGTTTCCTATTTTAGATGTTGCCACTACTTTTGAATTAAAATCTGGACTAATACATCTCTTGCCTACTTTTCATGGTCTTGCAGGTGAAGATCCTCACAAGCATCTAAAGAAGCTTCATGTGGTTTGCAGGAGTATGAAACCTACGGGGATGACCGAGGAGCAAATTAAATTAAGAGCTTTCTCGTTTTCTTTGAAGGATTCGGCTAAGGATTGGCTTTATTATCTACCCTCTGGAACTATAACCACATGGAACGAGATGAAGAGATTATTTCTGGAGAAATATTTCCCAGCTTCGAGGGCGGCAAACATTCGGAAAGAAATTTGTGGTGTAAGGCAGCATAACGGAGAGTCCCTACATGAATACTGGGAATGCTTTAAGAAATTGTGTGCAAGCTGCCCCCATCATCAAATTAGTGAGCAGTTACTAATCCAATACTTCTATAAGGGCCTTACATACACGGATAGGAGCATGATTGATCCTGCTAGTGGAGGAGCTTTGGTAGAAAAAATTCCCGAGGCCGCTAGAACTTTGATTGCAAATATGGCGGCCAATTCTCAACAGTTTTGCAGTAGGCTTGACCTTCCATCTAGGCGTGATAATGAGGTAAATATTTCTTCTCTAGAACAACAAATCTCGAGTCTAACTTCTCTTGTTCTTCAAATGGCTATAGGTAACATGCAAACAGTGAAGACTTGTGGAATTTGTTCGGTAGTAAGGCATCTAACTGATATGTCCCCAACTCTTCAAGAGGAAGCCTATTGAGCAAGTGAATGCAGCAGGTGGTTTTCCTGGACAACCGCAAAGGAAGTATGATCCTTATTCGAGCACATATAACCCTGGATGGAGGGATCACCCTAATCTTGGCTATGGGAATCCACAAATGAATCAGCCCCACCCTCAAAACTGCCCAAATTACTAGCAGTACAAATAGCCATACCCCCCTAGACAACAACCGAACCAAACTGCTAATTCTGGTATGTCTTTAGAAGATATTGTTAAGTCTCTTGCTACTAATACTTTACAATTTCAACAAGAGACGAGGGCCAATGTTCAAAGTTTGGAGAATCAGATAGGGTAGATGGAAATCGTAATCAGTAAGTTGGAGGTGCAAAGTTCGGGGAAATTACCCTCTCAAATGGTGGTCAATCCAAGAGAAAATGCAAGTGCAATCGTCTTGAGAAGTGGTAAAGAGGTTGAGATTCCAACAAAGGTAGCCCCTGCATCGTCGAAGGAAGAAAAGGAGAAAGATGTAGTTATAGATAGCAACATTCCCAATGATGATGGTGTTCCTTAGCATAAGTTTTCGCCTCTGTCCGACTATAAACCAGTACCACCTTTTCCTCAAGCTTTGGTAGAATCTAGAAAAGATGAGCAGAACAGAGATATATATGAGACTTTTTGTAGATGCGAGGTAAATATTCCACTCTTAGATGCTATTAAACAAGTACCTTGCTATGCTAAATTCTTGAAAGAATTGTGCACACTTAAGAGGAAACAGAAACTTAAGGGGTGTGAAAAGGTGAGAGTAGGAGAAAATGTTTCTACAGTGATTTAGAGAAAACTTCCAGCGAAGTGCAAGGATCCAGGTATGTTTACTATCCCTTGTACGATAGGTAACATTAGATTTGAGAAGGCCATGATAGACTTAGGAGCTTCTATAAATGTCATGTCGTACTCTATATATGCTTCTTTGAAACTTGGGCCTTTGAATAAAACTGGTGTTGTGATTCAATTGGTTGATAGATCTAATGCCTATCCTAAAGGTGTAGTTGAGGATATTCTCGTACAAGTTAATGACTTAGTTTTCCCCACTGATTTTTATGTGCTTGACATGGAAAATGGTGATCAAACTACTCCTATTTTGTTAGGAAGACCTTTCTTAAAGACATCCAAGACTAAGATAGATGTTCATAGTGGCATACTTACCATGGAATTTGATGGTGAAATTGTCAAGTTTAATATTTATGATGCCATGAAATATCCTGATGATGATGATGATGATAATCATGTTTATTCTATTGATGTGATTGATTCTTTAGCACAGGAGGTTTTTGAACTTGATGGAGAAGACAGATTGGAAGTTTCCATTAGTAATCATCTTGAGAAAGAGAATGCGGAGTTTGCCTTGAGTATTGATTTGCAGGAAACTATTGCAGCGTTGAATGATTCTTCAAAGTTACAGCATTAGTCAAGTAACGTTTCCTATATGGCATTACCAATTTCTAACGAGAGGCCGTTACCTTCTGTTTTGCACGCTTCCATTCCAGATTTGAAGCCTCTCCCTAGTTACCTCAAGTACGTGTTCCTTGGAGATGGAAGAAACATTACCAGTGATCATCTCCAACAAACTTAGTGCATCGCAAGAAGAGAAACTTGTACAGGTCTTTAAGGAGCATAAGACAGCAATTGGTTGGAAAATTGCAGATATTAAAGGAATTAGCCCGTCTACATGCATGCATCATATCTTGCTCGAAGAAGGAGCAAAACCTTTCCATCAACCGCAAAGAAGATTGAACCCACCCATGATGGATGTTGTGAAGAAAGAGATCCTGAAACTTCTTGAAGTTGGAGTGATTTATCCCATTTTAGATAGCAATTGGGTTAGCCCTGTTCAAGTGGTTCCTAAAAAGACCGGAATAACTATTGTGAAAAATCAGAATGAGGAGTTAGTTCCTACCCGTGTTCAAAATGGGTGGTGGGTTTGTATAGATTACAGGAAATTAAATGTTGTAACCCGCAAGGACCACTTTCCTTTACCTTTTATTGATCAAATGCTTGAAAGGTTAGCTGGTCATTCTTACTATTGTTTCCTTAATGGTTATTCAGGTTATTTTCAGATTGCGATTGCTCCGGAGGATCAAGAGAAGACGACTTTTACATGCCAATTTGGAACTTTTGCATATCGTCGCATGCCCTTTGGTCTTTGCAATGCCCCAGCCACTTTCCAGAGGTGTATGGTTAGCATATCTTCAGATTATGTTGAGCATATCATAGAAGTTTTTATGGACGATTTCACAGTTTATGGAAACTCTTTTGATAATTGTTTACATAACCTTACACTTCTTCTTTCAAGATGCATAGAAACTAACCTTGTGTTAAATTTTGAAAAATGTCATTTTATGGTAGATCAAGGTCTAGTTTTGGGTCATGCATTGAGGTAGATAAAGCCAAAGTTGACATTATTCAATCTTTACCTTACCCCACTAGTATGCGGGAAGTTCGTTCTTTTCTTGGACATGCAGGTTTTTATCGAAGATTCATCAAGGACTTCTGCAAAATAGCATTACCCTTATGTAAGTTACTGCAAAAGGATGTGGTTTTTGAGCTCAATGAGGCATGTAAAGTGGCGTTTGACAAGCTAAAGGAACTGCTGACTTCTACCCAATTATCCAACAACCTAACTGGAACATTCCTTTCGAGATAATGTGCGACGCAAGTGATTATGCAATAGGAGCTGTTTTGGGTCAAAGGATTGGAAAAGCATCTCATGCCATTTATTATGCTTCCAGGATTTTGAATGATGCCCAAAGAAATTATTCCACCACTGAGAAAGAACTTTTAGCTGTTGTTTTTGCTTTAGAAAAGTTTCTATCTTATTTGCTTGGTACTAAAATTATTGTTTTTTCTGATCATGCAGCTTTGTGTTATATTTGATGACGAAGAAAGAGGCAAAACCGAGAGTGATAAGGTGGATACTTCTCTTGAGTGAATTCGATTTGGAGATCAAAGATAAAAGAGGGACAGAAAATCATGTCGCAGATCATTTGAGTCGTCTAGTTCACGTGGAGGATGAACTTCATTTGCAAGAAACGTTCCTTGACGAGCAATTGTTCTCCACGAGTGTGACATTACCTTGGTATGCAAACCTTGTAAATTATTTGGTTACTAACATTTTTCCTCCTGGTTTGTCTAGAAATTTGAAAGAGATAAGATGAAGAGTGATGCCAAATACTATGTGTGGGATGACCCCTACTTATGGAAGCATTGTGCAGATCAAGTAATAAGAAGGTGCGTTCATGAAAATGAAATTATTTTCATTCTCACCTTTTGTCATTCTTATGCATGTGGAGGTCACTTTGGAGCTAAGAGGATAGCGAGAAAAGTGCTAGAATGTAGTTTCTTTTGGCCGTCTTTATTTTGAGATTCATACTCTTTTTGTAAGTCATGCGATAACTGTCAAAGGACAGGTAATATATCCCAAAAGAATGAGATGCCACAAACCCCCATACTATTTTGCGAAATTTTTTACGTTTGGGGCATTGATTTCATGGGACTGTTTCCCGTCTCTTTTGGTTTTGTTTATATTTTGCTTGCTATTAATTATGTCTTGAAATGGGTGGAAGCTAAAGCCACTAGGAGTGATGATTCTAAAGTTGTTGTAGATTTTATCAAGTCTAGCATATTCTGCTGGTTTGGAATTCCAAGAGCTCTAATAAGTGATCGAGGCACTCACTTTTGCTACCGAACTGTGGAGGCTTTGCTGAAAAAGTATCATGTGACCCACAAGGTGTCTACTGCCTATCATCAGCAAACTAGTGGACAAGCAAAAGTGTCAAACCAAGAGATCAAGTACATCATTGAGAAGACGGTCAATCCAAGTAGAAAAGACTGGAGTTTGCGTTTGGATGATGCCTTGTGGGCGTATAAAATTGCATTTAAGACACCCATTGGTATGTCACCTTTTCAGTTGGTGTTTGGGAAAGCATGCCATCTTCCAGTTGAGTTAGAACACAAGGCTTATTGGCCAATCAAGAGTTTTAACATGAAGATGGATGAAAGTGGATAACACAGGAAGTTGCAACTACAAGAGTTAGAGGAAATTCGCAATGATGCCTATAAGAATGCAAGGATTTACAAGGAAAAGACAAAGGCTTTTCATGACAGGATGATCTCTAGGAAGGAGTTTACAGTAGGTCAAAAAGTCCTTCTATACAATTCACGACTTCGTTTGTTTTCGAGTAAGTTGCGTTCTCATTGGATTGGACCTTTTGTTGTTACTAATATTTTTCCTCATGGTGCAGTTGAAACTCAAAGTTTAGCAACTTCGAAAGTGTTCAAGGTGAATGGCCATAGACTTAAGACTTTCTACGAAGGTCTCCAAGAAGAAAATGTGGCAGGATTGGACCTTGAGGATCTGACTTATTCAGATTGAAGAGGACAGCCTTGATTCGAGCCAACAACAATAAACAAAGGCGCTGCTTGGGAGGCAACCCAAGGGAAGTTTGTTTTCTTTTTCTCGCATTTTAAATTCTCGTTATTTTTGCCTTTTCTTTGCATTTCATCTTACATTGGGGACAATGTCAGTTTTAAGTGTGGGGAAGAGGATTTAGGTTGTGTTTTAATTTCAAAAAAAAAAAAAAAAAAACAAATAGTTTTTTGTTTTTAGGAAGGTTTATGCTTTAAGTCATGTCTTTGAACGTCTAGTGATGCATGAAATAGTAACTTGACTTTGTTGTTGAGCATATTCCTTGACTTAGGATGTTAGCAATATTTCATAAAATAGAGTTAATCATATTTGAATCTTTGTAGTTTGAAACAATATGTCTGTGGACTTGGCGACAAAGCATGATTGAGGAATGTATAACAACCCTTAGACCAAAAAAAAAAAAAAAAAAAAATTGTTTCTCTTAAGCTAGTCCTAAATTTGGGTTTAAGCAAATAGGAAAAAGAAAAGAAGGTATGTGGTGAATCGAGATGGAGCGTAAAACGCACTCGCTCATAAACACAACCATGCAATGAGATGGAGCATAAAATGCACTCATTCTTTTTCAAAACAGAAAAAAAAAAATAATGATAATATCCCTAGTTTGCTACCTAGTTTGTAGTAGTAAAGAGATTGAGGAAAAGTTGAGAGGGGAGTTGTACATGAATTGGTTGTGATTAGTTTCCTTGTTTGCATTGACTAATTGAGAGCAATTGTGGAAAATGATGAAAAGAGATGAATGTCATTAACTCTACTTTATTTTATTTTGTTGCTTCCTAAGTTAGGTATGAATATGCATGGATTAAATATTGTTTCTTATGCATCATTTTGGTGTTCTGGATATGACTTGAGATGATGGTGTTCTTGATATGACTTGAGTGTAGCGTTTGTTTGAATTAGTTTGCCCGAGGATGTGCAAAAGCTAAGTGTGGGGGAATTTGATGAGAATGCAAAATGTCATATTTACCCCCCTTAATGTCTAGTCTTTTATACTTATTTGCTGCTTAAATATACTCATTATTATTCTATTTTGATTTAGGAAGCAAATGGAGGTGTTAATTGCAAAACGGAACTAATTAGGTGAATTCAAACAGTTTCGACATTGTTTCGTAATCTGGGCATAACTCTCTCATCCAAGCTCCGATTGAGATGATTCAAAATTCTGTGGAACCGTAGGAAAGACATCTACAACTTTCATGCTTTGAGTTTGGAGAGATACTTGCTGAATCAAGGCTGTAATCGGTCTTGAAGTTAACGCACCTGCATTGCCGACATCCTGGAGCATTCTGCCTTGTCATACAAATCAATTGGGCAGTTTATTATTGAAAGATTTGAAGACATGTGGCATGCAAGTTACAACTCAGAATCACCACTTTCCTGTTTTATTTTAGGACTTTATCTTATTATCAATTAATTAGAATCATATTAGGATTAATGTTATTTTAGGATATTAGAATATTTCTTTTAGGAGATTTAGTGGGATTCAAATACTTGAACTGGATTTTTGTTAAGGAGAGCATATTAGGTTTTGAAAAAGATACCATGCCCCTCTCTTCTCTTCTTTGGTTTTTTTCTTTCTTTTGAGTTTTGTTTATGGCCATGAGCGGCTAAAACTTTTATAACTTGGTTGAAGGAAACGGAGGCCTCGGAATCAATAAATTGTGAGATCTAATCTATTTTTCTTAGTGTTCAATTTTTGTGTTTAAGTATTGGATGTTTTTCTGTGCCTAATTTTATGATTGTTTCGTTTAATTACTAGGCGGCCTACTAGTTTATTAATTGCTGCAATCTATTGCTAAGTTAGATATCAAATCCATAATTGTTTGATCCCTCTAGCTTGTGAAGCAATTAAGGTTAATAATTTACTGCGTCCAGAATTAGTAATCTTAAGAAAAACACTCAACTAAATTAAATACAACCGCTTGAGTTTGTGTTGTTTAGCTTCATCGATTTCTCTAATTCTTAAGGCTACCACTAGATTAAATCTTGAGCGCTTGTCTAGGGTTGTTTAGTGGTAAGATTAATTAAGATCGCTTGTTTCTTAATTAATTAGAATTAAGGAGAGATAGGAAAATAGTTCCAACAGTGAATATTCAGGTATAAATTGATTTAATTTTGCATCAATGATCAGTTGTAAGATTCCGATGGTGGATGTTGAGTGAGACCAAGTTTCGTTATATTAATTGATTTCGATTCGAATTGTTTTTGTTTTTGTTTTTGCTAAGATTGTTTTCTGTTTTACTCAAAATCCCCCAACCTTGTTCACATCTTCGAAAATTCAGCTAGAGACTCTTCGTGGGATCGAGCCTTGCTTACCCTATTTACAGTTCAACAGTTAGGTTAGGAAGGTTTTTAATCTTGGTTGCCTACGACAGCACACCACCCGACTTTGATGTGATATTGGGCATGGATTTCCTAGGGAGGTATGGAGTAGAAATTGATTGTCGGAAGAAGAAAGCGAGATTTAATCTTGATAGTGGACATAAGTTTAGTTTTGGAAAGGGCCTATCAGTTGAGCATGTTGATTAGTAGTGTAAAGGCTAGAAAGATGTTGAGAAATGGGTGTTCTAGATACATTGCTCATGTAGTACAAAGTGGTGATGTTCCACAGTCAGAAATTCAGAGGGTGCCGGTAGTTCAAGAATTTTTAGATGTGTTTCCGGAAGACTTACCAGGTTTGCCACCGAAAAGAGAGGTTGAGTTTAGTATTGAACTAGCACCAGGAACAGCACCCATATCTAAAGCCCCTTACCGAATGGCCCCGCGAGCTTCGGGGAATTAAAGAAGCAACTCCAAGAGCATTTAGATAAAGGTTTTATCCAACCGAGTCATTCTCCCTAGGGAGCCCCAATTCTGTTTGTAAAGAAGAAGGATGGGTCACTATGGATGTGTATTGATTACAGAGAGCTGAATAAGGTGACAGTGAAGAATAAGTACCCGCTACCTCGAATAGATGATTTGTTTGACCAATTGAAGGGAGCAGCAGTATTCTCCAAGATTGATTTGAGGTCAGGGTACCATTAGGTAAGAGTGGCCAAGCAGGATATAGCTAAGACTGCTTTTCGTACAAGGTATGGTCACTATGAGTTTGTAGTGATGTCGTTTGGCTTGACAAATGCCCTAGCAGTTTTTATGGATTTGATGAACCGGGTATTCCATGACTGTATGGATCAGTTTATAGTGGTGTTCATTGATGATATTCTGGTTTATTCCAAATCGAGAGAAGAGCATGAGGAACATTTGAGAATAGTGCTACAGCAGTTGAGGGAAAAGCAGTTGTACGCTAAATTTTCTAAGTGTGAGTTTTGGCTCGATCAAGTAATATTTCAGGGCCATACTGTGTCTAAGGAAGGGATTTCAGTAGATCCGAGTAAGGTAAAGGCAGTCCTTGAATGGCAGAGGCCGAAGATAGTAAAAGAGGTCAGAGGTTTCTTAGGCCTAGCAGGTTACTACAGACGACTTGTTGAAGGGTTCGCCCAATTGGCTAAATGTAACAACTACTGAAAACTAGTACAATGCATGCATAATAACAATAGAAAATTGGGCCCAAAAACTTTCTTTTCATTATACGTCATATGTCGTTTATACACAAAGAGTACTGTTTACAAAAAATGCATTCTTAAAGACAAAACAGGGGAAACAGTGTAGCTATCTCTCTTCGCTTGCCGACGCCCCTCCGACTGCATCACCTAGAACCTGCATCCACAAAGGAAGGAAAAAAATAACGGGGTGAGCACAAAATAATGCTCAGTAAGTAAAACTCTCTCTCTGTCTGTCCCCGTATAAATAACTCTTAATTCTTTCCTTATGCCATTTCTGATTCTGTTTCTGTTTCTAATAACATCATGGCCTGATCTTACCAGGGAGGTACGGCCGGATAAGCGTTCACAGCACCATCTCACTCTATAGCTATCGGGTGGAATTCACCACAGTACCAACCCGTTCTTAGTGACTACGAGTGAGGATCACAAAGCACCAACTCGGTTCTTTCTAACTAACGGGTGGAGATCACCTAGCACCTACCCGTTCCTCATGAATTTTGGGTAACGATCACCAAGCATTTACCCGTCTCTAGTCACTATTGGGTGATGGTCACAAAGCATCAACCCACTTCTACCAAATGTTAGATGATGATCACAAAGCATCAACCTACATATCTCTTAACTAACCGGGTAGTGGTCACAAAGCATCTACCCATTTCTACTACTCATCGGGTGACGATCACAAAGCGTCGACCCATCTCTCTAAGGGCTATTCGGATGATGATCACAAAGCATCAATCCGATTCCCATAACGGTCGGGTGATGATCACAAAGCATCATCCCAACTATACTACTCTTCTAATTCATTCTATTGTAGCATTTTTACCCACTAAGCTCTCTACTCATAGGGTAATTGCATAAACCATTTCCTTACACTTTCTTAGGTCACTTTTCCATGCACAATTAGTGCCTATGGATGGTTCATCACTATTAATGCACTTATGAAATGCCAACATGCAATGTTGCAAGAATTAAGGTTCATTACTCATACTCAAACCTCTATTAGGCATTTCATCAAACAACTCATGTGCACTATAAAACTCTATCATAGCCATGATTCTAAAACTTTTCTTAACCATCCAAAATGGGGAAAAACCCCTTCACAAAGCCATAATAACCTGTCAAATAAAACACTTCCAAAAAGGGTTCCATAACACCCCTTCAAATCCATCTCAACTACCTTGCCAATCCAACACCTCATTTCTCAAATTTGCAAGGTATAAACATTCACAAAGCATAGAAATCTCTATTTAATTCTTCATACATGCCATAATACATGTACATCACATACATACATCAAGTCTAACAAAACCCTAATCAAGAAATTCATAAATCTCAACTTGGGTTGGGTTTTACTTACTTGTTATGGAGAGACTTCACAAATTCTTCCTTTCACTTGTTTAGCTTGACTTTTCCTCTAATCTTAACCAAAAGAAGGAAAACCCTCAAACTTCAATATGGGTTAAAACTCACAAATCACACAACTTCAGGAGAAATCCTTACCTTAGGAAGCCTTAGGTTACTTTTCCACCCCAAATCACTTCAAAACCCCTTGGAATACCTTGATCAAAAGAAGAAGAAGTTGAGAGGAGTAAGGATGGGAAGTTGCGTTTGAGAAGAAGAGAATGAGGGGTTTCTTTGATTCTAATTCCTTTTAATGAAATATAAACACACTCATTCCCATTTTGCCCTTATTCTTCTTTGGGAATTCCATCCATATCCTTTGATTCATTACAAACTCACCCCCATATTAACACATTCTCTATGAAAAATCCTTACAATTAACTCCCCACTTTTCCTGCTAATTAGGGGTAGAAAGGTCAAATTGCCCTTAGGGAAGAAAATATCTAAAACTCAATCAACAATTTATTCGGCTGTCTGCGCGAAAACTAAACTGTCGCGCGGCAAAAGCTGTCCAAGAGTTTCCCCGTGGCTTCAACCTCTCTTCGCGGCGGAGATTCTTCTTCGCCCGTGAATTCTTCGGCGGCCTGACGAATTTCTTGTTTTCAATCAATTTCATTGCAACCATTCAACACAACACTAAATCAAACAATAACACCAAAATCAACTCAAAATAAGAGCGAAAGGGGAAACAGTAACAACGTACCTCAAGCGGGGCGTTACACTAAACCATTGACAGCTCTTACCAAATAGAAGACTCCTTTTGTATGGTCAGAAGCTTGTGAGGAATGTTTCCAAGAGTTGAAGAATAGGTTAACAACAGCTCCAGTGTTAGTGTTACCACAAGAGGGTGTAGATTATGATATTTATACGGATGCCTCATTGCAAGGACTTGGCGCGGTGTTAATGCAGTTAGGTAGGGTAATAGCCTATGCCTCTCGGCAATTGAAAGAGTATGAGACGAGATACCCTACGCATGACTTAGAATTGGCGGCCGCGGTCTTTGCCTTAAAGATTTGGAGGCATTACTTTTATGGTGTAAAGAGTAACATCTACACTGATCATAAGAGTTTAAAGTACTTCTTCATTCAAAAGGAGCTGAATATGAGACAGAGAATGTGGTTAGAGCTGGTTAAAGAGTATGATTGTGAGATTAAGTATCAACTGGGAAAAGCCAATATAATAGCCGATGCTTTGAGTAGAAAAGCTTATTTGTCCCGGCTCACTAAGCAGAAAGAGCTAATGGAAGAGTTGTGTAGAGAACAGATTGAAGTGATTCAGGGAAGGATTGCTAGGTTAGAGGTTCAGTCTACCTTATTAGAAGAAGTCAAAGAAAAGCAAGTGGCCAATGAGTGGTGTCAGAAAATAGTTCAACAAGTGTAGGAGGGCAAGGTAACAGAATTCCACTAGGTAGATGGTGTCCTCTATTTTAGAAATTGGTTGTGTATTCCTCAGGACAGTGAGTTGAGAAAGAGAATTCTTATGGAGGCTCATGACACACCATACATTGCCCATCCTGGAGTGACCAAAATGTAAAGAAAGGCTACTGGTGGCCAGGTATAAAGAAAAACATTGCAGAGTTTGTAGCTAAATGTCTAACTTGCCAACAGGTGAAAGCAGAACACCAAAGATCATCAGGGTTGCTTCAGCCACTTAGTATTCTAGAATGGAAATGGGAGAGCATTTCGATGGATTTTATCATATGTCTCCCTAGAGTACAGAGAGGATATAATGCTATATGGGTGATTGTGGATAGATTAACTAAGTCCGCCCATTTCCTTCCAGTAAAGGAGAGTACCACCATGGATCAATTGGCTTAGATCTACATGAAAGAGATAGTCAGGTTACATGGTGTGCCCAAGATTATAGTGTGAGACAAAGATTCTAAATTTGTCTCAGGTTTCTAGACTAGTTTATAGAGAAATTTGGGTACCCGTTTGGCATTCAGTACTGCCTATCATCTTCAGACGGATGGCTAAACAGAGAGAACAAATTAGGTGCTTGAGGATATGTTGAGAGCTTACTGCATGGATTATAGAATGTCATGGCATGAAATGTTAACTTTGGTGGAGTTTGCCTACAATAACAGTTATCAGTCTACAATTAAGATGGTGCCTTATGAGGCGTTGTATGGTAGACGATGTAGGTCTCCACTACATTGGGATGAGATCAGCGAAAAGGGTGAGTTGAGCACAGCTCTTGGGCTAGAGATGACTCAGAAAATGATAGAGGATGTAAGATTAATCAAGAAGAGGAATAAAGCAAGCCCAAGATCGACAAAAAAGTTATGTCGATTTGAACAGAAAAGAAGTAGAGTTCCAAGTGGGTGCCAAGGTATTTTTGAGAGTTTCTCCCTATAAACGAGTAATGCGCTTCGGGAGCAAAGGGAAGTTAGCACCAAAATATATTGGTCCATTTGAGGTATTGCAACGAGTTGGGAAGGTTGCCTACAGATTAGCACTACCACCTAGTATGGACAAGGTACATGACGTTTTCCATGTCTCTTTGCTGCGAAAGTATGTAAGTGATCCCTCCCATATCTTGAGTATAAAAGATGTTGATTTAGTAGAGAATCTTGTGTATAAAGAGGGTCCAGTTTAGATCGGAAGGTTAAAGAGCTCCGGAACAAGAGTATTCCGCTAGTGAAGGTCCTTTGGAGGAATCACAAGGTAGAAGAGGCCACATGGGAGGTAGAACAAGACATGCAGAATCGATAACCGGAGTTATTCATGTGAATTTCGAGGACAAAATTCTTTTAAAAGGGGGGAGAATTGTAACGCCCCACTTGAGGTACATAGTTAAGATTTGTTGTATTACTTAAATGTTCATTGATTTAGCTTCAATTGAGTTTGTATGTTGTCATGGTTGGTTGGTTGGCCTTTAATTGAAATGGTATGTTGAGTTGGTTGAGTGTTTGCCTTGAAATTGGTTGAGACTTGAGGAATATTGGAAATACAGTCTTTATTGAGATGAGATTATTAGTTATTGATGAGTATTGAATATATTGGAATATGAGAAGTGTTGAGATTTTATGATGTTGAGTTGAGTTTTGATTGAAGTTGAAGGAAGTTTTGAGCAAACCTTATAGGAGTGTTTTTCTTTGACAGGAATTTAGAGTGTATGAGGGAGTTTTTCTCCTATTTTGGATGATTAAAGAGAAGAGAAAAGTTATTGTTAAAATAGAGTTTTATATACACATGAGTTGTTTGATGAAATGCTCAAGAGAAGCATGAGTAAGAGTAGAAAGCCTTAATTTTTGCTACATGGCATAATTGCATTTCATGAGTGCATTACTGAGCATGAGTCATCCATATGCATTAATTAGGCATTAGAGAAAGAGAGTAGAGAAAGAATAGAGAACTTTGAGTGTGAGCTTCATTAAGAGAAAAGAGAGAAAAAGAGAATAGAGTAGGTTGTGCGATGGGGAACCCGTGAGTAAAGGGTAGAGTATTCCCGTATGTACGCCGCAAAGAGAGAAAGCAGCTTGAGTATGAGAGAGAAAAGTGGTGTAGCCCGTGAGAGTACTTGCGGATGAGGGTTATACCCAAGAGTACCCGAGAGAGAGTTTATACGCTCACATGGCCAAGGGTTTCGAATCTATGCATAACTGAGTCCGATCAGCTAGAACGAGTAGAATTCACGGAGAGCGGGAGCGAGTCCTGGCCGTGCCTCCGGTAAGATGAGACCGTGACTCACAAAAGAGAGTTAGTAGAAACGAGTTATCAGAAGTAGAAAAGAGTTATGAGAAAGAGAAAATAGAGAGAAGTAAAAAGAGAGAGTAAATGAGAATTGTAAGGAAAGAATTAGAGAGAGTTACGGGGATAGATGAGTCGAGGATTTACTTACTGAGCATTGTTTTTGTGCTCACCTCATTATTTCCTATGTTTTTGCAGGATCTAGGTGAGGACATGGTCAGATGGATGTCATCACGCGAGGAGAAATGGTTACACTGTCCACCATGTTTTTGATAACTTTTGTACATGATACAAATTTTGTGTAAAGAATGTGTATGTTTAATAAAAGAAAAATTTGGGCCCAACTCTTATTACTATCTTATATGTGTTTTCATTATGTATATTTTTGTGAGTATTTGAGTAAGAAGCAGCTATTACAATACTCGACCCTTGCTTTAGATTAATAAACTCTTGTATCTTCTCATGAACCCGGTCAACCATTTGATACTCAGCCTCAAACACTCTTCTAAAGTCTCCCCAAGTCATAGTTGTAATATCATGAGTCTCTTCCATTAATTCCCACCAGATTCGGGCATCTCTCTGAAACAGAAAAATGGCATACCGGATCCTCTCCCAGTCTGTCATAGGAAACAAGGTCGTCACACGCTCAACGGACTTAAACCATTCCTCTGCCACAAAAGGGTTTGTTGTACCTTTAAATTCCGATGACTGGTGTTGGCTCGGAAGTCCATAAATCGGCTCAATCTAATTCTGTACTGGGGGAGATACCGGCTTTTCTCTTCCAGCACTCGTGGTCGGTATTTGAACAGGGGTTTCAACTCTTCCCTGACTCTCTACTAAAACTTGTTGTATGATACCCCGAATCCTAGCTTCATCCAAGGGAGGGGGCATAGGATCTGGCAAATTAGAGGATTCCCCTTTATCCCTTGACCTCTGACCCTTTGATCGGGTTCCACATCTCATCTACAAAACAACCATTCTCACATCAACTTCAATAACACACTAGTAAGGAAAGAATTTAACTTACAGTGGTTGGCTAAGGAACGTCGTGGCGGCAAGAATGACACATTGTCCCATCCCATGTAACGCCCCACTTGAGGTACATGGTTAAGTTATGGTGTATTGCTTAAATGTTTATTGTTTTGCTTTTATTTGGGTCGATATATTGTTAATATTGGTTGGTTGGCCTTAGTTGAATTTTTATTAAAGTTATTTTGAGAAAAATGTAGAGAAAATCCCTTAAACTTTCATTAGGGGTAAAATGGTCTTTTCACTCAAAATTAGTTGAACTTGTGGGGAGTGAAAAGAGATAGAATTTAATAGAGAATGCATTAAAAATGAGGGCATTATTGTAATTGACTAAGGGACATAGATGGAATTTCTAAGAAAGAGCAAGGGCAAAATGGGAAAGTGTGGTTATAAATTAAAGTGTTAAGGGTTTCAAACCCTCATTTTCGTTCATTCCACCCCCCCACACTCCTTCTCCTTTTTTCTCTCAAATTTTCATTCACTTTTCCAAGGAATTTGAGGGCTTTTGAGTAGATTTTCATAGGGTTTTGATTCAAGGCATCAAAAGGTAAGGATTCAAGCTCTTTATCTATGATTTATTTGTGTAAAGGTTGAGTTCTTATGAAGTTTATGCTTAGGGTTAAGAGAAGATTGGAATCCAACAAGAATAGAGAGCTTAGGAGAGACTACTCAAGCACAAGGTAAGTAAATTCCACTCAAAATCCAACTCAAGCTAAAATTTAAGAATTCAAGTGAGTAGAGATTTCTTCTAATTATGCATATGTTTTGATTATTGAGAAATTGAGATGAGATTGATGATGAATTATGCTTGTTGTTGGATATATTTGAATATGAGAAGTATATGTGATGATTTGATGATGGGTTGAAATTGGAAGAATTGGAGAAATTTTTGTGGAGTGTGTTTGCCATGTAGGTAAGTGATGCTACAAGAGAGTTTTTCTCTCATTTTGGATGGTTTGAGGACTAAATAGAATGATAATTGAATTAGGGTTTGTTTATGCATAATTAATGTTTGATGAAATGCCTAAGTGAAAACATGTTACCAAACTGCCCTGTCACAGCCGTGACTTTCTGAGTGATTTTTGGGCATCTTACGGATTGAACTGGGTTTAGACCAAAACATAAAAGTTGTAGCCCTGTCTCTAAGCTTTAAAATGAGACCAAAATCGTAGCAATCCAAGATGTATAACTCAAGTTATGCCTTCTTGAGTGTGACCTGTGCAGAATGACAGTTTTGATGCAATATTGCATTTGTGCATTTCAAAAGTGCATTAAGTAAGAAACTTTAAGCATGAACCATCCTTATGCATGAATTGTGCATTGAGAAGTAGTTTGAGAAAGAGTAGAGAACTTTGTGAATGGGCTACTCTAAAAGTAAAGAGAATGAGAAAATCTAAGAATGGGTTGGTGCTTTGTGAAGTGGTTGCTTGGTGACTCAAGCGGGAAGGGTGGATCGTGAACTGTCACGAAGAGTGGGTTGGTGCTTTGTGAACTCCACCCGGCCGTGCCTCCGGTAAGATGAGGCCGTGACATTCAAGTGAGAAAGAATGAGAAAATATGAGAAAGAATAGAGGAAGAGAATGAGTAGAAGTCACGAAGAGTGGGTGGGTGCTTTGTGATCTCCACTCAGCCGTGCCTCCGGTAAGATGAGGCCGTGACATACAACAGAAAGTTAATAGAAAAGAGCTATGTGAAAGAGAAACAGAAAGAGAAAATAAATGAGATGAGAAGAGTGTAAGGAAAGAATTAAGAGAAAGAGTTACGGGGATAGAAGAGTAGAGGATTTACTTACTGAGCATTATTTTGTGCTCACCCCGTTGTTTTTCTTTGTGTTTGCAGGATCTAGATGAGGATGCGGTCGGACGGGCATCGGCAAGTGAGGAGTAATAGCTACACTGTCCACTGTTTTTGATAACTTTTACTTATGATGCCTTACTTTGTATAAAGAATGATTAAATGTATTAAAAGAAAATTGTGGGCCCATTTACTTTTGCTAATATAAATATATTTACTTGATGTATTTCTATACGTATCCTAGTATGAAGCAGTTATTACATCCCAAAATCACTGCTCTGATACCAAAATGTAATGACTTCTTTCTACTATCATATTCATACAATATATTAATAAAACTACACGTATACTTATCAAAATAGTTGGGCCCAAAAATTTTCTTTACTGAATATATACATTCTTTACACAGTATAATATCATTTGTACAAAAAGACTCTCAAAACAGTGGACAGTGTAGTCAAGTCTCCCCGCTTGCTGACGTCCATCCGACCACGTCCTCACCTATGTCCTGTAAAAGCATAGAAAACAACGGGGTGAGCACAAAGATGCTCAGTAAGTAAATCCTCTACTCCACTATCCCCGTGTATCACTCTTCAATTCTTTCTTATTCTTATTCTTTCTCTTATTCTTTGCCGATCGGTCTTGGTTAATGCATAGAGTCAGAACCCTTGGCCATCTGAGTGTACTCTCTCTCGTGTATAGCCCTCATCCGCATGTATTCTCAGGGGCTATATGAATTCTTTTTCTCATTCTCATTCCGCTCTCTCATGGTGGAGACTGCTCTCTCACAGTGGTTTACATGCGGGTAATTCTACACTCACGGGTTCCCCATCGCACAACCTATTCTCTTTTCTCTTCTTTAGCACTTTTATTCATTTTATTCTCTAGTGCTAATTCTTTCTTTCTCTTTATTCTAAGAGAATTAGTTCTTTTCTTTATCATTAGTCTTAGAGTGTTTCTTTCCCATTACTCATATTTCTTTCTTTGATGATTACACATATAAACATATGCATATGGATGGCTCATGCTGAGAATCTTTCTTATATGCACTCATGAACTGCAAATATGCTAAGTTGCATAAAGTAAGGTTCTCTACTTCTACTCATACTTCTCTTAGGCATTTCATCAAACAATATGTGTGCATACATAAACTCTACTCTAACTAAAATGCTACTTCTTTCTTAACCATCCAAAATTGGAGTTCAACTCCTTTAAATCATCATACATCCTGCAAAGAAAACACACTTCAAATATTCCTCTCAAATTCTTCTAAATCTATCCATACTTCTATCAAATTTTATCAACACAATCCACCATTCTCATGGTGGAAATCTCTCCGGAAATCAACATTGAACTCATTCATAAATCCATCAACTCATTTCAAACATTAAAAGGTCAAACATTAATCATATACAAATCTCTATACATCATTCAATCATGCAAATCACAACTTAGGTGGATTTACTTACCTTATCCTCAAGTAGAATCCACTTAAGCTCTCTACTCTTGATGGTTTGGTGCTTTCTCTTAAACCTTTAACACAAACTTAGTAAGGATCCTACTCTTACACCAATGAAAATTCACATCTAGAGTAAGGATTCTTACCTTTAAGTGCTTAGGAACAACTTGTATCAACTTCTAGTCAAAAGCCCTCCAAAAATCCTTGGAAAATTGAATGAAAGCTAGAGAGACTTGAAGGATGGAAGAGACGGTGGAAAAGAAAGAATGAAAGGGTTTCTAAAGCTAAACTCTTAATATCTCATATTTTCTCCACTCTTTCCCATTTTACCCTTACTCTTTCTTGGGAATTCTAACTTTGCCCTTTAATTCTTTACAAATGCACCCCCATTTAAACTATTCTCCATGCAATTTCCTTGCATTTCACTCCCTACTTTTCCTGCTAATTAGGGGTAGAATGGTCATTGTGCCTCAAAGGAAGAATTCTCTAGAAACTCATAAGAATTTTCAACCGAATCTTCACCGCGGTGAAGTCTGCCTTTCACAAATTTCAACAAGACTTCACCAATTTCAAGGCATTTAAGCAATTTCAACACATACACACTTAATTAAGGGCACAAAAACAACTTTAAGGGCAAAATGAGAAAATATGAGTTACGTACCTCAAGCGGGCATTACAGGAGATTAGTTTTCGATAATTTGCGGCTGTCTGAGATTTTGTTTGTTTATAGATTTTGAGTTCCCTCTTTGTAACAACTACTGAAAACTAGTACAATGCATGCATAATAACAATAGAAAATTGGGCCCAAAGTTTTTCTTTTCATTACAACTCATGTGTCTTTTATACATAAAGGGTACTGTTTACAAAAATGTATTTTTAAAAGACAAAATAGGGGAAACAGTGTAGCTATCTCTCTTCGCTTGCCGACGCCCCTCCGACTGCATCACCTAGATCCTGCATCCACAAAGGAAAATAACGGGGTGAGCAAAAAATAATGCTCAGTAAGTAAAACTCTCTATCTATCTGTCCCCGTAAGAATAACTCTTAATTCTTTCCTTATGCTATTTCTGATTCTGTTTCTATTCCTAATAACATCATGGCCTCATCTTACGGAGTACGGCCGGATAGGCGTTCACACAAGACCATCTCACTCTCTATGGCTATCGGGTGGAATTCACCACAGTACCAACCCGTTCTTAGTGACTACCGAGTGAGGATCACAAAGCACCAACTCGGTTCTTTCTAACTATCGGGTGGAGATCACCTAGCACTTACCCGTTCCTCATGAATTTTTGGGTAACGATCACCAAGCATTTACCCGTCTCTAGTCACTATCGGGTGATGGTCACAAAGCATCAACCCGCTTCTACTAACCGTTGGATGATGATCACAAAGCATCAACCTACTTATCTGTTACTAACCGGGTAGTGGTCACAAAGCATCCACCCATTTCTACTACTCATCGGGTGACGATCACAAAGCAACGACCCATCTCTCTAAGGGCTATTCGGATGATGATCACAAAGCATCAATCCGATTCCCATAACGGTAGGGTGATGATCACAAAGCATCATCCCAACTATACTACTCTTCTAATTCATTCTATTGTAGCATTTTTCAATGCTCTCCACCCTTAGAGTAATTTTACCCACTAAGCTCTCTACTCATAGGGTAATTGCATAAACCATTTTCCTACACTTTCTTAGGTCACTTTTCAATGCACAATTAGTGCCTATGGATGGTTCATCACTACTAATGCACTTATGAAATGCCAACATGCAATGTTGCAAGAATTAAGGTTCATTACTCACACTCAAACCTCTATTAGGCATTTCATCAAACAACTCATGTGCACTATAAAACTCTATTATAGCCATGATTCTAAAACTTTTCTTAACCATCCAAAATGGGGAAAAACCCCTTCACAAAGCCATAAAACCTGTCAAACAAGGCACTTCCAAAAAAGGATCCATGACACCCCTTAAATTCCATCTCAAACTACCTTGCCAACCCAACATCTCATTTCTCATATTGGCAAGGTGTAAGCATTCACAAAGCATAGAAATCTCTATTTAAACCTCCATACATGGCATATCACATGTATATCACATACATTCATCATTTCCATCAAAACCCTAATCAAGAAAAATGCTTAAATCTCAACTTGGGTTGGGTTTTACTTACCTTGTTATGGAGAGACTTCACAAATTCTTCCTTTCACTTGTTTAGCTTGACTTTTCCTCTAATCTTAACCAAAAGAAGGAAAACCCTCAAACTTCAATATGGGTTAAAACTCCCAAATCACACAACTTAAGTAGAAATCCTTACCTTAGGAAGCCTTAGGTTGTTTTTCTACCCCAAATCCCTTCAAAAATACCTTGGAGAACCTTGATCAAAAGAAGAGAGAAGTTGAGAGGAGTGAGGATGGGAAGTTGCGTTTGAGAAGAAGAAAATGAGGGGTTTCTTTGATTCTAATTCCTTTTAAAGAAATATAAACACACTCATTCCCATTTTGCCCTTATTCTTCTTTGGGAATTCCATCCAAATCCTTTGATTCATTACAAACTCACCCCTATATCAACATATTCTCCATGAAAATTCCTTACAATTAACTCCCCACTTTTCCTGCTAATTAGGGGTAGAAAGGTCAAATTGCCCTTAGGGAAGAAAATATCTAAAAACTTAACCAACATTTTATTCGGCTGTCGCCGCGGCGAAAACTTACTCGCCGCGGCGAAACGTCAGCAGCTTCCCCGTGGCTTCAACCTCTCTTCGCCGCGGCGAAGATTCTTCTTCACCCCGGCGAAGCACGGCAGACTGAATTCTTCTGTTTTCAACCAATTTCAGGGCAAACATTCAACACAACACTAAATCAAACAATAATACCAAAACCAACTCAAAATAAGAGCGAAAGAGGAAACAGTAACAACGTACCTCAAGCGGGGCGTTACACTCTTGTCATTGCTTTTATGGACAGCCTGAGTGCCCTCTTGCGAAACTCATTTCTCTTAGTATAAGTATATTAGTTTCTCTAAAACATGAATTCAATGTTGAAAATCAGCAAGCGTGCCTCTTGATGACAGTTACCCCCCAAGCCAAAAAAAAAAAAATAGGTGGTAAGCTAAATTTTTTAGATTTTGATCTTTTCTTGTTCTACATGATTGATACTAAAGCTTTGGGTATACTTTAAGATTTTATTGCTCTGTCTAGCTGAAGGTAGTTTCTTGCTAATTCTCTACTTCAACTTTGCAGACTTGAGCCGTTTCTGGGGATTGAGAAGATTTATGAAAGAGGAGTTTTTGATTATCTGGTAGGTTTTTGTTATCATTATGGATTTTGAATTACTTTATGCATTGATTTATGGATTAAAACATAGTGATCTTAAGAATTCTCACTTGTGGTATTTTTAGTTATTTTCCTAAAAATAATTTTCTGATAAAAAAATTCAGCTTGACGGATCTACGAATTTTGAATGGCTGAATTTTTCCAATAAGTAATTATTAATAACAAAATGGCTCATTAGTTGTAGGCCTTGCAATTCAGAATGGATATCAATATTCTTATATTTGTGATGGTGTTTAAAGACACATGGTTCCTTTTTTATGCATCATCAAATTTTTCTACCAAATTGGGCAATAGAATAAAACTTTTTCAAACTTCAGGGGAGTGGAAATTGATAGAGCACCACCAATACCATACATAAGAAGGGATATAATTAGTGGTTAGGCTGTGAGAGTTTGTTAGCTTAAGCACATGGAGATAGTGGTGAGAATATTATGATTAGTTAGTATAAACTTGGGCAGATGAAAGGAAAGAGGGCAGAATATGTTTTAGTGGGAATTGTTGGGAGGTCTCTAGCTCCTTGATTTGCTAGGCTATCATATATTTCTTTTTCGTCATCTCTTTACAATTTTCCATGAGAAGTTTGTATTTCCATTTTTAAAGTCAAATCAATATAGAATATATCAGTATCATTCAGAAATCCTTTGTTCATTGAAGTGTTTATCTATATTGAGTGATTGAAGTTTTGGGTTTCTACCATTAATCTTTTTTTTTAAGTGGCAATACATTTTGGAAGTTTTAATTGCATGTTGTCATTTTTTTCCCTATTTTTTGTGGAAAATTGAGTTCTTGCTACTTTCAGTCAGATTTTGCATATATGTGGAATCAAGGGATAAAAACATTAATTTCGTTCTTTGGAGTTCCTTTATCTAAGTAATTTGTAAAATTGAATGACTAGAACTTGTTACGATGCGGTTTGTCTCACTTTGGTGTGTGCTTGAGATTTATGCAAGAATATGATCCATCTATACGTGAATTTTCACCTGATGGTATTGCAAAGGCAAGAAATCTCTTCGAGCATGCTATAAATGCTACTGGTTTGCATGTTGTTGAAGGCAGTAAAATATGGGAAGCATACAAGGAATTTGAGCAAGCCATTCTCCATACCATAGATGAGATCAACATTAAGGTGAGAATTTATAATATATATATTAGAAACTTTTTAGAAAATGTGCCTGAAGCGGATGCATTCTATTAATCAATTTACTTTATTATTTAAAGTCTTATTCCATCCTACTGGTTTGGTATTATGGTTAATAATGCTTTCATGGGTCTTCCTTTATATTTCCTAGAACCATGGCTCAAGTTGCATGCCCTGTTTATTTTAGAAACTTTTTTTTCTTCTTTTCGTCATCTATGTTGTAACGCCACATCAAGGTACGTAGCTTTATTTATGCCCTAATACCCTTAGTTGAATTTTATTAAAGTTATCTTGAACTAGTGTGAAGAAAATTCCTTAAACCTTCATCAGGGGTAAAATGGTCTTTTCACTCATAATTAGTTGAAAAAGTGGGGAGTGAAAAGAAATAGAATAACATGGAGAAGATAATAAAAATGATGATATTCTTGTAATTGACTAAGGGACATAGATGGAATTTTTAGAAAGTGCAAAGTTAAAATGGGAATCTAATATATATTATTTTATGATATTAAGAGTTGAAGAAGAGAAACCCTAGCTACTCTACCCTCCATTCAAGCCATTCTCTATCCAAATTCTCTCAAATTTCTCTATTAAATTTCCAAGGAAATTCATAGGATTTTGCCTAACTTTTGATAGATTTTCAATTCCTAAGCATCCAAAGGTAAGATTCTTGCACCAAGAAGTGAGATTAAATTTTAAAGTTTTGAATTCTTATGGTTGTATATGCTTAGGGTTTGAGAATGAGAGAATTCTACCAAAGAGAGAGTATAGTGTTGGAGTTGTTCAAATTCAAGGTAAGTAAACCTAATTTGAACCTTAATTTGAGCAAGACTTGTGTTGAATGAATTTTTTTGCATGTTTGTATGTGATGGGATGAGAGAATTATGGGCTGTTTTTTATGTTTATTGATGTATAAATTCTAGCCATGAGAAGTAGTGTATGGTTATGTGATGATTTGGTGAAGTTGTGGAAGATTTTGTGTTGAGATTTTTAGAGTGTAGAGAAGTGAAAAATTCGGCCAGGTTTGATACCCAATTTAGTGATTTTTTGTCTCACAATTTGGTTGAATTAGAGAGTTGTGGAAGTGTAACCAACATGGTAGTAGCATGTGCATATGAATTGTTTGATGAAAATCCTGAGAGAAAACGTGTTGCCATGGTTGCCCTATCAAATCTATGACCTTCTGAGTAATGTTTGAGCACTTTACCCATCGAACTGGGTTGAGACCGAAACATAAAGGTTGTAGCCCTTTCTCTAATCTTTAAAATGAGACCAAGATCATAGCAATCTGATGTGTATTGCTCAAGATATGCCTTCTTGAATATGACCTGCGCGGAATGACTACCTCAAAAGTACCTCCAATTTATTATTTATTTTTAGTCTAATAATCTATGATTGATTTCAATATGGGAATGTTGTTGGTAGAGAATACTAGTTCCGTAATGATATCTTTATATGCGATAATGCATTCTCATATTTAAGCATTTGCATTTAGAAAGAATAGCAAAGAATGAGCATATTTCCGTGCACATACACATATATTAGAACATTAAAGAACAAAGAGAAAGAGAGTTTGGATGAATTGTAGAGAATTTCTTTTGTGCATGTATAAGCTTATATATGAAGAATTGTTGATGGAATGGATATTGAATGATGGTTAGAATTTATCCATGAGAAGTAGTGTTTGTGTACTTGATGTTTGATGAGAGTTTGGATGAATTATGGAAGAATTGGAGTAGAATTTATGGAGTGTGAATCGTAGACAGGTTTGACGTTAATCTTGGTGTGTTTTATTCCAAATTTTTGTGGCTTAGAAGAGAGTAGGAATGTAGCCAAATTAGAGTTGATGTGTGCATATAAATTGTTTGATGAAATGTCAAAGAGAAGTGCATACATGATTATGATTATTTGATATCTTGAGATGAGTTGGTAGATGGTAGAGAATGACATGTTCACATTCCAGATTGCATTATTGCATCCAAACATGTGAATTTAGAAAAATAATAAGCATGAGCCCATATACATGCATACATACTCATAAGAGCATTAAAGAGCAATAATGAACACTAAAGTTAAAGAACAAATAGAAAGAAATGAGAAATATTAAAGAAGTTCAAATCTGAAATTTTATCTAAAGAAGTGTAAAAAGATAAAAGAAGAGAAGGTTGTTGCGATAGGGAACCCATGAGTGACATAGCCCCGTATGCACGCCGCCTTTAGTGAGTGGCCTCATAATTGTTCAGTCCGTTAGAAGTGCATGTGGATGAGGACTGTACCCAGAATTAGAGAATACACTCACACGGCCAAGGTTCCAAATTTATGCCTCAACCGAGTCCGATCAGCAAGAAAGAAAGAAAGAATAGAAAGAAAGAAAGAACAAAAAGAAAGAATAGAAAAAAGAAAGAAAGAATAGAAAGAAAGAATAGAAAGAAAGAAAGAAAAGAAAAGAAAGAATAGAAAGAAAGAATAGAAAAGAAAGAAGTATAGAAAAAGAAACAGAATAAGAAAAAAATAGAAAAGAAAATGCACATTTTATGCATTTGTGCATTTGCATCATACCTATGCATGATACCATGCCTATTATTATGAGTAGTGAGAAATTAGAAATAGAGAAAGAACAGAGAAAAATAGAGAAAGAATAGAGAAAGAATAGAGAAAGAATAGGGAAAGAATAGAGAAAAAACAGAGAAATACAGAGAAAGAATAGGGAAAGAATAGAGAAAGAATAGAAAAAAATAGAGAAAGAATAAAGAAAGAATAGAGAAAAACAGAGAAAAAATAGAAAAAGCAGGAAAAAATAGAAAAAAGAAAAAAATAGAAAGAAAGAGAAGAGGGATAGAAAAGAAAAAAGAGAAAAAACAGAGAAAAAATAGAGAAAGAACAGAGAGAGAGCAGAGAAAGAAAAAAGAAAGAACAAAGAAAGAACAGAGAAGAATAGAGAAGTGTGATGTAAGGAAAGAAATTCAAAATTTAAGCAACGGAGAGAGAAGGGTAGCATAGCGGGTTTACTTACTGAGCAATTAGTGCTCACCCCGTTGTTTTCAATGTTTTTGCAGGTAGTAGATGAGAATGCAGTCGCTTGGAGCATCAAGAAGCGGAAGGGTTTGGCGACACTGTCGAGTTACTGTTTTGTGACTTTATTATATTATGTAAAGATTGGTATACAAAGAAAAAAAATTAGATATGGGCCCATTATTTCTTACTCATCTATGTATATATATTAATATATTTTCTTATAATACTATTTATTTTCCGAGTATACTAGCTAGAGAGAAAGTATTACATATGTGTAGTTCATAAATTTTATTATTTCACTTCCCTATGAAGTGCTATGTACCAAGAAAAAGTATCTGTTTTCAAAATTTACATTTGGAAAATTACTGCTCTTTTGCAGGAAAAAGAAAAACAGGTTCAGCGCATCCAAAGTATATTTCACTGTCAATTGTCTGTTCCCCTTGCTAACTTAAGGACAATCCTTCTTGCCTACAAGTCTTGGGAGGACGAACTGGGGACTGCTCTAGATATTGAATCAAGTGATTTAGATGGGATTCCTTCTACTATTGCCTCCGCGCATCAAAAGGCATTGGAGATGTATAATGCTCAAGCTGATTTTGAAGAACAAATTGCAAGGTAGGATATATCTGACTCCGAAAAATTTCAACAATTCATGGTATATGGCATTTACTTCAGATACTATTTTAGATAGCTAAATGATAATGTTGGGTTCCTACGTGATACCTTAAGAATTTAGGTTAAATGGTAACTTGATATGATATTAAAGTGTAGAGGTCATGATTTGAGTCTCCCATCTATTACATCCTGCTATATTTCAGTTGGTCTTTCTATCTGAATTTGGGCTTGGTTTATGTAACATGTGAAGTTGCATGTTACAAAGCTGAATATCATTGTTGTGCCCTTACCTTTTCAAGCTTAAGCTTTTAGATCAAGTTGTTTATCAACAAAGTTGCTGTTGAAATTTCATTATAATTTCAATTTCTTATGGTCTTTCTTGCTTCTAATACAAGTAATCAGTTTATGTAAACTTTAGATCTTCTCTTCTTCTTCTTCTTTTCTTGAGGGTGGGGGGTTGTATAAGAACTTGCAATGTGGCAATAAGTTACCCTTTTTTTTTTTCCTTCATTAAAGTGTTAATAATATTATTTTTAATTTGAAATTTTTGCAGATCTACTTGAAGTTTGAACAGTCTTCTGGAGATACAGCCCATGTTCAACTTCTCTATGAACGTGCTATTACCGAGTTTCCTGTATCAAGTGATCTCTGGTTTGGTTATACTCGCTATTTGGATAAAACCTTGAAGGTTTCACTCATATTTTCTCTTTTCAATTCTTTATGTTTTAGGTATTTGTAATTTTAGCAATTAATCATTTCTTTTTCCCTTCAGGTAGGAAATATTGTGGGGATGTTCATTCCAGGGCTAGGAAAAAATGTCCTTGGGTTGGTGATCTTTGGGTTCGATCTTTGCTCGCTTTGGAACATTGCCGTGCACCTGAGAAAGAGATATCTACTGTAAGTTTCAGTTGTTACCCTTCATCTGTTGTGAATTATGAGAGATTGTTATAAGTAGCTTAAGAGCAATGAAGTTTCACAAACTTCAGTGTTGGAATTTCATTCTGCTCCTTTTACAAATATAGAGGTTTACTCTTGTTTAAAAAGATTTTTATATCATATTCAGGTCTTTGAGAAGTCCCTTCTATGCACTTTTTCGACCATTGAGGAGGTAAAGATATATTTTCTCTAATTCAGGGCGTAACTTACTACTCTTTGTAACTTGTTATTGTTTCATCTACGTTTTATGCATTAAAGACCTTTGTTAATTGGATCCTCTTTGTTTCAGTACCTAAACTTATTCCTTACTCGAGTGGATGGTTTGAGACGAAGAATCCTTTTGCCTGAAGCAGAAGAGGATGCACTGAATTTTTCATTAATAAGGGAAACGTTTCAGGCTTGCATATGTATACTATTCATTTTTCCTTGTTAAAATTGTTTTTACTCAATGTCAAGAACTTGAAGCTTCTCAAAGACATTTGTAGATGCTCTATTCATGGTGAATTTTAGATGAAGAAAATGTGGACCTTGTAGCTAGTCTGCTCTTTCAGGGTCCAGGCATAGATCTCTTACGAATGTGTATCAAGTGCTTCTACCCTTAGACTGTAAAGAAAAGTCTTTTAATTTACTTCATTTAGCGTGCTGTTATAGTACCATTATGACCACTTTATGTAGAAGTTATAGTGCATAACTCTCGATACTCCAAGATGGCTTTTGGTAATTGCTAGATTGTTACCTTTGTTAATTGTTTTGTCATGGAATAATGTCCTTTGCTAAAAAAATTTCTCATTCAGCATTGGAGTTGCATGCACGGAAGAAATCTTTATGGATCTGTGAATTTATAAAATTTGCATGTCATATTCGACTGGTACATTGTTGTTGTATAATGGTTGTTTTCAATATTTGTGTTTATAAACAATTAGCCTAATGTCTCTTTAGTGTACCATTGAAATTGCAGGCCCTGTATGATTGGATCTGTTATATATACTTGAATACTTAACTCTGAAGTTTCTTCCTTTCAGCGAGCGTCTGATTACTTATCTCAACAGATGAAGAATGCAGATGGTTTACTGCATTTGTACGCTTATTGGGCTCATTTGAGAAAAGATCAAGCTGTAGCTCGAGGCTTTTGGGAGAGCCTGGTTAAGATCTGGTTTGGCCCATTCATCTTTTTCTCTTTCTTATCTCGTATAGTTCAATATGTTTGATTTATGATTCATCTTTGTATTTTTTCCATATAACTTGCTTTTTGTCTGTGCAGTGGGTCAATGTTGGAAGCCTGACAAGGTTACATAGCTATGGAATTGAACTGGGACATTTAAATGAAGCTAGGTCCATCTATAGGAGATACTACAGTAAAAGATTTAGTGGGACAGGTTCAGAGGTATAATTCTTTTACATTACTTGCTTTCAATTATTCTAGATTGATTTATGGACAGGATTTGAATTTGAAAGTTTTTAAACTGGTTTTTTCCTCCTTCCTTCTTATTTTTCCTTTTTTTGGAAAATTGTTGCTTTTAGTAGTATACGATGCAACTTTATTTAATCAATTGATATTTGTCATCTGCGATGCAAACATTTCTATCTTTATTCTCTTTTTGTTGCTGATGGAAGTTGAAACCAGACAAATGGCTTAAGTCAAGGTTGTTAAAATGTTGTTTATCAAGAAGGGCAATTTATGGAAATCTTTTGAACTCTTAACATAGAATCATGCTCTACAGCTGAGAATATTTTTACAGAGTAGCCTTGCAATAGGTCAACCTGTTACTCGAGCACCAGAATCACAATGGTTTAATATATTTAATCGAATTGTTTCCCAACTCTCTGCTCCTGCTCCTGCTCCCATTCATATTATATGATCTCATTGATGATCTCACTACATCATCTAAAGTTACTGAGAATTCTTGCTTTTTGATTTTATGATATTGAAACTACTGTTTTGGGTCCACAACTCCTGGGTGACTTTCTTCAATTGTTATGTACTGCCTTTTGGATTTGTTGATATATTCTTTTCCTAAAAAACAGAGTTATTCGGGACATATGCCAGGCCCAGTTGCGTTTTGAGAGGGAATACGGGACACTTGAAGATTTTGACCACACTGCACAGAAGGTACACATTCCTACTGCAGTTTTAATTTATTTGTTTTAAGTGTCAATTAATCACGTATTTCTTTTTTCAGTCTAATGTGTATGATGCATTTGCATTGCTATCGAGAATTAGTATGTATAGATTTATTAAAAAAAAACAATTGAAGTGCTTAACTAATGATATTTTAGCTGGTTGCGATGTCCGCCTTATCTAGTATCCATATGTGTTTGACTAAAATGTGACACGTTAGCAGTTGTCTTTGATGACCTCAAATGATGTGCTTGTAAATGAGTTGTGTTTATGTGCCTCTGTACATATTTTGAACTCTTTGCTTCTCTCTTGTCAGAGCTTAAATACTACTGGTGGATCATTGCCTATCTGTTTAAATTTTTATTTTAAGTGATAACTTAATAGAGTATTGTAGCAAGGTGGTCCACATAGTCTTGTGTTTAAATCTCTCTATAAGATTTGGGCCAGTTTGGTTTGTGATTCAAAAATAATTTTGAAAAACCAAGTTACAATTAAAATTTTAAGTTTTATCTCTGTATTTTAAATATTTGAAAATATATTTTTTATTTTAAATCTCTTTAAGAGATTTGGGCCAGTTTGGTTTGTGATTCAAAAATAATTTTAAGAAACTGATAGGATTCAGCAACTCAACAACCCAGCAACGAAATGAAACAGTTAAAAGAGAAAATGTTAACAGAATATTTAAGACAGAAAGTTGTATTCAAATGAATCAGACTGTGTATTACACTTTTGGAATTGCAAAAATAACCTAGATAATAAGTTCACTGCGTACTCAATGTCAAAGACTCAAAAACCACTCAAAACAGATTCAAAGAAAAATAAACACTACTGAGCTTCGAGGGATATCTTCCTCCCAAATTTCCTTGTCCTCTCTTGCCATTTCCCTGGCTATCTGCCCCCTTTTTGTAATGCCTCGGTATAGTAGAATATTGTACTACTCCTCTCCCATATTGCCATTTGTCTGATGCCTTAGTATAATAGAATATTGTACTGCTCCTCTCCCATATTTCCATTTGTCTAGTATTCCAATAACAAAATGTTGTACTGCTCCTCTCCCATATAGACACTTGTCTTATGCTGATTGTCCTCTGTCATGTTGCCATCTGTCCTATACTATTTTACCAGCCCAGCTTGTGATCCTCTACTACTCTTCCCCTGCCTATTGTAGACCTGCATTGTGTGTGATCTATCATTACCCTCCCCAAGAAGAGCCACCTTGTCCTCAAGAATAGAAAGAGGAAAATTGAGTATTGAGGGTGTGGAAGTCCTCCCAAGTGCTCTCGAATTTTGGCAGTCCCTTCCAATGGATGAGAACTTTCCATTGCCTATTCAGCAGTTTCCACTTTTTAAGAACTGTTTGGGGTTCCACATTCAAAACTATGTTTTCGTTGAGGTTGTTCGAAAGGGGCTGGCTGTTGGGAATTGGAAAAATGGCTTTCTTTAATTGAGACACATGGAAAAATCATGTATGCAAGTTGAGGGAGGAAGATCTAATTAGTAAGCTGTTGCCCGAATTTTGTTTTTTATTACAAATGGACCATAAAATCGTGGACTAAGCTTTTCATTGTGGCACCGTGCTAGAGAGTGTAGCCTGTATGGCTGAAGTTTCAAATATGATGAGTCCCTCACCTTAAAATCGACTTCTCTTCTCCTTTTATCCGCATACATTTTCATGCGATTTTGGGCTTGAACCAGGTTGTTTTTTAAGTCTTGGAGAATGTAGTTGTGGTCTTGGAGTTGGTGGTGGACTTCATTAACTCGAGAGGAATGGTCTGTGTATCTTAGTACCACCAGAGGGTCATGACCATACAATGCTTTAAAAGGGACACATACCTGCCGATACATTGAATATGGTGTTGAACCAGAATTCTGCCCAAGGTATCCATTTCGGCCATTGTTGCGGCTATCCATTGACAAAACACCTAAGATAAGTTTCTAAGCAACGGTTTACCACCTCTGTTTGCCCGTCCGTTTGTGGATGATAGGCAAAACTCATGTGGAGCTAGGTCCCCGATTGGCGAAATAACTCACCCCAAAAATGACTCATAAATATCCAGTCTCAATCAGAAACGATCGATCATGGAAACCCATGTAGGCGGACTATCTCCTTAATAAATACCTCAGCGACTTCCTTAATGGTGTAGGGATGCTGCAATGTGACGAAAGGGCTATATTTTGAGAGTCAATCGACCACCACTAGGATAGTGTCTACCCTTCTGGCCTTCGAAAGCCCGGAAATGAAGTCTATAGATATATCCTCCCAAATTTGATTTGGAATGGGTAGTGGTTGCAACAATCCCGCAAGACTCAAGGCCTCGTATTTGTTCTGTTGGTAGACAGAGCAAGCTTCCACAAAATCCTTGATATCCTTTCTCATTCCCTCCCAATAGACCACATTGCCAATGCGTTTGTAGGTTCGAAAAAACCCAAAATGCCCCTCCATAGGTGAAGAATGAAACTCATGTAGAAGGTTTTGTATGTAAGGACCTATTTTAGGGACTACTAACTTGCCCTGATAGAGTAAATGATGGCCCGCAACTTGGAAAAAAGGTCAGCCATTTGGATCGATCAAAAGCTGTTGAATAATGTGACGAAGTTTCTCATCCTTCTGAATAGCCTCTTCTAAGTCTTTCATACCTGCAAAACAACCCACGGTTATGGCATTATGTTCCGCCCCTTCTTCCCTGCGAGAGTGTAATACCCAAGATGTCAAAGATATGTTCCTAACTCAAAATAGTCCTCTATATGTTGATTTTATGTTTTACATAAAATCTAACTAAAGGCTAGTCAATTCATTTGGAACGGTATGAATTAATTATCCATAGAAAGGTATTAAGGGCAAAATAGTCATTTTGCCTATGGATAAGCATTGAAAAAGTCAAGGTTGAGTAGGCTTAATTGCATTTAATGGCATTAATTAAGTAATAATTATGTCTAGTGTGAAATGACCAAAATGCCCTTATATGAAGAATTAAGGACTTATGAGTTATATAATTAAAATAATTGGGCCAACAGCATAATTTTGGAAAATTAATGAAATATTTTCCTATAAATTAGATGAAATTCATTCAAGCCAAGGGAGAGAGCATTTCTTCAACCTTTCTTCCATTTTCTCTCAAATCTTCCATGAAACAAGCCTTCTCTCTCTAAGTTTTAAAGGAGTTTTGCATAATTTTTCAAGGAGAACAAGATAAGAGCCTTGGATCTTCAATTTGAAGGGTTTAAGGTAAGGATTGAAAACCTTAGTTTTGAGGTGATTTGAAGATTTGAAGTAGATGTTGAGGTATAATGTGATATATGTAGGATTAAGGTGTAAAAGAAGACAAAGGCAAAGGATTTGTTGGAGGAATTCTTTAAAAAGGTAAGGAAGAACCTCCCATGACTTTAGGGATTATGCTAGGGTTTGTAGATATTTATGAAACCCTAAATTAAGTCTTTAAGGCATAGAATTAGTTCATGGCAAGTGTAGTTGAACTCATTTATTCTACTTATTGCCTTAAATTCATTATACATGAAGTTATTGCTATTTAAGTTTTATGAGTTGTTGTGTTTGATTGAAGAAAATGAAGTGTGATGCTGATTGTGGCAAAACTTGTAGTATTGAAGGCCACATGGTGTTGAATGGTTGCTATTAGAAGTGTTGAGCTGTTGTTTGCATTAGCTTACAATGTTATAACAATAATGGATGATTATGGGAATGTGATTTTACACTTCCTTTAACTTGTTAAAGACTATTAAGGGGAGGTTTATTTGATCCATAAGTTGACCTATTGGTTAATTGTCAATAGGAATTGATGTGGCATAGTTAATATGAAAAATTCGGATTTAGTAAGCTTAGGGGTTATGTTAAACATGCTTCAGTATTTTGACCATAACTTCCGTTATAAAAATCGAAATGAGATGATTCTTAAAGCATTAGAAAGTTAAGACATAGCCCTATAACTTTTATGTTTATGCCAAGAGCCAATTCGTTTGAGAAATAGATGGAAAATGGCCTGAAGTATAAATTGGTTATTAAAGTTTAAGATTTAACATGATCAATTCTTATGATTATTAATGTATTGTTGTAATTATGCCACGTACTAATGTTTACCCATTAGTTAGATGATCTTTGAAAGATATACATGGTCATGATGTCAATGCATGATTAATGTTATGAAATGGCATGAAGATGCAATGTAATACATGTTTTAAGATGATTTATGTGAGCAAGAGCTAATGTAAATGGATTGATAATCCATAGATGAATTAAAAGTATTAAGCTCACCAAAATATGTATTTACATGCCATAAGATTTAGAAATGCATATAGACATGATAGAGATGCATATAGACATGATGGGAAACGCATAAGCATATCCTCATATATCAGTTAAGGAAAGATGAATATATGCTTTAGATGTTAAATAACGCGTAAGCACGCCTCTCGATGATATGAGCTCTAGATGAATTTGAGGCTAGATGATATGAAGTGCTTAAGATGCTAAGAAAAGTCCGATCGGCTACACGTTAAATGCTTCATATGCATTTAGTTGCACTACATGAGTTATGATGTTATTTACATCATGAGATGATTTATACTCATGTTAGATGATATTTAGATGTTATATCATGACATGTAATGTGTGTGTACTATGTTTACATACTTATTTGTATGTGTATGCATTGATGTTTATATAGTCATGGGATAAAATGATGAAAGACATATGAAATAGAAAGGAAAAAAAAAAAAGGGAAAGTATCCCTAGATGTAAAAGATAAGTGGTATGTTAACATATATATTTAAATGAGGATCAAATAGCACATTTAGAAAGCAATGGATCATTCCTTACTAAGCGATCAGCGCTCACCCTTTCATTGTTGATTGCTTTGCAGGTAGACCAGGAGCGAAGGATGATAGAGACAGCGGGGCTGCATGTGAGGGGAGATGATTTATTCTCATCTTGATGTAAATAATGTAAATGATAAATGTTTGTGAAACACCTTTTGGAAGCTTCCACCCTATAAATCTGTTTGATTGTGTAATTTCCGAGTAAATTCTTAAAGTTTTTGAAATTATAAGTTTGGATCCTGCATGGCATTTTATATCCATGTTTTGGATATTATTATTATTATCCTTACACAGGTTTTTTTCTAAATACAACTCGTTCTCTAGACATATATCCTCGGGATTCCCATTGAGGGATATTCAGAGGATACCTGACTAGAGGGGGGTTTTACAGAGACGGTGCATCGGCAGCCTTATTTTCCGCTCCCGATCGATACTATATGACAAAATTCAATCCTAGCAGCTTGATGACCCATTTCTATTAACTTTCACTCAATAATTTTTGGTCGGTCAGAATGTGTAGGCTCCGTTGGTTTGTTCGGATAACAAATTTATGTCCAATGAGGTAGTGATGCCACATTTGAGTGGCTAGAACCACTGCCACGAGTTCCCGTTCATAGACTAACTTTAACTAAGACTTCATCGACAACCCCTTACTTAGGTATGCGAGTGGTCGTCCCTCTTGCATCAAAACTGCCCCTAATCCATTACCCGAAGCATCTGTTTCTATCATAACCTCTTTGGAGAAATCAGGCATAGCTTGAACCGGAACGCTAGTCATAATTCTCTTCAACTCTTCAAACACTGTTTGGGTTGCTTTGTTCCATCCGAAAGCATCTTTCTTAAGTAAAGCTATTAAGGGTGCTGCGATCTTACCGTAATCTTGGACAAAACACCGAAGTAGCCTGTTAAACCGAGAAACCAGCAGTGTGCTCTCACATTCTTTGGTACTGGCCACTTGATGATGTTTTCTACCTTGGATGGATCGACCGCTATACCTTCGGCTGAGATGACATGCCCCAAATACTCTATCTGTCGCTGCCCGAACAAACATTTTTTTTTTCACGATCAACTGATGTTTTAGTAGAATTTGAAGAACAGTTGCCAAATGTCCCAAGTGCTCGTTCATCCCCTTACTATAGATGAGTATGTCATCGAAGAAAACAAGTATAAACCTGAGCAAGTGTGACCTGCAAATTTCATTCATTGATGCCTGAAAAGTGGAAGGTGCGTTTGTTAATCCGAAGGGCATAACCAAAAATTCATAATGTCCTTCGTGAGTCCAGAATGTCGTTTTGTGGGTGTCTTCGGGGTAGACTCGTATTTGGTGATAACCTAACTTCAAATCAAGTTTAGAGAATATTGACGCTCCTCCTAACTCATCAAATAATTCATCAATTGCCAAAATTGGAAACTTATCTGGTACTATAATTTTATTCACGACCTTGTAGTTAACACAAAATCTCCATCCACCATCTTTCTTCTTCACTAGTAGCACCGGACTTGAAAATAGACTCACACCATGTTTGATGATCCCGAAAGCCATCATCTCTTTAACAATGCACTCTATCTCATTCTTTTGATAGCATGGGTATTTATACGGTTGAAGATTTAGGGGTTAGGTTCCTGGCATTAATTGAATTCAATGGTCTTGAGTCCTAATGGGTGGTAATCCAGCCAAGGGTTCGAACACCTGTCCAAACTTATCCAGCACCTCTACCAACTTTTCATCAATTCTCTCTTTGTTTCTCGTTTGTCTCTGAGTCTCCCTAAACTTGATTAACACTCCCTGTCCTTCCCTCTATACAATCTTAATCATGGCCTTCAAAGACACTAGTGTTTTGCTTAAGGAAGGATCCCCTCGTAGTTGTACCATTCGCTTTCTTGATATGAACTTCATAGTCTGCTTCTTCCAATTAATTACTGTCTCCCCTAAAGTCTCCAACCAAGCCATCTTGAGTACTAAATCTACGTTCCCCATTTCAAACAGAAAAAAATCTTGAACCACAACCATTCCTTGTAATTCCAACGGAATCGCTTTACATTCCCCCTGACATGTTACCCGATAACCTCTCCCACTCTGACTCTGAAGGACGAGTTCGTAACCACTGGTAGTTCCAACCTACCTACTGCCTCCAAACCAATGAAATTGTGGGAAGCCCCACTATCAATCAATACAATTAATTCCTTACCATGGACACTCCCTTTAAGCTTCATAGTTTTTGGCCCTTGTATTCCCACTATCGAGCTGATGGATAGATCCACATGGCTTCGATTTTGTTCAGCTACAACTTCTTCCTTTTGCTCCTCTTCTTGCAACTTTGGATCCTCATCTTCTCCCTCAAGCAAGACAATCTGAAACTATTTCTCACTACACCTATGCCCAAGTGAAAATTTTGCATCACATCTATAACATAATCCTTTTTCTTTCTTTCTCTAGATCTCAGATTCTGTTAACCTCCGGAAGGGAAAATCTCACCAAAAGTTGGAAGATCTGAAGGTTTCTGCTGGAGTTGATGCGTAACTGGAGTTGCTCTCACTAGATGCATGCCTGAAATTTGTGTTTTGGGGCTGAATTTTCGTGTAGAATGTTGAATGTGTTTGGGTGGTGCTGGGTTGGGTTATGTGGGTTTGGGTAATGTGGGTTTGGGCTCTATTTTGCTCTTCCATTCTAATTAGGTTTAAGTTGAAACATGGGCCATTACTAACTCCCCTAAACTTTCCTTGTCGGCCCAATCCTCTTTTAGCCTCTTCCAATATTGCATTCCTTTCTTCCACTCTCTAGGCCAAAATTGCAATTTGAGTTAAAGAATTTGGCTGGCCCAAAATGTCTGGTTCTTAGAGCTTCACCTCTGTACGGATCTCGGGTCGTAACCCATTCAAGAATACTACAGAAAGCACATCCTCCCTTTCTCCTACTATCATTGCCACAATTTCTTCAAACCGCTGACGGTAGTACATAAAAGCTCTCGTCTGCCTCATTGACATAAGGAGTTCCAGCTGGCTGATTTCTTGTGCGCCGCTGAATCTCTACAGAAAAGCCACCTTGAACGCAAGCCACATCAGTCCTAGCGTCCTGCATTCGCTCCATTGATACAAATAGAGGGCCTCTCCTTCCATGCACAGCACCGTGGAGAGGACCTTGCTTCCGTTGACAACCTGGTTAAGGGCGAAGTATCTTTCCACACGAAAAATCCAGCCATACGGATCTTCGCCAGAAAAAAAGTGGAAGCTCTAATTTTTGGCCTCCCCACTCTCGTCGGTATCCCCCTTCGTGGTGGTGATAGCCTCCTTGGTAAGGAGGAGGTGGTGGTGGGTCATTTTCCCTGCGGTGGTCTTCATCATGGTGGTTCCCCTGTGCTTGAGTTGTTGGCTTCTTCCTACCCCACCGCCCTTTGGCGAGCCTCTTCCTCAGTTTTTCATCGTCTTTATTCTTCTGCTCTATTGTGAGCTTCTTCTTGTTTGTCTTTATGCCTTATCCAGTTTTGCACATGTTAGAGTAGATGCCCTAAAGCCAATCAATTATTGTAGAATTGACTCTTTGTAATAATGTTCATTAATCAATAAAAGGCATTTTATTCTATATCGCGTAAATCATTATTACTGCAATATGTATTGATATATGTCCTTAGAATGGTAGAGCCATGACGAGGGTATCAAGTGTTTCAAATCTTGATAGTGAGAACCCTATGAGAACATATGGTGGCCATTCTAGAAACGTCCGTAGCCCCAGATTATTCTCGAACTAAGGGCACGATAATACGGTAAGGCTATCATAGTGTTGAACGACCCTGTCGAAAGGCAGTGACGATCTCACTTGTCAAGGTTGTTTGGTGACAACCTGGTGCAACACATGGGTGTTTGTTGTAGGCGATTACACCACAGCAAGTTCACTAGACTGACCCACCAGAGGATTCCATATGGATGGTAACCCTAGTGTCTATGGAACAAATCCTCTAACGAATGGTGGTGCATGTGATCCTTAAACTTGAGATCACCGGAGCGCCTTGTGCACCGATTGGTGTAGTTTGACACTAGCCTAACGCAGTTCTTTTCAGAGCTATCAATACAGTGGTGATTGGCTACATCAAGGAGTGTATCAAGACTATGGTGGATTGACAGAGGATTTATCACTCCCGGGTACGAGAGAAAGTTATTTCACGGCGTAATTCAGTATATGGCAATGACACTAAAACTGTGGCCACAGTGGGATTAAGTTGTTGCTCTATCCAGTTTATAATTGTAAAACCCCCCTCCAGTCAAGTATCCTCTGAATATCCCTCAATGAGAATCCTGAGGATACATGTCTGGAGAATGAGTTGTATTTAGAAAAAAAAAATCTGTGTAAGGATAATAATAATAATATCCAAAACATGCATATAAAATGTCACGCAGGATCCAAACTTATAATTTACAAACTTTAAGAAATTATACAATCAAAACATATTTAGAGGGTGGAAGCTTCCAAAGGTATTTCACAAATATTTATCATTTACATTATTTACATCAAGATAAAACATCGAGATGACAATAAATCATCTCCCCTCACGTGTAGTCCCACTGTCTCTAGCATCCCTCACTTCTAGTCTACCTGCAAAACAATCAACAATGAAAGGGTGAGCGCTAATCGCTCAGTAAGGAATAATCCGTTTCATTCTTAATGTACTACAAATAAGTATGTAAACATAGTACACACACGTCACATGTCGTGACATAACATCTAAAATCATCTAACATGAGTATAAATCATCTCATGATGTAAATAACATCATAACTCATGTAATGCAACTAAATGCATATGAAACATTTAACGTCCAGATGATCGGACCTTTCTTAGCATCTTAAGCACTTCATATCATCTAGCCTCAAATTTCATCTAGAGCTCATATCATCGGGAGGCGTGCTTACGCGTTATTTTGCATCTAAAGCATATATTCATCTTTCCTCAACCGATATACGAGGATATGCTTACGCGTTTTCCATCAGGTCTATATGCATCTCTATCATGTCTATTTGCATCTCTAACATCTTATGGCATGTAAATACATATTTTGGTGAGCTTAATACTTTTAATTCATCTATGGATTATCAATCCATTTACATTACCTCTTGCTCACATACATCATCTTAAAACATGTATTACATTGCATCTTCATGCCATTTCATAACATTAATCATGCATTGACATCGTGACCATGTATATCTTTCAAAGATCATCTAACTAATGGGTAAACATTAGTACATGGCATACTTACAATAATACATTAATAATCAATTCATAATCATAATAATTGATCATGTTAAATCTTAAACTTCAATAACTAGTTTATACTTCAGGCCATTTTCCATCTATTTCTCAAATGAATTGGCTCCTGGCATAAACATAAAAGTTATAGCTCTGTGTCGTAGCTTTCTAATGCTTCAAAAATCATCTCATTTCGAATTTTATAACTCAAGTTATGGTTGAAATACTGAAGCAGGGTTAACAAAACCCCTAAGCCCACCAAATCCGAATTTTCATATTAACTATGCCAAATCAATTCCTATTGACATTAACCAATAGGTTAACTTATAGATAAAATAAACCTCCCCTTAATAGTCTTTAACATCTTAAAGGAAGTGTAAAATCTCATTCCCATAACCATCCATTATTGCTATAACATTGTAAGCTAAGGCAAACAACACATCAACACTTCTAATAGCAACCATTCAACACCATGTGGCCTCCATACTACAAGTTTTGCCACAATCAGTATCCACACTTCATTTTCTTCAATCAAACATAACAACTCATAAAACATAAATAGCCATAACTTCATGTATAATGAATTCAAGGCAATAAGTAGAATAAATGAGTTCAATTACACTTGCCATCAACTAATTCTATGCCTTAAAGCTTTAATTTAAGGTTTTATAAAGATCTATAAACCCTAGCATAAACCCTAAAGTCATGGGAGGTTCTTCCTTACCTTTTTAAAGACTTCCTCCAACAAATCCTTTGCCTTTGACTTCTTTTACACCTTAATCCTACATATATAACATTATACCTCAACATCTACTTCAAATCTTCAAATCACATCAAAACTAAAGTTTTTAATCCTTACCTTAAACCCTTCTAATTGAAGATCCAAGGCTCCTATCTTGTTCTCCTTGAAAAATTAAGCAAAACTCCTTTAAAACTTAGAGAAAGAAAGCTTGTTTCATGGAAGATTTGAGAGAAAATGGAAGAAATGTTGAAGAAAGGCTCTCTCCTTTGGCTTGAACGAAATTCATCTCATTTATAGGAAAATATTTCATTTATTTTCCAAAATTATGCAATTGGCCCAATTATTTTAATTGTATAACTCATAAGTCCTTAATTCTTCATATAAGGGCATTTTGGTCATTTCACACTAGACATAATTATTACTTAATTAATGCCATTAAATGCAATGAAGCCTACTCATCCTTGACTTTTTCAATGCTTATCCATAAGCAAAATAACCATTTTGCCCCTAAGCCTCTCTATGGATAATTGATTCATACCGTTCCAAATGAATTGACTATTTTACCCTTAGTTAGATTTTATGCTTTTTAACATAAAATTAACATCTAAAAGACTATTTTGAGTTAGGAACATACCTTTGATATCTTGGGTATTACAATAATACGGGTCATTGGTCCAGAAACTGAATAAATAATATCGAGAGTAACCGAAGGTTGACACTATTTCTATGCCCTCGTCTCGTCGAGATAACGAATGATGAAAGGATCGAATTGCACGGTAACCATATCGTTGACAGGTAGCTACTTTGCTGAATCCGAATCTATCGGGTGGCCATGATGTCTTGCTAGGGGCCAATCTTGGTCTGTGTATTAGTGAGACGATTAATTGGTGTTAATCGCAATACTATACACTGCCGATATGATGAGGAGCCTAAGGGTCACACACATAGAAGACAATTTAAGATGCAAGAAGAAAGAAGGGCGTTTTCGTCTTTTAAGGCGAAAGGATATTTTGGTAATTTCACAGTGCAATTAAATTTGCTGAGGTCGTAGCCTTTATTTAATTTGTTAGAAAAATTAAATAAGTGAAATTACGTTTAAATATGTGTTCACACATATTTAAATTATCATTATTGTTAAATGTTAATATATATATTAATTGATTTTAATTGAGATAATGATGGAAATTAAAATAAATCAAATTGGGAGTGTTTGGCAACATGGGGCGTTTGGTTTGGAGCCCAAGCCTATTCCGTGTGGGATTAAGGCAAATTGTTTTTAAATATAAAAGGAAAAGTGTGTGTGATTTTAATTAAGGGTTTTTTTTCTTTGAAAAACCAAAAAACACATAGCAGCGCTTTTGCTTCTCCCACAGCAGTAACACTTTTGAGCCTAAAATCAATTCAATTGATTTTGTTTTCTTCTTAATCTTGAAGCCAAAGAGGATCTAGCAAATCCCTCTTTGGTTCTTTTTGAGATTGTCTTCGTGTGGACTACGCAGTTCGATCCTACACTTGGATCGGTAGCAAAACGTTCGTCGACAAATTTGGAGGAGCCTTCAACGTGCGTTTGTTTCTCTTAACTCATGTTGAATATTTATGCAGATTTTATTTAATATAAATTGTAAAATCATACCCTTGATCTTGGCTCATGTAAACGATCCTGTTATATTATATTTTTTCATTTCCGCTGTGTATACGGGACCGTTTACTAACAGTGGTATCAGAGCCTAGGGTACTGAATTTTACAATTTTTATGTGTATGGTTGATAACATGTATTTGATGATAATATGTTGCCATATTGAATCTGTGTAAATCTGTCTTAAAATATGTTTTTAAGAAACTAATTAATCGATTAATTTAATTTGTTGATAATCTGCTGGTTTGGTTTAATGCATGATGGATTTTTGTTGAGATCAATGTGTTTGATTGATTGCAAAATCCGGTTAGAGTGTTTTTGGTTGCTGTATGAACAGATCTGGAGCTACAAATCTGTGTACTCTCGCCACAGCGATCATCGTCACTGCGGCGATATAACTCATCGTCGCGGCGATCGTCCTTTGACGAGCAGATGAAAACGGGCCGCGCGGCGATATAACCCATCGCCACGGCGATCGTCCTTCGGACGTGCGCTGTACCAAAACCAATGCACACCGCGGCGATCTAACTCATCGCTACAGCGAGCGCACTTCCAAGTGTGCAGGGGGTAAAATGCAAAGTTTCAAAACTTTTGGACCAAAAAATATGCAAATTGTCAGGGGGTAAATTGTAATTAACCCACAAATTTCAGAAATTGATTGTTTTTGAAATGTATGCTTTGTACATGTTTGTATATTGTATGGTGCCTGGTACATGAGCCTTAGACCTAAGGTGAATGTTTTAAAATATTTGGGTATGTATGGTTGTATTATTTATTAAATAGGGCCTGCGTGTCCTGCCTTTCTCCTCTTCTCGATGTATATTCTCTTCTCATCTAATTCCCCTCAAATGTAAATTGAGGTTTCTAAATTTATTGATGTAAAGAATTTGTATATTTATTTATTGTAAATTTAGAACGATAGTTTTTGTAATGTACTTGAAAACGAAGCAAATGACGAAACAACCATACTTGAAGACTCAAGATGTTTATTACAGACCCCCAGGTGACCCACCGATTCCTCTAGGCTCGAGGAAATCGGTTTTAGTTGGGCCATGTACCGGCATGTTTAATTTTTGTTTAGAATGCATGCTAAGGTTGAATGTTTGATAACATGCCAAACAATGTCATTCTAACAAAGATAATAATCTGATGACACATTAAATAACAAACCCCTCAACTGAATTATATTAAGTCACGTAAGTCTTCCATCACCATGGTTTTAATCAAACCACTGTTCGTCGAAACCTTGTTCGCCAAAGCGAAGGGTACACTTCTACCGGGTGGGGAGGTTAAAATACATTGGAGTTTTCCTTAATGGTGATGGGTCGACTTAAAATGACGGTTTTGCTTGTTCGCCAAAGCGAAGGTTGATAAACGCGTCATAGGCATAGTAGAGCAGTACACATATTATATGTACGTGGTGACATGTAGTGTCCACTCTACCGATACTGAGAATCACACTTGAGGAAAATGGTTGGAGCCATTGGATTGTGTGATTGGCTTGTTGGCTTTCTCACATTTGAGGTTGATAGTGGGAGCTATCAACTAGTGTGGATTAAGTTTGTTGGCCTACCTAATCAACTCATTTTGGCTTGTTCGCCAAAGCGAAGGTTTGAAATGGGCAGGATGGGATCTCGGTCCACTAGGAAAGTCAACGGGCTTTCCCGAGTTAATGGTGAGGGCTATTAACTTGAGTAAAATAATGGGAGCTTCGTTTAATAAAAGACCATATTAAACAATAATAATGAACATGGTAATAACGGTTACTTTTTCTGCACTTGTAGATTCACTTAAATTTAAGCAAAATGATCCCAACATCACGGCGACAAATCATCGAACTGGGAGAGAAATGGAATGGTGAAAATTTCGTTGACTGGTATAGAAGTATAAATAATATACTTCAGTCAAGTGATAGATTATACACCATTGAGCAAGCTCTATCACCGAGCTCCCGATAGTTCTATCCATGAGGACGGGTATGTATATGTGAAGCATACACATGATGCAAAAGCGTAAATGACTAGATACATTATGCTTGCATCAATGGCACCATTACTGCGACAGCAGTGCCAAAAATGGACTTAGCTTCTATTCTTCATTTTCTTCAAAGAAATGAGAAGCATATGGTGTCTCGGTCGTTATTCAGATGTAGGATGGAAGAGGGTACCAAAATTGGCGATCATATACTCAAGTGGACCGAGTATATGAATAAGCTTGAGATTTTAGGATGTGGACTTAATGAAGGTTTAATGATAAACCTAATATTACAGTCTTTGCCAGATTCTTATTCTCAATTTGTCTATGACTTTATTGAGGAAGATAAGAAGAATACCCTTTCCGAGCTTCTGGATTTGTTGAAGACTACTGAGTCAGACATGAAAATGTCAGAAACATTGACGTTGGTTGAAGCCAACTCAAGTGAAAAGGAAAGGGCTCAGAAGTCGATGGAAAGAATCAGCGAGAAAGGAAAGGCGTTTGTCCTCACTGTGGGAATCCCAGCCACTGGAGGAAACATTGCAAGGCCTTCCTAGCAAAAGGGAAGAAGAATGTTACTTCTTCGTCAGGTACGTTATTGAGATTAACTTCTCCCGTAAACATCTAGTTGACACAAGATGTGGTACTCACATTTGATTCATGTGTAGGAACTACGGTAGAGTAGATTGCTCGCCGAGGGAGAGGTGGACCTACCAGTTAGAAATGAAGCACGTGCTGCTACATTTGTGTAGGATCTTATCGGTTTGATTTAGCCGATGGACTTGTTTCTTGGAACTTGTGGATTATTATGGTTTTTCTTCAGTTTCTAGAAATTATATTTTTGTGTCCACATAGGACAAATGAGAATATTAGTTTACTAATGGATTATTGTCCTTGAGTATAAATAATATTCTTTATGGAACTGTTTCATAATGATATGTTCTTAAGAAAGACAATAAGGATAATCTCAAAATGACTACTATGCCAACTTTGGCAAGTTGAGCTAAACATACCTGAAGGAATGTGGGATAGTATCACAACTCACTCCTCCTTATACACCCCAACACAAAGGAGTGTCGGAAAGAAAGGAACAAGACCTTACTTGATATGGTTAGGTTCATGATGAGTTTTAGTGATTTATCTGCATCGTTCTAGGGTTATGCCCTAGAGACTGCGACTCACGTTTTGAACGTGTGCCGTCAAAGTCTGTAGATAAGACTTCATATTAGCTATGGAGTGGGTGAAAGCCCAACTTGTCTTATCTAAGGATTTGGGGTTGCGAGGCTTATGTTAAGAAATTGACTTCGAACAAGCTGGGCCTAAAATCCTGTAAATGTATATTTGTGGGGTATCCAAAGGAGACCAAAAAGGATACTATTTGTACCACCCAAAAGAGCGCAAAATTTTTGTTGCTCGATCTAGTGTCTTCCTAGAAAAGGAATATTTTCTAAGAAGTACTAGTGGGAGAAAAGTAGAACTCGATGAAGTTCTAGAACCACAAGATATACTAGACGAAGGACGGGATGATGTGCCACAAGAAGTGGTTGAGCATCATGAGGAGGTTACTCCACAACTTATGGATCAAAGTGAACAACCTCAAGTAGCACAGGAGCTACGTAGATCTGGGAGAGTACGCCATGAGCCCGAGAGATACGGTTATCTCGTGACTCAACATGGTGACGTACTAGTCTACCAAGACGATGAACCCAGAACCTACGAAGACGCTATATCGGATCCAGATTTCGTTAAATGGCTTGAAGCCATGAAATCTGAGATGGACTCCATGTACCAGAACCAAGTATGGTCTCTGGTGGAACCACCTGAAGGGGTAAAACCCATAGGGTGTAAATGGGTCTTCAAGAAGAAGACTGACATGGATGGCAACGTGCACACTTATAAAGCGCGGTTGGTTGCCAAAGGTTTCAAACAAATTCATGGCATTGACTATGAAGAAACCTTTTCGCCGGTTGCCATGATTAAATCCATCCGGATGATGCTTGCAATTGTTGCATATCATGACTATGAGATTTGGCAAATGGATGTCAAAACTGCTTTCCTGAACGGAAACCTTGAGGAGGATGTGTACATGACACAACCTGATGGTTTCGTTCTTGATAGTCAAACCAATAAGGTATGCAAGTTACAGAGATCCATTTACGGACTCAAGCAAGCTTCAAGGAGCTGGAACATTCATTTTGATGAAGCCGTAAAAGAATTTGGTTTTATCAAGAATGAAGATGAACCCTGTGTTTACAAGAAAGTGAGTGGGAGCACAGTAGCATTCCTAGTGTTGTATGTCGATGACATACTTCTGATCGGGAATGATATGCCGAACTTGCAGTCGGTAAAGACTTGGTTATCCAAGTGCTTCTCCATGAAGGACTTAGGGGAAACAACCTACATCCTTGGAATAAAGATCTATCGTGATAGATCTGTAGGTTGCTCAAACTAAGTCAAAGTACATAGACAAGGTCTGAACACATTCAAGATAGAAAAATCCAAGAAGGGATTTCTTCTGATGGCTATGGTGTCTATCTCTTGTAAGGATATGTGTCTTTAACCACACAATGAGAGAGATAGAATGAAGAGGATCCCACATGCTTTAGCAAGTGGATCCATCTTATATGTTCAGATTGATATCTAATATGCATTCAACATTTCTAGTGGATGTCAATCAGGCTCAAGTGAGCAATATGTTATGTACTTAGATTGATGTCTTATGTGCATTCAGCACTAGTAGAAGATATCAACTAAATCCAAGTGAATGACACTGGGTGAGTGTCAATGGACATTCTTAAGTGCTTGAAAAGGGCTTAAGAATATATATTCTTGGATTATGGAGGAAAGATGAGCTCACTGTAAGAGAATACAGTGACGCTATTTCCAAACAGGAAAAGGATGATTATAGTTCGCAATTTGGGATTACACATTTTGTCTCAATATAACTGCAGTGAGCTGCAAGAGCTCAAATTGGTGTACTACAGTGGATTCTACAATTGATGCTAAGTGTAACGCATTATTTAATGCAGCCATGTAGGCGGTTTGGATCAAGAAGTTCATTACTGAACTTGATGTGATTTCAAGCATTGCTAATCCAGTATAGTTGTACTGCGATAACAATGGAGCCATTGTTGTGGCTGAGGAATCACGGTCCTCACCAGTAATCCAAACACTTACTTAGTTGATTCAATCTGATCTGAAGGATCGATATGAAAGGGAATGTGCAGATTTGCAGAATACCTACCAACCCACTATTAAGGTTTCTGTTGTAGCAGAAGCATGATGGGCACTTGGGTCATTCAATGTTTGAGTGCATGAATGACTGGCTATAGTGCAGGCACTTGGGTCATTCAGTGTTGAGGGCATGAATGATTGGCCATAGTGCAAGTGGGAGATTGTTAGAGTAGATGCCCTAGAGCCAATCAATTATTGTAGAATTGACTCTTTGTAATAATGTTCATTAATCAATAAAAGGCATTTTTATTCTATATCGCGTAAATCATTATTATTGCAATATGTATTGATATATGTCCTTAGAATGGTAGAGCGTGACGAGGGTATCAAGTGTTTCAAATCTTGATAGTGAGAACCCTATGAGCACATATGGTGGCCATTCTAGAAACGTCCATAGCCCCAGATATTCTCGAACTAAGGGCACGATAATACGGTAAGACTATCATAGTGTTGAACGACCTCACCGAAAGGCAGGATCGATCTCACTTGTCAAGGTTGTTTGGTGACAACCTGGTGCAACATATAGGTGTTTGTTGTAGGCGATTACACCACAGCAAGTTCACTAGACTGACCCACCAGAGGATTCCATATGGATGGTAACCCTATGTCTATGGAACAAATCTTCTAACGAATGGTGGTGCATGTGATCCTTAGACTTGAGATCACCGAAGCGCCTTGTGCACCGATTGGTGTAGTTTGACACTAGCCTAACGCAGCTTCTTTTCGTGAGTCACAATACGATGGTGATTGGCCGCATCAAGGAGTGTATCAAGACTATGGTGGATTGACGAGGATTTATCACTCCCTGCACGGGAGAAAGTTATCTCACGGCGTAATTCAGTATATGGCAATGACACTAAAACGTGGGCCACAGTGGGATTGAGTTGTTGCTCTATCCGCTTTATAATACGGGTCATTGGTCCGGAAACTGAATAAATAATATAGAGAGTAACCGAAGGTTGACACTATTTCTATGCCTTCGTCTCGTCGAGATAACGAATGATGAAAGGATCGAATTGCACGGTAACCATATCGTTGATGTAGCTACTTTGTGAATCCGAATCTATCGGGTGGCCATGATGCCTTGCTAGGGGCCAATCTTGGTGCGTGTATTAGTGAGACGATTAATTGGTGTTAATCGCAATACTATACACTGTCGATATGATGAGGAGCCTAAGGGTCACACACATAGAAGACAATTTAAGATGCAAGAAGAACGAAAGGCGTTTTCGTCTTTTAAGGCGAAAGGTTATTTTGGTAATTTCATAGTGCAATTAAATTTGCTGAGGTCGTAGCCTTTATTTAATTTGTTAGAAAAATTAAATAAGTGAAATTACGTTTAAATATGTGTTCACACATATTTAAATTATCATTATTGTTAAATGTTAATATATATATTAATTGATTTTAATTGAGATAATGATGGAAATTAAAATAAATCAAATTGGGAGTGTTTGGCAACATGGGGCGTTTGGGTTGGAGCCCAAGCCTATTCCGTGTGGGATTAGGGCAAATTGTTTTTAAATATAAAAGGAAAAGTGTGTGTGATTTTAATTAAGGGTTTTTTTTCTTTGAAAAACCAAAAAAACACAGCAGCCCTTTTGCTTCTCCCACGGCAGTAACACTTTTGAGCCTAAAATCAATTCAATTGATTTTGTTTTCTTCTTAATCTTGAAGCCAAAGAGGATCTAACAAATCCCTCTTTGGTTCTTTTGAGATTGTCTTCGTGTGGACTACGCAGGTTCGATCCTACACTTGGATCGGTAGCAAAACGTTTGTCGACAAATTTGGAGGAGCCTTCAACGTGCGTTTGTTTCTCTTAACTCATGTTGAATATTTATGCAGATTTTATTTAATATAAATTGTAAAATCATACCCTTGATCTTGGCTCATGTAAACGATCCTGTTATATTATATTTTTCATTTCCGCTGTGTATACGGGACCGTTTACTAACAGCACATCCATCATTATCTCCCTCATGGATGCCACTGTTTCTGACAACTTTGAAATGTCTCTCTTCACCCCAGTAACTTCCTTTTCAACAATGTCCATTCTAGTACTGACCATACCCCAGCGAACATCCTCGCTCTGATACCAATTGATAGGATTCAGCAACTCAACAACTCAACAACGAACTGAAACAGTTAAAAGAGAAAATGTTAACAAAATATTTAAGACAAAAAGTTGTATTCGAATGAATCAGACTATGTATTACACTTTTGGAATTGCAAAAATAACCTAGATAATAAGTTCACTGCGTACTTAATATCAAAGACTCAAAAAACACTCAAAATAGATTCAAAGAAAAATAAACACTGCTAAGCTTCGAGGGCCAGCTTCCTCCCAAATTTCCTTATCCTCCTTGCACTTTCCCTGACGATCTACCCCTTTTTTGTAATGCCTCAATATAACTGAATACTGTACTACTCCTCTCCCATATTGCCATCTGTTTGATGCTTCAGTATAATAGAATATTGTACTGCTCCTCTCCCATATTGTCGCTTGTCTTGTGCTGATTGTCCTCTGCCATGTTGCTATTTGTCCTGTACTATTTTGCCAGCCCAACTTGTGATCCTCTACTACTTTTCCCCTGCCTATTGTAAACCTGCATTGTGTGTGATCTATCAGAAACTAAGTTACAATTAAAAATTTTAAAAGTTTTATCTCAATATTTTAAATATTTGAAAATATATTTGGAATTCAAAAATTGTTTTTTAAGTTAAAAACTATATAAAGACTAAGAAATGATATTTTTCTTGTTTTCTAATTTTACACTAATTTTTAGGATTACATGCAAGAACATTGTTTTGAAAACATTTCAACTTATTTTAATAAAAAACGTATTTTTATAAAATTCCTTATATTCCTTGTTTTCGAAAATAAAACACTACTTAAATTTATATCAAATGGGCTCTTATTTAGATTATAAATTTGTATTTGTATTTATGTTATATTTATGGTTGTGATTATGGGCGTTCAGCGAACGAGATTGTGTTAAATTTTAACTATGGTTGTTGGATGCTTAACTATCAATTTAAGCTTTAAGTCAAGTTGTTACATAACAGTGTTAAAGATGTCATTGAATTATGATACAACTGCTTAGTATTTATTGAATGTATGCAATCCTTGCTATTTTAACTCAATGTGTAAAGATGCTTGCCTTTGTTCCTTTTCTCAAGTTACACCCCGCTTGGAAGAGCTGCAATTATTTAGGTGATAGCAAGAAGCCAAATTTGTTCCTGAACTAATAGATCAGAAAGAAAAGTCACATAAGAAAAGTGTTAATGGAAAGAGAAAAACAGATTCGAACATGACTGATGAACAGTCTCTAGCTAAGCGGCAGAAAAACACTGCCCAAAACCCAAACAAAGTGCATGGGAAAGAAAAGGGACGAGCACTGAACTTAGCTGAAGAAAATGAAGTAGAAGCAAAACCCAAGTTTGAAGAGCATCCAAATGACCAGCACATCAAAGACTCTACCACTGGAAGAGCCAAAGGATACACTGACAAGTGTACTACATTTTTATCAAACCTTAACTTCAAGGCAAGTAGGGATTCTCTCGCACTTCAGAGAGAGATTGCTTTTTATTCTTTTTTTAATGCTGGATAGGCAAATATAGGGAGATAATTCTGATGGTTTTAAATTTTTTACAGGCAACTTCTGAAGATCTGAAAAAATTCTTTAGCGATGTTGGTGGGGATGAATCTGATCGAATTCTGTAGGATAAGTTCACTGGAAAGTCAAGGGTACGACTCTCTTTCTCTCATTCATTATTTGTCAATGTTTTTTGTGCTTTATGCTTCAAATGAAAAAGAGGAAGCTATCCACTGGACCTTCTATGTGCACATCAGTCTTATAGTCAAATCCTTATTTAACATTGCCTGACCTTTAAACTTCAGCATATGTATGCATAATGTGGACTGTTCCACAGAAATCAGCCTTAAGAAACTAATTTTAATGCTTCAGGGAGATCAGCATGGTTGATGCTTCAGGGAGATAGAAACTACTAATTGCAGTCCATTCTCTTTGATCAAATTTCTCAAGGGTGCTCACTGAAACTTCAGTTTGATTTCTTCCTTTCATGCAGTCAATAAATCATTTAGTTCTTACGCTTTTAGTTTTAAAATGAATGTCCTTCTAGAGACAATTATGCAGTCTCAAAGAAACCTACAAAAGGGTTGAATTCCATAATTATGGTAAAATTGCTTAATTTTCTAAGTATAAAGAGTCTAATTGTCTAAGAGCATATTTTTTTCATTTTGATAGCAAGTGATATGCTTAGGAGACTCAACCATAGTCTCATACATATTTACCCATATTCTAGCTTGCCTTTAATTGTAGAGCATCTGTCTAGGACCGTTGCATACTAATTTATAATATCCTCTGATCGATTTTTGAAAGGCCTGGCATATGTGGATTTTGCCAATGATGCACACCTTGCTGCAGCTGTAGGAAAGAACAAACAAATGTTTCTTGGGAAGAAGATAAGTAATGCAAGATCAAATTCGAAGCAAAAGAAAAAGGATTCTACTAGTGGTAGGCTAAGTGGAATTAGGTTTTATCTTTGTTATTACTTGTGTGTGTTTGTTTGTGTCCAATGCAGTCTATAGACATTTGCATGTTTGTGTTTCCCACTTTTACATTTTATTTTTTTACTCATTTGGTTTAAATAGCAGTGCACAGTAGTAATCAAACTTTCAGGGAGTCTAGAGCGCCACACTCTGCTGCTAATAAACGTAGTGATAACATTCACCTGAAGGGGAGGAACACATTTGCAATGCCAAGGAACATCAGACCACTTGGTGTCCCCTCAACAAATTCAAAAGTCGGGGAAGTGGAAGATGAGAAGCTAAAATCAAATAATGAGGTCAGAGAAATGATCCTAAAGAAGTGAGGTTTGTTCCTGAGGTTACATGTTACATGTTAACTAGAATAGCACAGTAATTGACAAACTTCTCTTTCTTATAAAAAAACATAAGGTCTTGCCTTAATATGTTTCTATAAACACAATTATGACAAACGATACCTGTTTGAGGACGAAAAGTATATATCAGTATCCTTCTTGTAAATTTTCTTCCAGATATGTCAAGTTTATACCCATTTTATTCAAAAAGGGTAAAGTTCTAATATGTTTCCTGTGGAACATATATTTCATCCAATTTGTGATGAGGATAGCCTCAATACCTTACCCCAAGATTTAGAGAAATTTTAATCAATTAGATGGTGCTCAAGTTCCTTTTTATGTGACAAATGACCAATGTTATAGGATCCAACAAGATCATGAAAACTATTATGGGTTGGTAGTCTATTGTTGGTCTAAAATAACATTGAATACTCACAATGCATTTGTTAGGTTCTTTGCTTTTTTGTACCTATTGATTCTATCCTAATGGAGAATCCATTTTACTATTTGTCATAGATGAAAATCCTAATGCAGAAAGATAGACCACTAGAGCACTATTGAGTTTGTGTACTGAAATAGCAATGGCCTTGCATCTCATGCTTATGGAAAATATGAAAAAATGTCTTTGGTCTGGAAAATGTCTGAGGAAGAATATGAAGAATATCATCTGTATGCTCGCCCGATTAAAATTTCCGCACATGTATATTCATTTTTATTGTCTGTTTTGAATGAATATACATATCTCATATGATTATGTTTGTTTCACTTAAAACTCTTCATGATTCTATTGGATGCTTTCATAAAAATTCTCAGAGAATCTAGAATGAGGTTTTCGCTTTGTACATGTTAGATCATGAATTAGTACCAATCTTCAAAAAATATCTAATTGTTTTAAGCAAGTCCTTGAGAGGGTTTAATTGATCTATGAATTATGTTTCATTTTTCGTTTCCTTTATGTATTAGGACACGTTTTCTTGTTGATGTTGAATAGGTGTACATATGATGTGATCTTCATTATATCGTTAAATGAGGGTATGAATAATGTGATACAACTGTTTCACGGAAGAGCATATCACTTCATTTATATGCCCAATAATTTTTATTTTTTATTTTTGGATATTGTTAAATGAGGGTATGAATAATATGATACAACTGTTTTAGATTGGTTGTGTGTGTGTGTGTGTGTGTGTGTGTGTGTGTGTGTATTAAAAAGAATGTTAGAGGGATGGAGTGGAGTTGGGGAACCTGAAAGCAAATAGAATTTAGAAGAGAGAAAGAGAGAGAGAGACAAAGGCAATTCATGTGTTTGTTCTCTTTGTCTTTATGGGATCACGCAATTACAGAGAGAAAGAGAGAGATCAGAATCTTCAAATCTTAATTAACTCACTTGTTTCTCCATCTCTTTTTTAATTAAAATCTTCATCTTCAGCTTCATCATGTTTTGCATTATTCTATTTATATTTAAGCAATGACAATAAATAAACTCCACCACCCGAACTCAACTTCTCTCTTGTTTTCTCTTAATCTTTAATTTCTCAAATTAAAGTTTATTGAATGAATGATAACATATATATGAGAAGTTGTATTTCACACGACATATATAATGACAACATACAGAAATAATACATATAGATATGGATAAGACTATTGTAATACAAATTACTGACTTAAAATGAGACACAAGCTAACTACTCTTTATGAACCTTTGATTTTTGCTTATTTATCGGTGATAAGATATGCTTAGTTGACATTACACACACACACACACACACACATATATATATTAGTCATTCTCTCGTATAAATGTGTACATACAGAAAGAAAATACGAATCGAAATCTATAATTCAATAAAAGTAATCAACGCTTTTTATTCTTTTTTAATGCTGGATAGGCAAATACAGAGATAATTCTGATGGTTTTAAATTTTTTTCAGGCAACTTCTGAAGATCTGAAAAAATTCTTTAGCAATGTTGGTGGGTTAAATCTGTTCGAATTCTGCAAGACATGTTCACTAGAAAGTCAAGGGTATGACTTTCTTTCTCTCATTCATTATTTGTCAATGTTATTTGTGCATTATGCTTCAAATGAAAAAGGGGAAGCTATCCACTGGACCTTCCATGTGCGCATCAGCCAAATCTTTATTTAACATTGGCTGGCCTTTAAACTTCAACATATGTATGCATAATGTGGATTGTACCATAGAAATTAGCCCTAAGAAACTAATTACTGGGAAATCAGCATGGTTGATGCTTCGGGGAGATCGAAACTGCTAAATGCAGTCCATTCTCTTTAATCAAATTTCTCAAGGGTGCTCACTGAAACTTCAATTTTATTTCTTCCTTTCATGTTGTCAATAAATCATTTAGTTCTTACGCTTTTGGTTTTAAGATGAATGTCCTTGCCAGAGACAATTATGCAGTCTCAAATAAACCTGTAGAAGGGTTGAATTTCATAATTATGGTAAAATTGCTTAATTTTCAAGTATAAAGAATCTAACTTTCTAAGAGCATATTTTTTTCATTTTTATAGCAAGTGATATGCTTAGAAGACTCAACCATAGTCCCATATAGATTTACCCATATTCCAGCTAGCCCTATGTCTGGAACCATTGCATACTAATTTATAATATCCTCTGATCGATTTTTGAAGGGCATGGCATATGTGGATTTTGCCGATGATGCACACCTTGCTGCAGCTATAGGAAAGAACAAACAAATGTTTCTTGGGAAGAAGATAAGCATTGCAAGATCAAATCCGAAGCAAAAGAGAAAGGATTCTGCTAGTCATGGGGCCTCTAGAGAACATGGTAGGCTAAGTGGAATCATGTTTTATGTTTGTTATTACTTGTGTGTGTTTGTTTGTGTCCAATGCAGTCTATAGACGTTTGCATGTTTGTGTTTCCCACTTCTACATTTTATTTTCTTACTCCTTTGGGTTAAATGGCAGCGCAAAGTATGTAATCAAACTTTCAGGGAGTCTAGAGCGCCACACTCTGATGCTAATAAACGTAGTGATAACACTCAGCTGAAGGGGAGGAACACATTTGCAATGCCAAGGAATGTCAAGCCACTTGGTGTGCCCTCAACAAATCCAAAATCCGGGGGAAGTGGAAGATGAGAAGCTGAAGTCAAATAATGAGTTTAGAGAAATGTTCCTTAAGAAGTGAGGTTTGTTCATGGGGTTACATGTTACATGTTCACAGTAATTGACAAACTTCTCTTTCTTATAAAAAAAACATAAGGTTTTGCCTTAATATGTTTCAATAAACACAATTATGACCAACGATACCTTCTATAAATATGTTGTCTCTGCTCAAGTGACTAAACAGTGGGAAAAAGCACTTATCTATAAATATGCAAAAACTTCTGGCATTTGCAAGGTTTTACAGGAAGCCAAAGAAGCACTAGAACCAAAATTTTACTCATTTTCTAAGTTGTAAGAGGTTTCCCCCATGGATGGATATGTATCAGACAAAGTACTGAGCTCACCTGCTTTAGATTTTTTTATTTTTTTTTCTTTTATCAAATGGTGGTCATTAATATATATATTAGTCATTCTCTCGTATAAATGTGTACATACAGAAAGAAAATACGAATCCAAATCTATAATTCCGTAAAAGTAATCAACATTAATTAGCTTGTGTAACTACCTTTAACTTTACATTTGTCACCACTAAATAAATGAAAATGAACGATCAATAAGAATTAAGAAGTGTTAAAAATATTAAGTGAAAATTTTAAGTCATAGTATCTTGACTATATATATATATATATCGGTCATTTTCTCATGTAAATGTGTACATACAAAAAGAAAATACGAATCCAAATATATTAAAAGTTAATATTAAAAGACAAATTTTTTTAGAGAATTTTGAAAATTGAATTTTTTTTCTTTTTATATTTATTATCTGTGTTTCTTAAAATGCAAATAATCGACACTCGAGAATTTTTATATTTACATCTTTTTCTTTCTTCACTCTAGTTTCAATATATACTAGAACAAAATCCTTAAAATTTAAGCAAAGAATAATACCTATTGCACTTAAAATATTCTCCTCTTGATATAAAATCCAAAAGTATGTTCTTCTTTTTTTTTTTTTTTTTTTTTTTTTTCCCTCTTCAAAATTTAGTAAAATGGACACTTCATATATATACTATAAACATAATTTTTTTGTGGAAAAAATATTGAAAGTTAAATATTTTTTTTGTTTCAAAAATTTAAAAGGAAGAACACGAAAATTCTGTAAATCTATGATGAGGGAGAGGGTCCCAAAGCCAGAAAGCTTTCACACGCTAACCAATGTCAAATTACACTTAATTATTTTGTTCTATCATTCCTGAAATTGACTTGCCCTAAGCTTTGATTTTTGAATTGACACCAACACTCATTCTCATGTATTTGACATATTTTCTCCAACACAATTAGTTGATTATAAAATGAGTTAGTTTTATTGAATTGTATATGAAAATAAAAATCCTATTAAAAATAGAAATAAGAGTACTAAAGTTTATTAAAAATAAAATTTCTTATATTATATTATTACCTATAAATAGGAGGATGTTGAAAGTACTAATTGCAGGTTTTTGAAAGAAGGATGAACAACAAAAGATATGAGATATAAACAGGTAGGTTAAACACTGAGAATAAATCCGTGTTTAAAGGTGGAAAAGTGGCTTGGGCAATTTGCGGGCCGAGCCTATTCTGACCCGCTAGCAAGTGCAGGTAGGGTTAGGTGATAATCCGAGAATTATACTGTTTTTATTAGCTTTTTGGCCGGATTTTAGATACTTCTTAGTTCATTTTTGCCTGAATTGCTACTTAATTCTTTACATTTTGTGTTTCAAGCCAAAATGGACATTTTGAGCAAATAATGAGCGAATTGGAGTTTTTGGACCCAAAAATAAGCGGATCTCAGAATTTGGGAAGAGTTCTCAAGCAGAGTGAAGCACTATGAAGCTTGTTCCCATGGGAGAGCATCGGAGATCGAAGATTCAAGCAAAAAAGCAAGCGGAGGGCGATTCTGTAATTTTAGAATTTTTCATGAAGGTTCGCCGCGGCGAAGAAAAGTGAAAAAAGTTATGCACGAGAGTCAATTTTACCTCGTCGCCATGGCGAAGTCTACGAATTTTTTGGTTTCTTCAAAACGCACGGTTTTATTTTAGGAAAGTTTTAGGTTTTTGGGCGAACTATAAAAGAAAAGCTTTGCCATTTTGAGTGGGAGTCTGAGTTCGCCTAGTTTTCATTTTTTTCCTTAGAATAGATTTGACTTTTTTGTTGAGAAAGTGAGAAGATTTGAGATTCAACCTCATGGATTCTTCAACTAAGGGAGATATTTTTTCTTTTCTTTGTTTCAATATGTTGAATACTACGTTTACTGTCTTTCTTGATGTTTATGTTGATTTAGTTATGAACTAACCCATTTTGGGTTAGGGTTTTGATTAAGTTCGGATTTCTATGGGTTAATGAATTGATTATTGTTATTTCTATATTCTATTGCTGTGGTTATTCTATTTTCATTGAATTTATTTGATGAATATGATGAGATTGAGAAATGAATCATGTTGAGCTTCTTAGGTAATCACCATTGTAGTATTGAATGCTAGAGATAGATTTGAGAATCAATGAAATCAATCTAGGATTCCATTAGCTTAATGAACTTGGATCTATTATTCTTCAATTTGTTGAGTGCGGAAGTTTAATAGGGAAAAGTAGGAATTCATAGCCTGAGAAGGTATGTTTGACAACTTAGAGAATTCGATTTACAATCCGTGCATGTGAGTGTGGAATTAACATAGTCTGTAGAATTCATCCATAGAGTTCGAATGAAGTCAAAACCCTAACCATTTGTTAAATTGATATTATTCTTGCGTTTAAATTCTTGCTTTCATTAATTAGTTTTAATACTTAGTAAGTTTTGTTTTAGTTTTAGATTTAATCTCTCCCATTAATCCAAACACATTCAGTTCCTCCAATTGAAAACAGTTAGGAAATTTAGTGCTTAACAACCAATCTTCATGGGAACGATACTCACTCATCACTTTATTACTTTGTGCGACTAGTGTACTTGCTATCGTTTGCATGTTATGGTAACAACGAATCAAGTTTTTGGTGCCGTTACCGGGGATTGAGTTTTGTGTTAACATTGAGTTTTCTTGTGTTAGCTAGATTGGAGTTTGTTTTTATTTTAATTGTTTTTGTTTAATTTTTGTTGTTATTTTCTGTTTGTTTGTGATCTCACTTTTTCTCTCTCTCTGTGTAGTTTATGCGAAGAGCAAGACGTCAGCCAGTGATTCCTGTTGATCCAGAAATTTAAAGAACCACTAGAAGACTTAATAGAGAGAGAAGAGAATGAGAGGCTACAGTTGAACCAGAAGCCATAGTTACTGAGTTGGCAGAAAATAGAACACTAAGGGAGTTTTCAGTTCCCTCAGTTGATGGCAGTGGGTCGAGTATAACTAGATCAACAGTACAAGCCAACAACTTTGAGATAAAGCCAGCAATCATCCAGATGATCCAGCAGTCGGTACAGTTTAAAGGAGATTAGAAGGAAGATCCAAATTAGCACATTGCAAACTTTTTAGAGATTTGCAACACATTCAAGTCCAACAGAGTGTCAGATGATGCTATTAGATTGAGATTGCTCCCGTTTTCATTGAGGGACAAGGCAAAGGCATGGGTAATAGCACTACCATCAGGAACGATCACAACATGGAATGATTTAGCACAGAAGTTCCTAACCAAATTCTTTCCTCCAGCAAAATCAACAAAGATGAGAAACGATATCACATTGTTTCTACAGGAAGAATCTAAATCATTATATGAGGCTTGGGAAAGATACAAGGAATTACTGAGGAGGTGTCCACACCATGGGTTGCCAGTTTGGATGCAAGTCCAAACGTTTTATAATGGGTTGATGGTTAATGTGCAAACTATGGTGGATGCAGCATCGGGAGGAGCATTGCAAAATAAAGTTCATCTTTTGACAATTGCTTGTCTAATCTCTCTTTTGTTTTGTAGTGATGTCAGGAGACAAACTTGGTGCTCAACTGAGAGAAGTGCCACTTCATGGTCCAGGAAGGAATAGTGTTTGGTCATAGAATTTCAAAGGACGGCATAAAAGTAGATCGAGCAAAAACAGAAGTGATTGAGAAATTGCCACCACCCTCAAATGTTAAAGCAGTTCGGAGTTTCTTGGGGCATGCGGGGTTTTATAGACGGTTTATCAAGATTTTTTCTAAGATCTCTAAACCCCTTTGCAATTTATTGATGAAAGATGTTGCTTTTGATTTTAATGATGAATGCATGCATGCTTTTCAAACTCTAAAAAAATTATTAGTGTCTGTACCTATTATTGCAATTCCTGATTGGGGACTACCATTTGAATTGATGTGTGATGCTAGTGATTTTGCACTAGGAGTAGTGCTAGGACAGAGGAAAAATAAAGTGTTGCATGTAATTCAGTATGCTAGCAAAACACTCACTGGTGCACAATTGAATTACACCACCACTGAAAAAGAATTGTTAGCTGTGGTTTTTGCCTTTGACAAATTTTGTTCATATTTGCTAGGTGCTAAGGTGATAGTCTATATGGACCATTCAGCACTTAAGCACCTATTGGCAAAGCAAGAAGTGAAACATCGGCTGTTAAGATGGATCCTATTGCTACAAGAGTTTGAGTTGGAGATACGAGATAAGAAGGGGTTGAAAAATGTGGTAGCGGATCATTTGTCAAGGATTGAATGACCAATTCAGGGAAATAAAGAGGAATCCCAAATCAAAGAAACTTTCCTGGATGAGAAATTAATAAGAGTGGAGGAAGCACCGTGGTATGCAGATTTTGCAAACTACTTGTCGTCGAGAGTGCTCCCAATCGGCATGACCTTCCAACAAAAGAGGAAGTTTTTCTCATATTTGAAGTATTACTTCTGGGAAGAGCCATTTCTGTATAGACACTGTGTTGATCAGATGATACATAGGTGTGTCCCTAGAAATGGAGTATCAGACACTGTGTTGATCAGATGATACATAGGTGTGTCCCAGAAAAGGAAATGGAGGGTATCCTATGGCATTGTCACGAAAGGGAAGTGGGTGGCCATTTTGGAGGAGCTAGGACAGCAGCCAAGCTTCTTCAATCTGGGTTTTATTGGCCAAACCTTTTCAATGATTCTTTCCAGATGGTTCAGGAATACGGCCAATGTCAACAGAGTGGGAATATTTCAAAGCGAGATGAGATGCCACTGAACAATATCCTAGTTATTGAGCTGTTTGATGTATGGGGAATTGACTTCATGGGTCCTTTCCCAAATTCTTATGGGAACATGTACATTTTGGTAGCGGTGGATTACATATCGAAATGGGTGGAAGCAGTTGCATTGTCGTCCAATGATGCCAGGGTGGTGGTTAATTTTGTGAGAAAGACCATTTTCTCAAGGTTTGGGGTACCACAGGCAATCATTAGTGATAGAGGATCGCATTTTTGCAACAGGCAATTGGATGCACTAGTGGGAAAATATGGGGTGAAACATAGAATTGCAACACCATACCTGTAACACCCAACATTGAGGTACATGATTTAAATTATGTTGTATAGCCCTTAGTTAAATTTTGTTAGAATTATTTTAAGAGAATATGAAGAAAATGCCTTAAATTTGCATTAAGGGTAAAATAGTCTTTTCACTCAAAACTAGTTGATTTTGTGGGGAGTGAAAAGAGATAGAAAATCATAGAGAATTCAATAAAAGTGAAGGCATTTTGGTAATTGACAAAGGGACAAAGATGGAATTGATTCTAAGGGACAAAGATGGAATTTCAAGGAAAGAGTAAGGGCAAAATGGGAAAGTGAGTTTATAAACTAAAATGTTAAGGGTTTGAAACCCTTATTTCGTTCATACCACCCCCACACTCCTCCTCCTTTTTCTCTAAAATTTTCATTCACTTTTCCAAGGAATTTGAGGGCTTTTGAGTAGATTTTTATAGGGTTTTGATTCAAGGCATCAAAAGGTAAGGATTCATACTCTTTATCTATGATTTATTTGTATAAAGGTTGAGTTCTTATGAAGTTTATGCTTAGGGTTAAGAGAAGATTGGAATCCAACAAGAGTAGAGAGTTTAGGAGAGACTACTCAAGCACAAGGTTAGTAAATTCCACTCAAAATCCAACTCAAGCTAAAATTTAAGAATTCAAGTGAGTAGAGATTTATTTTAAATATGCATATGTTGTGATTATTGAGAAATTGATATGAGATGTATGATGTATTATGCTTATTGTTGGATATATTTGAATATGAGAAGTATATGTGATGATTTGATGATGGGTTGAAATTGGAAGAATTGGAGAAATTTTTTTGGGAGTGTGTTTGCCATGTAGGTATGTGATGCTACAAGAGAGTTTTTCTCTCATTTTGGATGGTTTGAGAAATAAATAGAATGATAATTGAATTAGGGTTTGTTTGTGCACAACTAATGTTTGATGAAATGCCTAAGTGAAAACATGTTACCAAACTGCCCTGTCACAGCCGTGACTTTCTAAGTGATTTTTGGGCATCTTACGTATTGAACTGGGTTTATACCAAAACATAAAAGTTGTAGCCCTGTCTCTAAGCTTTAAAACAAGACCAAAACCGTATCAATCCGATGTGTATAACTCAAGTTATGTCTTCTTGAGTGTGACCTGTGCAGAATGACTATCTTGATGCAATATTGCATTTGTGCATTTCATAAGTGCATTAAGTAAGAAACTTTAAGCATGAACCATCCTTATGCATTAATTGTGCATTAAGAAGTAGTTTGAGAAAGAGTAGAGAACTTTGTGAATGAGCTACTCTAAAAGTAAAGAGAATGAGAAAAATCTAAGAATGGGTTGGTGCTTTGTGAACTCCACGAAGTGGTGCTTTGTGAACTCCACCTCCGGTAAGATGAGGCCGTGACATTCAAGTGAGAAAGAATGAGAAAATATGAGAAAGAAGAGAGGAACAGAATGAGTAGAAGTCACAAAGAGTGGGTGGGTGCTTTGTGATCTCCACTCAGCCGTGCCTCCGGTAAGATGAGGCTGTGACATACAACAGAAAGTTAATAGAAAAGAGAGCTATGTGAAAGAGAAACAAAAAAAGAAAATAAATGAGAGGAGAAGAGTGTAAGGAAAGAATTAAGAGAAAGAGTTACAGGGATAGACAAGTAGAGGATTTACCTATTGAGCATTATTTTGTGCTCACCCCGTTGTTTATCTTTGTGTTTGTAGGATCTAGGTGAGGACGCGGTCGGATGGGCGTTAGCAAGCGAGGAGCAATAGCTACACTGTCCACTGTTTTTGATAACTTTTACAAATGATACCTTACTTTGTAATAGGAATGATTATATGTATTAAAAGAAAATTTTGGGCCCATTTATTTTTGCTAATATAAAAGCATTTTACTTTATGTATTTCTATGAGTAACCTAGTATGAAGTAGTTATTACAATACCATCCACAGACTAGCAGATAAGTGGAACTGTCGAACAAAAAACTAAAGGGAATTTTAGAAAAGACAGTCAATGCATCGAGGAAAGATTAGTCACGGAAGTTGGATGATGTATTATGGGCCTACCGCACCCCATTTAAGACTCCGATTGGTATGTCTCCATTTAACATGGTCTATGGGAAGGCATGTCATTTGCTGGTAGAACTCGAGCATAAGGCCTACTCGGCAATCAAGCAGCTAAACATAGATTTACGAGCTTCTGGGGAGGAAAGGATGCTGACTTTGAATGAACTCGATGAATTCCATCATGAAGCTTATGAGAATGCTAGAATGTACAAGGAAAAGACCAAGAAGTGGCATGACAAGCATATCAGGAAGAAGAACTTTGAAGTGGGTCAGAAAGTGTTGTTGTTTAATTCTAGACTTAGGCTTTTCCCTGGAAAACTTAGGTCTAAATGGTCCGGACACTTCATAGTTACAAGAGTTTACCCATACAGGTCGGTGGAGGTGTCACATGAAGAAAAGGGCACATTTAAGGTCAACGGACAGAGATTGAAGCCGTACATTGATGGGGTGATGAGTTGCAAGTCATTCCCCATCCATCTTGACATCCTGACTGAGAACTTGAGAGAGTCGAGCTTTTCGACTACAAACAAGCGCTCCTTGGGAGGCAACCCAAGTGTTTTCATTTGTTGTTGTTTATTTATTGTTTTAAAGTTGTTTAGTTTTCTTATGGATTTTTTTAGATGAAGTTTAATTTGTGTGTTTTTGGGTGTTTCAGGTGAATTATTGAATCAAGGCGAAAAATGGAAATTTTCCAGTTTTCGCCGCGGCGAACTGCATTTTGCAAGAAGTGGAATTCGAAAAGTTCCAGACTTTGCCGAGGCGATGTAGACTCTAGAAATTTTCGCCGTGGCAAAGCATTTGTTTTGTAGCGGCGAAGAAAGTTGGGCAAAATTGACTAAGGAAAGTTCGCCACGGCGAAGGTTGTTCTTCACCGCGACGCTGTGGGCTCTGTAATTTTTCACCGCAGTGAAGAATTTGCCTTCGCCGCGACATTGACTAGGTTGAAAAAAAAATTGTTTTAGATTTAAGAACTTCGCCGCGGCGAAACCTGTTTTTTTATAAATAGTGACCGCGACTCTTTATTTTGCAAAAAAAATTCCAAAACACATCCGAGAAAAAAAGTTTTCCTATTTCAATCCAGAGCTTTTCCAACAAATTCCCATCACTTTTCCTCACTTTTTAATCCTCCCAAACACCAAAACAACTAATTTTAGCAAAGATTTTTGCGAAAAATTGAAGAAAATTTTGGGAACCCTTAGTTTTCAAAATTTGGGGATCTTGCCATCTAAGCCGTAGTCGATGAAATTGGTGGTGAATACTTCTTGGGATTTATAAGATTTTGAGTTCTCCAAACTTTTTATTGATCAATTTCGATTTTTAGAGTTGAATCTGAGATTTTGATTGTTGAGTGAGTTGTGGATTTTTAGTGGTGTTTGTGCTTTGATTGTGATCTAAGAAGTGTTGATCTTGAATTGTGTGGTATTGAGGAGTTTGGGTTTTGAATTTTGGAGTGTTTGGTTGAGTATGGATGACGAGTAATTTTGGGGTCTAGGTGCAAATTTTTTTGAAATTTTGGTGATTGTGCAGGATTTATTTTGGTAGGTAGCAAAGGTGCTTAGAGTTGAATTGTTGAGTTAGATTCGTAGTTTAGGAAAATGCTGCTCAAAGTACTTTCCAAGCGTAAAGGAAAAGGGAAGAAGGTAGACAACTGATTTGTTAATGAAAAGGCTCGACAACGATATGAAGGAGCAATCCAAAGGAAAGATAAAGGATTTATTGCCGAGTGTGGATTGACCACTATCCATGCTGAAGAATGGAGTTGAGGGATACGTTAGGGGTTGTTTATGAGTGAACCTGCAAATGCGGCTGTAGAGCCGATAGTGAGAGAGTTTATGCCAACCTCCCTAAGTGCGATGAGGGGTTTGTCTATGTGAGGGGCACTGATGTGCCATTTGCAAAGACGATCAATGATTTCTTTGGATTGCCTCAAATTGATTGTGATGAGCATGGGGAATTCAGAAATACATAGTTTGAGGATAATGTGATACTTTTGGTCATAACAAAATTGGATACCACTTGGGAGATTTCAAAGAAAGGAAAGAAGAGTATTAAGGGAACCAATTTGACACCGATGGCTAGGTTGTGGCAATGCTTTGTATGTGCGAGGGTGATGCAGGAGACGTATTATAGCACAGTGACTTATGAGAAGGCATTGTTACTCCATTCCATTGCCACAGGAAAGAAAATAGATATGGGAAACATTATCCTGACTAGTATAAAGAATGCAACCCTGAACCGAGGCGAGGACGTTTTCCATTCCCATTCACATCATTCTGTGTGCATTCGAGCACGGGTCGAGAAGGCTAAAGATGAACCACTTATCCATACTGCCCCAGTCCTTGACTCCAACTACTATCACAAGCATCTGGAGCGTCAACCCAGTGAGCAACCCAGAGCCGGGACAAAATAACAGAGAACCACAAAAGGCACTACCATATCATCCAGTTCCACAGCCACTATGAAGGAGATGATGCAGCAGATGTTGGATAAGATGAAACGAATGGAACGCCGTCAAGCATGGCTAGCAGAGCAGACCCGGATGATTCATAGCTTGCAACAGAGCTGCTGCGATAAGCTTGAAATTGATACTTCGGAGTTCCAATGGGAAGACTGGGATTTAGATGAATGGATGGTCTCCGACATGGAAGATGACAAAACCGAATGAGAGGAGGAGGACGAAGAATGAACCTTGAGTACCTGTTTTGCACTTTATTTTCATTTTTCTTTGTTTTGGTTGTTATTGCATTTATTTTTTAACATTGAACTAATTTTCTTTTTGTTTTGGATTGTTTAAATTTTTGTTGAACTTTCTAGTAGTTGTAAGGACAAGATTAGGATTGTAAATTTTCACATTAGTCAGTGACATTTTCTAACAGTGGACACCATAAGATTTCAATTGTTTTACAGATTATGGTGATTAGAAAGCCAAGGAAAAGGTGTGCATGCTGTTGAGAGAAACTTTAACTTCACGGATTAATCAGGGAACTATCTCGTACCTTTGTAAATTATGTTTTTCTATTCCTAAATTGTGCAAAATGTGACATTGGGAACAATGTCATCTTTAGTTTGGGGTCGGAAAAATTTGAACATTTTTTTTTATATTTGTGTTTATTCTGTTTTCATGTTTTGTTGTGTATGCCAATGATGAATTACATAAGTCTATGATGAGAATATGATTGTTGGGTTTTTATTGCTGAAAAATGTTAAGCATTGCTTCAAGTTTATGTTGGTTGATTGAATTGTGCTTGAGGTTTGTTGAGTGGTTCAACCACCATTTTCATTGTTTTCGGCATGCTTAGATTCATTTTATGTGGTTAGGTGAAGTCTTGATAATGTTGGTGGACTCTAGAACCTAGTTGAGAAGTGCTTGAGGCGAAATTCTAGGAATAGACATTATTGAGGAAGTGATTTAGGCGATTTTTCCGAACGTTTGAGCCTTTCCAGCCGACCATGAATTATATCCCTAGTTACCCATTTGAACCTTATGAAATCATCATTGTCCCTTTTTGTTTTCTTGTGCAACCAATAATGCCCGAACCTTTCACCCTAAACATGTCCGCAACCTTTAAGAGAATTCTAAACCTAATGCAAACACAAAGAGCTTGGAGAGTTGTGTGAATGAACTAAAAGATCAGTTTGGGGGTTGTGAGAAGGGCAAGAAGAATAAAAGGGGTAATTAACCTCAATAAAATGATTATTGTTACATTAAAAAAAAAAATTTGAGAATTGCAATGCAGTAGCAAAAAGGAGAAATGTACATGCCTGAGGGTTATAAATTGGTTGACTTTGTAGTGATGGTTGAGGAAGAAAGTGGAAGTTCATTTGAGTCTTGATGTTTGCTTAAAGAAAAATGAGTTCTCTTGCTTTGTTAATCATGTCCGTTTCTTTGAAGCCCACTAACTGAGCCTAACATTACAAGCCTGTAAAGACCTTTTGATCTTTAGTGATGTCTAATCCTCATTAGTGGAGAGTAGTTCGATATTTAGGCATATAGAGTCTACCGCCATTTGATAAACTTTGCATTTCTGCATAAAATAATCCGGGAAGTCGGAATGTGGATTGAAGTGGGGATCACCTACTCGGGGGACCAATAGAGAAAGATAGTCGATGCAACTTATAACTTCTTAGAGTATTGAACATTTTTCTAGTAATAATTTTTCAATGATCTTTGAGACGTGTTTAAATTCTAGGCAGTTCATTGTGTTGACTTGAGTCTAATGTTTTTATTTGATTTTTGATTTTGTTGTTTTGTGTTGTTAGTTGTTAGTCGTTTTTCTTGTAGTCTTGTTTTGTACCTGATGCTCGAGGATGAGCATGTCTTTAGTTTGGGGGTATTTGATAATCCGAGAATTATATTGTTTTTATTAGGCTTTTTAGCCGGATTTTAGATACTTCTTAGTTCATTTTTGCCTAAATTGCTACTTAATTCTTTACATTTTGTGTTTTAGGCCAAAATGGACATTTTGAGCAAATAATGAGCGAATTAGAGCTTTTGGACCCAGAAATAAGCGGATCTCAAAATTTGGGAGAGTTCTGAAGCACAGTGAAGCACTATGAAGCTTTTTCCCATGGGAGAGCATCAGAGATTGAAGATTCAAGCAAAGAAGCAAGTAGAGGGCGATTCTTTAATTTCAAAAATTTTCATGAAGGTTCGCCACGGTGAAAGAAGTTATGCACGAGAGTCCATTTTACCTCATCACCGAGGCAAAAGTCTTTCTTCACTGCAGCGAAGTCTGCGAATTTTTTGGTTTCTTCAAAACGCACAGTTTTATTTTAGGAAAGTTTTAGGTTTTTGGGCGAACTATAAAAGAAAAGCTTTGCCATTTTGAGAGGGAGTCTGAGTTTGCCTCGTTTTCATTTTTTTCCTTAGAATAGATTTGACATTTTTGTTGAGAAAGTGCGAAGATTTGAGATTCAACCTCGTGGATTCTTCAACTAGGGAAGATATCTTTTCTTTTCTCTTTGTTTCAATATGTTAAATGCTACGTTTACTGTCTTTCTTGTTGTTTATGTTGATTTAGTTATGAACTAACCCATTTTGGGTTAGGGTTTTGATTAAGTTCGGATTTCTATGGGTTAATGAATTGATTATTGTTATTTCTATATTCTATTACATAGGTTGTGTGGTTATTCTATTTTCATTAAATTTATTTGATGAATATGATGAGATTGAGAAATGAATCATGTTGAGCTTCTTAGGTAATCACCATTGTAGTATTGAATGCTAAAGGTAGATTTGAGAATCAATGAAATCAATCTAGGATTCCATTAGCTTAATGAACTTGGATCTATTATTCTTCAATTTGTTGGGTGCGGAAGTTTAATAGGGAAAAGTAGGAATTCATAGCTTGAGAAGGTATGTTTGACAACTTGGAGAATTCGATTTACAATCTGTGCATGTGAATGTGGAATTAACATAGTCTGTAGAATTCATCCATAGAGTCCGAATGAAGTCAAAACCCTAACCATTTGTTAAATTGATATTATTCTTGCGTTTAAATTCTTGCTTTCATTAATTAGTTTTTAATACTTAGTAAGTTTTGTTTTAGCTTTAGATTTAATCTCTCCCATTAATCCAAACACATTCAGTTCCTCCAACTTGAAAACAAATAGGAAATTTAGTGCTTAACAACCAATCCTCGTGGGAACAATACTCACTCATCACTTTATTACTTTGTGCGACTAGTGCATTTGCTATCGTTTGCATGTTGTAGTAACAACGCATCAAGTTTTTGGTTAGGCTTGCCTCTTTTTCAAAAGGGCCAACCCAACCTGGCCTAGTCACCCTAACCCGACGGGTTTTTATGGGGGCCAGGCTGGGCCAGCCCACAAAAAAATTAATTTTTCTTTTTATTTCTGCTTTGGTTAGGGGGCTCGGCAGTTTTTTTTAAAAAAAAAAAAAAGATTAACCCAAAATATCCGAGCCAGGCTGTTCCCAGGTTCAGTCAAGTTGGGTTAGGGATAACCCGCCTAACCCGACCCATTTTTTCCACCTCTATCTATGTTAACATTACTAGCTAGTGGTGGTAGAATGACAAGATGGGTCATGTCAAACCACGTCAAATACTTGTCTCTTTTGTATTGTATGATTTTATTTATGTATATCGTATTAATTTTGATGTTTGATTCCACTACGCAACCTCCTTTTGTAATATTAACCACTATTATATTCTTATAATTGATATAGCTCATGGCATGTAAATGTAAATGTCTCTCCATAGAACTCAACTTGATATGTTTCCTAAATATTACAAGTAAGTGCAGTCGAACAATTGAAATTGGGTGGATAACGTTTGTAGATTTAAGGTAATAAATTTGTAGTGGTGTCGGTTGGTAGTTTAAAGGTGAAGTCTAATTAGATATAAATTTTTAATACATTTGTCATAAGCTAAAGAAGAAAAAGCAGTGAAGAAGGTGAAGAAGAAGCTAGAAGGTGAAGAAGCAGTAAAGAAGGTGAAGCAGTATAATCTGCTAGAGATAGCCTAAGAGAAAAGAAGAGAAACAAAATATAAATTCTGTGTATTTTGTATTATGTATAATGTTCTGTACAAAGAGGCTATTTATAAAAGTATAAGAATATGTAAAAGGCAAACATATATTATGCCTTAATGCAGAAATGTGAGAGACAGCTTCAGAGTAACAGGGATGTTCTCGATCTGCAGAAATGTGACTGACTCAAATTCTATGTGTAGGAGATAGTCTATCATAACTGGCATAATTTGATGTAGGATAAAGAGTACATGTTCTTTGTATGGTAGGACATTCATAATCTACTGTCCAAGTTGGTGGCCTTGTACAACGGGAAGATCATCATGCAGGAGGATTCAAGTTTGGGTGAGGTGATGTTTGTGGGGGCCTCTGTGGTGGTATTGTCAAGAGAGTGTTCTGATGGAGGGTTATCAATTTGTGGAGATTATGTGGTTAAAGGGTAATCTAGAGCTGTTGGTATTGTAGTAGGTGTAAGAATGAAGATAACGTGTGGATCCGTGGGAAGGAGATCATCTTCAAGGAATCTATGTATATGTGTCTAGGTAGAGTTGGGAATGGCATCTTTATATGGAAAAATATCTTTATGAAAAATAACATCCCAAGAGACCAGGAATGTTTGAGTGGCAAGATCATAGAGACGATACCCCTTTTGAAGCATAGGATATCCCATGAAGATGCAAGGAGTAGATCTAGCCCCAAATTTGTCAGAAGTCCCAACAATTTTGGAGTAACATAAGCAACCAAACACATAGAGATGGTTAAGGTCCAATGTTTTGCTAAAGAGATTCTCAAAGGATGTCTTACCATGAGGTCCCTTGGATGGCATACGATTGATCAGGTAAGTAGTTGTGACCACACATTCGCCCCAAAAGGAAAAGGGTAGGTTAGCTTGGTGTTTAAAGGCATGAGCTACTTCTAATTAGTGTCGGTGTTTGCGTTCAACGACTCCGTTTTGTTGAGGAGTATAAGTACAGGAACTCTCATGTAAAATGCCAAGGGATAAAAAGAGAGAGGAACAATTATGACTAAAGAATTCTTTCCCATTGTTAGATCAAATCCTTTGAACAGATGTACAAAATTGAGTTTTGACCATGGCTAAAAAGTCCCTAATGTGAGTGGTGTATTGGGTTTTGTTTTGCATGAGAAAAACCCATGTACCACAGGAAAAATCATCTTCAATAGTAAGGAAGGTACCTAACCCCATCATGGTTTGGTGTGTGATATGTGCCCCAAATGTCTAAGTTTATGAGTGCAAAAGGATGTTTGGTTGTAGTGGTGCTAATGGGAAATATGTTTCGGGATTGTTTGGCTAGAGGGAAAATTGGACACTTTGGCTATGGAATGGAAGCACTGTGAACCAGTCTTTGATGTAAAATAAGAGAACTTTTATTAATATTTGTATTACAAGAAATTTTATTGGGTGTAATACATTTGGATAGATAAAAAGAAATAGTAGAAGAGACATCAGGAGTCCAATAGTAAAGACCATTATTGACCCTACCCAAGCCCATCGGTTTCCCAGTCAAAGAGTCCTGAAATTCACATTTTGAAGGTAGAAAATGTAAATGACAATTATTATCCTGATAGAGTTTAGACACAGAAATAAGGTTGAAATGAAATGTCGGGACACATAGTACATTTTTAAGTACTAAATGGTATGTTAAATAAACAGTGCCTATGTGGGTGGCAGGGCCAATGTTGCCATTTGGCATACAGACAGAAGTACCAATGGTATTTATGGTATGTGTATGGAAAAAATTTTGGATTGCAAATTATATGGTCACTAGCTCCTGAATCAATTATCCAAGCATCATTTGTGATAAGATTAAGACAATAAGATGTACCTACGTAAGAGGATTTTGATGTCTGAAGGGTGTTGTTCAGCATTTGTAGAAGCTAAGTGTGTTGCTCTTGGCTGATCAAAGGTGTTGAGACAGGATCTCCTAAAGAATTGTGGGACACTTGATGTTGCCATTTTTGTCCTTGGTGGGGCGCCCATGAAGCTTCCAGCAGTGATCTTGATTGTGATTTCGGCGTTTGCAATAGTCACTATAAAATCTGGGCTTGCCTTGTCTGGAAGATCCAGGCCCATTGTAACCATTTGATCCATTTGATGAAGACCGAAGCCCATTTGAGCCATATGATGAAATATGTCGTGATCGACATATTATGCTATGATTATAAAATGAATGATTCGGAAGTGGGTGTACAGTTATCCAAATTCAGCGTATAATATATCAAATTAAAGCCCTATCTATATACTTTCCAAATATGCAAATCGTTCATCTATTGGATTTTTATTGACCAAGCTATGGCCAATTAACTACTACTGACTGTTCTGTGAAAACCAAAAAACAAGGAAAACCAAAATGTGTGTGATGATAAAAATTTAAATATTGTTCAACATATTTTTTGAATAGGTAACAGTAATTTAAATGGTGAATTTTTTTAAAGATAATAACAATGGTTAGACATATTACAATGGTTCCGAATAATACAAATTATTCGGCATATTACAATGGTTCGGCAATTTTTTGAATAAGCAATAATAATTTAAATAGGCATATTATTTCAATTAAACATTGTTAAGCATATTTTTTGAATTACCAATAGTAATTTAAATGGTGGATTTTTCAAAAGCTAATAACAATGATTCAATCTTTTTTTAAAGATAATAAAAATGGTTTGGCATAGAGGTGGTCAAGGACCAGTCCCAAGCAAGCCTGGGACATGAGCAATTTTAGGACAGGTTTGGGTCCTATGGGCCTGGAAAATTTCTTTTTCCCCTTGATCTTTTTTTATATTTTGGGGCAAAATGAAATTTTGTAGGGGGTTTTTAGTATTTTTTGGAGGTAGATTAGTAAGTTTCTAAAAGTTTAATTAATTTTAAAAAATAATAAATTAATAGTTAATTTTAACATAAATGTAATATTCATATTTCACACATTCATATTTCACAAGTAAACAATTAAATAATTTTTTTTATTAAATTATTCATCTTCATCGTCAACAATATTTACATCATTCAAATCTGTATTCCTAAAGAGTTCGAGTAGTTCGGGATCTTCAGGGTGCTGTTGTAGTCTTCTTTCTGCATGAGTCCAATCCCGCAAACACGTTATCACTTCAATCATCTCATCGGTTAAAGAACATTTTATGTCTTCAACAATCCGGCCACTCATTGAAAATGTTGACTAAGATGCAATTGTAGAAACCGACACAGATAAAATGTCACGTGCTATTTGGGCTACAATGGGAAATCGACTTTCATGTTGGTTCCACCATTGAAGAATATCCATGTCACGTTTCTCCTTCATCATCATGAAGGACAGGTCCACTTGTAGATAGCGATTCAACTCATTTGGTCCTTGTATGTACAAGCTGGAGCTGCTACTTCCGCCATGTTCCATATACGTCCACTTGCTCGATCCTTGACGGAGGTTTGCATCAAGGTCCTGATCATCTCTCCTAAACATTCCACTTCCACTTCCATTGTACTTGTTCTCATATAAAGAAAAAGGCTATCCAATTTTTGTTTAAAGTTAGTCAAATAAGACGTATAATCATGTCCTAAATGCTGGCCTAACTTAGTAATTATACAGTTAACTACGTGTAATTTAAACCTAGGATCTACAACAAGGCCTAATCCATATAAGAATGGAATATCTAATCAATATTTCTCATATTTTTCTTCCATCTTTGAAACAATTTCCCTTAAAACGTTATTATATCTATATTTAGCGAAAGTTTTAGCAATTTGAAGTAAAATATCTAACACTAAATTAGTAGTCAGATAATAAATACCACTTAATGTATTAGTAGAATCATAAAAAATTTTAAGAAATGAATAAAAAAGTTCACAAACCGTCCAATCATCATAGATGACAACTTCCTCTAGATAGTGCTTCCGGTTGACAAAATCTGTAATTTGTTTTGTTGTTGGCAAAGCTTTTTCCAACATCAAGTAGGTGGAGTTCCAACGGATAGGCATGTCCATACATAACTTCAAAGGTCGAACTGGAGGGTCCTCTTGCTTACAATATTTGATGTACTCTTGTCATCTTTTATTGCTATTGCTGACGATAAATCTGATAACTGCGCGCACCCTCTTCATCTTCGAATGTATAGCATCTAAACCTACTTTAACTATCAAATTAATGATGTGGCAAGCACATCTCTGGTTAAAAAATTTGCCTTCACCACGCGGATCCAATCTCTTTTCAAATAAAGAGATTGTCGTGGTGTTAGCAGCTACATTATCAAGCGTTAGCGCTACAACTCTATCAATTAATAGATATTCTTATAAAACTTCAAGAATTGTAAAATAAATAGTTTCAGCACTATGTTTTTCATATAATGGTTTAAAACCCATCAATTTTTGTTGTAAACCCCTATTATGATCTAAGAAATGTACTATGACAGTTAAAAAATCGATTTTTGATCTACAAGCTCATATGTCTGATGTAAGTGCAATAGATATATTCCTAAAATCTCTTCTACTTGTACTTCTACTAACAGAGGTATATGTTGGACAAAATGTAGTTTTAATCATGTGAATAAAATAAGGATTTTCAAATAAACAAATGGGAGAGTCCATAGCAACTATGAATCTTGCTATTTCCTCTCGTGCAATATGTGCATTGTATTGCCATGTTGAGAGAGTTGAGGATTGTGGATTAAAATTAAGTTGAGTTTGAATTTGTCTACCTGATCTGGTTGAAGATGCACCGAGCAGCTGCATTATTTGGGGGTGCTTCTTCTCCAAGTGTCGTCACATCATCGAAGTCCCCTTCTCAATGCAAATAATGGTTCCACATAAATTACATACCCCACATGATTCTTCCCCCTCCCCATTTGTCTTTGGCCGTTTTGATTTGGTGAAGTGTCGCTATACATTGGACACGGCCCTCTTTGACAGTCGGGGGGGTTGGGACTATGCCTGTGCCCATTGACTCGCAGCTTGCATGTGTTTGGCTACACCTCATCCCGGTCGAAAATGGTTGTGGAATTGCAGTTGTTGCCTCTGGAGGAAATGGTGGAAATGGATTGAACCCTTCCATTTCTTTGATGGATGAAACGTTAAACTCATTTAGAGATGATCCTCCAAATGCATCATTTTGGGAATCCATTATGAATTTATAATAAAATAATAAATAAATAAAATAAATAAATAATAATATGAATAAGAGATTATATTGAAAAATAGAAAAAATTGAATAATATAATTAAATTATATGAATAAATTATAAATATAAATTGAATGAGAATTTGATTGGAGATTAAGAGTAGAGAGATTGAGAGAATGAGAGATTGAGTGGTGTGGAAAAAAATGAGAGATTTGAGGGTTATTTATCCCTCCCCCCACCCCAGCGCCAATAATGGTTCCACAGAAGTTACATACCCCACACGATTATTCCCTCTCCCCATTTGTCTTTGGCCGTTTTGATTTGGTGAAGTGTCATTATACATTGGACACGACCCTCTTTAACGGTTGAGGGGGTTGGGCTATGCATGTGCCCGTTGACTCGCAGCTCGCATGTGTTTGGCTACACCTTGTCCCAGCTGAAGGTGGTTGTGGAATTACAGTTGTTGCCTCTGGATAAAAGGGTGAAAATGATTGAACCCTTCCATTTCTTTGGTGGATGAAACGTAAAATTCATTTGGAGATGATCCTCCAAATGCATCATTTTGGGAATCCATTATGAATTTATTATAAAATAATAAATAATTAAAATAAAAAAATTAACTAATAATATGAATAAGAGATGATATTGAAAAATAGAAAATATTCATTCCTTCTATTGATCCAAGATTCAATTTTCAACACTGAAATTTCTTTAAGAAAATTTCAAAACACTTTCTTATAAGACTAAACTTACTATTTTATCCCTCTAAGAGCATCTCCAAATGACTCTTTATATTACTCAAACTCTTTATTATAAAGAGATTATCCATAAAAACAAGAGTCTAATAGACTCTTTATCCTTTACATATAAATTAAAAAGTGAGTTTGACTCTCCATATCTAGAGAGTCAAATTTCACTCTCTATCCTAATTTTAATTAATAAACTACAAGTTTTTATGCATTTTATCTATTAATTTTCTCTCCTATTAAGTCTGTTTCTTGAAAAAAATTAACATCTTTATTAAATTTAAATAGTCTATTGAATTTGAATAAAAAAATTTGTTCTTTATATTTCAAAATGAATGAAGATACTTTTTATTTATATGAAATATGCTCTTTAAAATAAAAAACACTATTAGAGATGTCTAACACTAATGGGGACATAGTAGAGTTAGGAAAAAGAGGCATCACTAAGGTGTAAGTGATATAGTTTTCAAACTTTAAGGATCTATTTGATAACTAGTGTGAAAGTTGTCATCCGAAATAAATTTAGAACCTTAAATAGGAGAAAGTGGTGAGCTTAGAATTTGATGGGGTGTATGTAACAGCATCTGTTTCACGATAAAGCCGACCCAAGGAAATTTCATTGAAGAGCCCAGCCGAAAAGCAAAAAATAAATAAATAAATAAACTTCTATTCTGCAATCCTCAATTCTCAATTAACTAAACCCGTCAAGGCCATGTTTCCTTTTAGTTGAAACGAAAAACCTGGAATTTCAGATTATTAGGGTTTTGGTATAAAATGTCGACGAGAAAACCTAAGGACGGGGACTCACAGCTGGCCGCCATGGCTGCTAAGTCGAAGCCGGCGGCGGCATCGACGGCGCTTGTAGAGTACACGGGGCCGGTTTTCAAGGAGGAGGAAGAAGACATCGAGATTAAGCTCCGCCGCATCATGGAAAATGTGCCTGTCCGTGTTAGCAACACATCCGGAAGTTCTGCCGGTTCCGGCTCCGGAGACTTCCACCAGGTATGTCGTTATTGTTTAGTGTATATTTTTAATGAACGACCATTTATTTGTTTCCTGCTTTTATTTTTTCGAGTTATATGTTTTGCAAGTTTTCGGTATAGAAATTAACGTGCATTTACTAATTTGTTTGCAATGGCGACTATAATTTCGAGTCACGTCCATACTTGTGGCATATTTGACAAATTACATCACTGTGACTGGGCCTTGAAGAATTGAAAAACTATGAACTCCTGGTACTTTCATTATAGGCTTTGCTAAATTTTAATTGATCATGCTCCTAGCTGCAATGCTGCAAATATATGCATGATTCTTTTATATATGCCTGGGTTTAAACACGATCTTCATGTGTGGTATTTGTTAATGATTTGATGTTACCTAATGGAGCATATGGTCAAGTTTGAGGACTGAATGATACAATGTTGAAGGAATTTTGTATGGGTCTATTGTGGAGCAATTTAAGACCATTCATCAGATTAGAATTTTGGGTAGTATAGATACCTTAGGAGTGCTATGTTGATGTTTGCACCATCTATGCCTCATATATTGGACTGTTAGGGTTAGGCCAAGTGATTATGCATGGAAAGAAATAAATTGTTGAACACAAGTATGTGTGTGGTTGGTCTAAGATTGCGAGTTGGTAGGATGAATAGCTATAGTGTGCTTATAGGATGAGACCAATATTTCCGCAGAAGTTAGTGTTTCCAGATAAGTTTGTCTCTTATTCTGTGTAAGATGCTAAAGTGGAAGTTGGTTTGATGATTAGGGGGAGGATGCATAGGAATTTTAACCATTTTTAGGTGTCAAAGGATTGCGGTTTGATACATTAAACTCTTTCCTCTCACTAGCGGTTTGGCTGTTGGTATAACATGTGACGAAAGATATTTTTGGTTACAATTAGTCAGAGGAATAAAAGATTAGCTTAAGTTTTTTACATTTTACTTGCAAGGCTTTTAAATTTAAGTTGTGCTTGCTGACAGTATCGTCAAATGAGACGAAAAGAGCAAGATCGGCTTTCTAGGATGGATGCTGACTACCAGAAAAGGAAAGAAGAGGCGGAGTTCATTATGAGAAGAGAAGAAAGACTGAAAGCGGCAGAGGAACGGACAGCAAAGAAGCGTTCAAAACGCCAAAAGAAAAAGCAGAGGAAGAAAGAGAAAAAGGCCAAACTGAATAGTGGCGGGGAAGAGCAACAGAAAGAAGACTCATCAGATGATGGTGATGAAGGGGACTCTGATAAAGATAAGGAAGCCGCAAAATGAGGAAAAGCAATGCGGACACTATCAATTTTCCAGCCATTTCCAAAAGATTGGTTTTCCGTGGGCATTAGAGATGCACTGGGCCATATCACATCATGTGATTTAGGCTTCTATAGCCTAGTTTATGATATTTACTCAAAATTGGTTCGCTTATCACATGTGAAGTGTACTGTCAGAAGGAAATGAAAAAACAAATGGTATAGTTGATTTGATCACAGATTTGGTGCTCTGGCTCTGCTGAGTGAACAGCTTTTGTGCATCCCCAGTTACTATTATACCATCAGATTCTGTGTAAGATATTATTGATGTCATGGTCATCTTCTGCCAAGTGTAATGAGCATGTTTATTCTGTTTACCAGTGTATTGGCACAGTTTGATGTTACTGCGCATCGACTTAGAGCCAGAAATCACCTACTTTCTATTTTATGCCAAGGAATATTGCATGTTTAAATTGAGTAATGCTTTATACTCTTATTAATAGACAGTGGGTAGATATGGTGGTTGATCAGATGAGGGCAGCCAGATTTGACGAATCCCACCTGATTTGAAACCATGGATGGAGGGGTCACTATTTAACGTATGCCTTAATGCCAACATGAAACTTTGTACTTCTCATATGGAGAAAGTATCAAAACAGTAGTGCTCCTAACATGAATGCCACTACTTAAAAAACAAGGCTACCTTATTTTATAATTTGCATACTTTAGTATGTTTAAAATAAACAAGTTAAATTACAAAAATAATAATATGTAAGTTGGGAATGGCCGAATGAGTTAATAGGGATTCTTGGGTGTATTACTTAAGAGGTCCTGAGTTCGAGTTCTTTTTCGATTGCTAATAGGAGTAGCCAGTGAAACTCTTATCTAGTCGATAATTTCGGAGTCCTAAGAGATTAGTTGAGATGTGCGTATTTTAGTCCGAACACCTTTGGTTATTTAAAAAAAAAAAAAAAAAAAAAAAAACTCTCTCTAGAATAAAATAAGGACTCCTATTAAAACATAAACACTATTATTTATCTTTAGTTAACAGGTTTCTTCATTTCAATCTTATCATTAATCACTTGATAAACTAAAATGATAAATGCAACATTATATAAAGAACATAATAAATGCTTCTGGGCCCTCTGTTGGGCCAAGTCGGAATCGTAGAATTTGAAGTCAGCCCAGTTGAATTTACTCAACTCTCGAGACCTTTCTTAGTTTCCGTTTGTTTGTCAACATCAACTCTTCCTCGTTAGTCTTTCCATCCTCCTCCTCCCTTCCTTTTCCTTCCCTTCCCTGACGTTTCAGTTTCAATCAGAAACCCTAAAACCTTCATATCCATGGCAGATTTTCATCGCTTATCTGTTCATCAATCTCTCGGCGGTGGCTTAGGTATTTTCTCTCCCCTTCTCTCTCCCTTTAGATACGTACATGTGTACAGATACGTAGGTACTTTTGTTTTCTGTTTATTCCAGTTATGCTCTTCGAAAAGGAATTTCTAATTGACATAATTTTGATTTTTAATCGATTTGATTTGCTGTTACGATTGAGTTATTCAATTTCTTGTTGAATCTCTAAACCATTAACGTTACTGGAGCAGTTCATGGTAATTTACAAGTACGACATTTACATTTGTGGCGTTGAACTTGTTATCTGTCTGTTTGTTGTTAAATGTTATCAAAGTGACTTTAGAAATTCGGCCAGTTGTATATGGAAGAACATGTTCGTGTAAATGCTTTGAGTATTTCATTGATTTTCTTGTTTATTAAATAATGCTTTGAATTAATGATGATTTATTGTGTTTGAGTAGTTGCTGATACACTATTGTGGAAGAAATGTTGTGGAGGGATCGTATTGGTAGCTTCGGCAACAGCTTTGTGGTTCCTCTTTGAACGAGCTGGTTATAATCTCTTATCTTTTGTTTCTAATGTGTTGCTTCTTCTCGTCTCAATCCTCTTCCTCTGGGGAAAATCTGCTTCCCTTCTCAATAGGTAATTAGTTCTAATCCTCCTTTTACAATTTATGCTTTGTATACATCCTCTAGTTTTCTCTATTATGGATCATTGTTAGCAAGTATTCAATTTCTCGGGTCTTTAGATGTAAGTCGTTGACTTGGGCGGGAAGTTGATGTTGAAATTGGACAGTGACGTGGGTGGTTTAAGTTATGAAAGTTAGTAATGTTGTGATTCAGGCCTCTGCCTCCCATCCCTGATCTGGAAATTTCAGATCAGTCTGTTGCAAAGGCTGCTGATGTGGTGCGAGCTTGGGTCAATTATGCATTGTCGATTGCACATGATATTGCTGTGGGTAGGAATTTGAAAATTTTCCTTCAGGTTGGCTGCTGATTCTCCTAAGTTCTTCTTGTGAGAAATTGGATTTGTTTAACTTTTTTACAAGAGAAAAATTGAAATGGTTTCTTTGTGATGTGGGTTTTTCATTAGGTTGCTTTTGTGTTGTTGTTGGTATCTTATATTGGTAGCCTCTTCAACTTTCTCACTCTCATCTATATTGGTGAGTCCTTTGCTAACTAGTTGTCATGGTTTCTATAAGATTTTCAAGAATTGCTTACAATTCTGTTTTTTTTTTTTTTTTTTTTTTTTTGGTTCTTTTTGCAGGGGTTCTTCTTAGTTTGTCTGTGCCTGTGCTTTATGACAAGTACCAAGACCACATTGATGAAAAGTTGTGCCAAACACATAGAGTTATTCAAACACAATACAAGAAAATTGATGATAACCTCCTAAAAAAGATTCCATTGCCCCAAAAGAAAGAAAAGAAGACTCACTAGGCAAGTCTGCTTCTCTTGCTCTTTAAGTTGCTCAGTTTGTAAATGGTGCATACTGCAATGTATGAAAACTGAGTGCTTTTTCTGCAGTTGTCATCTCTCCATTTTTAAAAGACTGTTCATCCATGAATAGTTGCATGTCTATATGTCACAGTACTTCAGTTATAGTAGTAAGAATCTACTGAGCTTATAACAATGACACGCCCCTTGGTTACTAAGATGCCAGAATATATTAAAGTCTTGAGTATGGTAAATGATACTCTATTCTAGCAGTTGTAATGTTCAGATGATTTTAAAATTTACTTCCTTTCCTATCTTTCCTTGTATTGATGTGGTTATGAATGAGGATCTGGAGGATATAATTCAGGTTCCATTTGTAGATCTTGGATTTTCTTTTACTAATTATACAACAGTTTTGTGTTCAAAAAAACAATGTCTTTTCAAAGTGTGGCTATATGATTTAGTGTTAAAACATGCTGTGATATTCAACATGTTTGAAATGTTTAATGTCCCATTGGATCTTTACAAAGAACTAAACAGATGTTTTTTTTTAGTAACTACCACTGATGAGGAAATAGAGCTATTTATTTTTTCCTCTTAATTTATGGCGTAGTGTCTCCTCTAACATGTGATAACCTTATTTAATTCAAGTTGTTTGTCAGGAAGCTTAGAATATATTCGTTTATGACTGGACATATTCAGTCCACGGATGAATTGATTATTTGTCATTGCCATTTGTGTATCTCATGTCACAATCACAAGCTTGTTACCTTTGAATCCATGAATGCCATTTCTTGTGTTTGGTTTCACTTTCACGAGTTTCCATCCTTCTTAGCTGCTTTTAACTATCTAATTTTTTATGGAGTTGGACTAAAGCATAATGCGTACTTGATGCAGGTGACTATTGATTCATGAAACTGAATTCATTGGATTGGATTTGAGGCTTGGAACTGGGTTTTTAACTTTGAAACTTTTCTGATTCTTTTTGGTGGGATGCTTTCAGTCTTCACATCAAATGCCAGTTAATATGATAGTCTTTTATGATCTGGGCTGACCACTTTAGCTATTTACCTTTGGGAGAACCTGCCATTTTTGTCTACCTTCCTATGTAGAATCAATATTCTTGGTATGCAGTTCTTGAAATCATGTGATTACATTGCCATTTCCACTTGAACGAAATCCTCTGCTTGGGGAGAGGGAAATTTAGATTTTGGTTATAATATTGAGTTTCTAAATTTCCATTCTATGTGCCATTTTAATGCGTGTTTTTTATCATGCAAATTAAATTCTTGAATATTGCAAAACCAAACATGAAAAGGAACAACTGTTTTTCAGATGATGTTAGTTGCTAAGTGTCACACAACCGTTCATGCTGTTGGCGTAACATGATTACCGAAATGAAAAAAATATGGCAGGTGAATGAAAATAATGAATATGTAACAATTGATCTAGGATAGAAACATTTGGAGCCAGGTTCACTGATAATTATTTTACGCTTGTTTGGTATATGCGATGAACTCAGGAACAGAGAGCAACACTGTCGAATGATTCTTGAAGAAATTTATTTCTTTTGTGCAGCAATGCAGAAACCTTCAAGTTCTCTACTTTAAAGTTAGAAATATTAAAGCATTTGTTTCTTAACCATGAGATAAATATAATTGCAAAATTGAAATATATAATGAGCTCAAGCAACATTCTACTCCCCAACAATTAAAGCTTCAAAATCAAGTTTCTACTTGTAGCATTCACATACATCTGGATTAACCGAGGGTCAGAAATCATGCAACCTTGGGAACTGGTATGGTTTCTGAAGCTGGTAGTGTCACTGACCGCAACAGCTCCAATGAAAAAACAAGCCCCAGAAAATGAGAAAGGATAGTGTTTGCCGATGCCTGCATAAGCAACAGATAGATGAGGAGGAAAGACATAAATACTAACAGTAACACGATACTATAATGATGTGTATTCATGTATGCATATTAGAGGGGGCTAAGTGAATATTCATAAATTGGCAAAAATTATAAAATTGGCTGCCTTTGGATCTGCAATTCAGTTCATGATGAATTGAGTGATCCTTGTCTTAATTTAACCATTTCGCTGACCCAGTGAATCACTGGGGCTCATGAGACAAATAACCCTCTTAACATTCAACAACAGGAGAAAAAAAAAAAAGGTGTGACATAGCATGTATAACTTCTGTAGGACTAAAAAGAACAAGAAATTTTTCTTAATCATTGTTTCTTTTCCAATATAGAACAAGAAAATAAAAAGGCTGCAATGATTTTCCTTGAACCTGAAACACTGGACCAAAGCTTTTCATACTGCAGTATAATGCCAAACGACTCCATCAAAAACTCTTTTATTTTTCTCTTAAATCCTATATGATTTATTCGAATTCTGTTTCTTCTGGAGAATTTTCAATAGGCCCAAATTCAGGACAATGGCAGTAGGACTTTTTAGTGGTATGGAATATAAAACAAAACATTAAGCTTGAAAGAAGGACTACCGAAATTAATTTTAGATCATTTTTCTTCTTCTGTTTAAATGAATTCTAAACGGAGTAGAAATTAATTGATCCCAGACTGATCTACACAATAAGACAACCCAAAATCTCCAGAATTAACATAAAGAGGTATCATAAGTCTGAAGTCAATAGTACCTGCACAAGGAATACATCCAATGCCAGAACAGGACTGTAGCCAGGAGGGACTCCCTGGTAATATGGATTAGCTGAGGAAGTAAGAGCCTTTGCGACCAGCAGTCCCACGGTGGCTTGCATTCCAAGAATAGCAGCACCCATTCCCAGAAGATTCACTACTATGCCATTTTTCAAGCTTCTCACCACATCAGCACGAGGAGGAGCCTGAAACCTCAGAAATTCATAAACTTCAGTGAAATACTTAAGAAGCATGACCCTGTTAACTTCATATGCATCAAACTTAAGTAAAAAGCACTAGTCAGAGCTCAATAAGTGATTCTTTCAGTGTAGACATCTAATAAGATATGAACATATCTGTTGGGAGACAAAGGAAACACACAGCCCGAAACAAAAGATAACACAGCTCCTGTTGACCACTGTAACGCACTTTAAGAAAATCATCCTCAACAAAGAAATATGCCTGGTCACTATAAGTCCTTAAGAAAGTAACAATCATAGTTGTGGGAGGTCTTACAAAACAGAATACGAATGATAACATAACTCCAAATGTCTTTCCATCAAAACGCAAGCTGAAGATTTGTTAAAACTATTGGATATTTGGATTTTTCAAATTTAATGAAAGAATGTCAATTATTACTGCAAGAAACCAACCAATAATAAAAATAATAATAGCCCAAACAAAGACAAACACTTTTCTTAGATAATAAGATTGCACTAAATAATAAAGACTAGTATACAAACTGCAACAAGAAAAAATAAGAGTGTACTACAAGAAAGCTGAAAGATAGTATTTGACCCTTCCCACAGTAATATTGCTTGAATTAAGTTTCTTTGTTTCCAGTTTAATTAACCCCTCTTTATGAGACCATAAAAAAACACAACTATCTATTCCAAATAAGCTAAAATTCTTCAGTAGGGTAAAAGCTGAGCTATGCCCAGCAGGAATATTTACTTCAGTTAAGTGATAGGGAATGTTGGATATCATCAATGGTAACCCTATACCTTGAGACTAGTGCTAATTTAGTAAGCATAACAAACCAGAACTTTATTTTTTTTAAATATTTGAGAAGAACATTACATTGCCATGTGACTACAACAATATAACATACCTTAGAAGGGTCACTTGCAGTTTTCCGAAGCTTCTCAGAAAGCCGAATATACCCGAATGACCAAAACACTGAAATAAATGCAGCTGCAATACCACCAGCAGTGGCATAGAAGCTGGCAGGCGACGTGATCTTCCCAGTAACAACAATAGAAAAAGACAGAATCACTGCAGCCACCACAGTGCACACTAGCTGTCCCCAAAACCCTAAACTACCCAACCTCTTGAAATTCCTCGATGTGTTCTCTAATCTCTTTGCAACCTGCAGCATTTAAAATGCAAAATCTTCATTTTAGTTAAACATTCACAAAAATTGGGTATTAAATGTAGTAAAACGAAATGCCCTAACAAGAAATTAAACTTATTATAGAGATGTAATAAAAAAAACCTCTATCATACATATCCAAATAATTACTCTTAAATCCACATCACAAAAATATTACATTTAGAAAACCAAAACCCCTGGAAAAAGAACAAAAAATTCTTAAGACTTTTTCAATATGCATGCAAGTTACATCACTAAGTTCACAAACATCTCGTAAACCCTAAAAAGTACAGACAGAATCAACACAGTGAGCATTACTTGACTTATACTCTAAATAAACAATGCTTAACAACTGCATTACAAAATGAACTGAAGTCAAATAACCACGTACAAAAATCTTGACAAGAAATCAAAATCCATGCACTGGATAACTCACTAACTTTCTCCATCAAAATTTTACACCTCATTTGGTTACTCAAATTACATGTTGCTCTGTTTCTTCATGGGTTTTTATTGTAACAAAGGGGGAGGGCTATGGTAGATTACCAAGCCAGTTACAACACCAAAATGGTAACATTTACTAACAATATCTCTTTCTATATTAATTAAATGAGTAATATACAAAGCATACCAAGTACATATTCCAACTGTTATCATTCTAACAATCTGGCAATCATAAAAATTTCCATCCATATTATTTTCCACATTATTTCCATGTTTTAATTTTTTAAATGAACGCCACATGCATACATTACTGGGAGACAAACTTTATCGTGTAGTATTACTCTATCAAATATGTGTCCGGTGTCCCTGTAAGTTAATCATTAAACATCTAACCAAGCCAAACACGACTTGAATTATGCTTAAACGAGGCTTCAACAAAGAAAAGAAACAATTTTTATTTATTTTCCACATTTTCTGAGCAACCGAACACACAAATAAATGAAGATAAAATACGCGAGAAGGGGTAAACAAACCTGAGCAAGTTTTGCCTTTTCCGACTCGTCGATGGGAGATGTAAAAGCAGGTGTGACCGGAGACGAAGCGAGTTTAGTGAATGAGTATCTTGATCCTCCACAATTAGAAGAAGACTGAAGGGTTTTGACAGAGGAGAGACAATTTGGCGAACACAAACCAACATTACTAGCGATATTAAAGGACAGCGCACGGCGGTGGGAAGGAAACAGCCCCACCACCGGCGGTAGGATGCCGGAGCGAGCGGTGGGCGGCAACAAAAGCGTTTGCATAATTTACAATCTTGTTTAACGATTGAAAGTTGAAACAGTTAGTTAAAGCTAAGCTACAATACTCAAGGAACTCTTCATGGTACATTTACCGATTTACGAGACTGGGTGCTGGGTTGGGTGGGACCACTCTTAATGGGCCTATTCAGCCCAAGTCCAGCCCAAGCTAGTGGGACCACTCCTAGTGGGCCTATTCAGCCCAAGCTTTGATAAGATCCAATCATACTTTATGATTAACTCTAACACTCATGACAAATTTTTTTTCCCTTTTTTATGTAAAAAGTGGAGTTATTAGCATTTAGCACCCCACTAGTGGATTAATGAAGTTCCATTTCGTAAAACACGCCATTTAAAATTTAAAATTATTTTTTTTTCTTATGGCATCCCCTAAATTTCATAAATGCCCTTCATTCCATTTTTTTTTATATACATTTTAAAAAGATTTAACATTTCATTCTTTTGACTTATATTATATACACCCAACCATCGTTGTTCCTAAAATAAAATTTTAGATAATTTTATTGAAAGTTCAGAAAAAATAAAGCTAGAAAGTCCTTAGGGGGCGTTTGGTTCAGGAATGTTAGATTACTAGGAATGTTGGATTACTAGAAAGATAGATTACCTTGGAAGATTACTAGGAATCTTTAAGAAAATATGTTTGGTTAGTTGATGGGTATGTTATTTTAATATATTTGGTTATGAGAATAAATTGGTGGGTATGTTATTTAAATTACTAAATTGACCCTCTTTTAAATATTAATATAATATTATTTTTATTATTAATTTTTGAATAATTTCTTTTAACCCCCAATATTTCAGATTTAGCTAAAACACCCCCGCTTATAAAAAACTTTAATTTATGATGAAATCACCCCCCCTCCTGCCGCCACCGCGAACCACCGTCGGGAAATCGTAGCCCCACCCCAAAAAAGAAGAAAAGTGCAGCAGGGAGGCTCCAGGAAGGACTTCGTTATGGCGTTTAGGCCATATAGATAGCCGAAAAAGGCCATATCAGGCCAGATCGATGGATCTGGCCGTTCACGGCGAGATCCCTGGCCATTATCGGCCAAGTCTGGACCAAATCAGGTGGGTGCGCCACGTCGTGGCGTGCTGTAGTCAGGCCGATCTAGCCATGTAGACTGGCCGATAATGCTGAGATACGGCCCATACATGAGACTTGGCCGATAATGGCCAGGATCGCCGCCATGCGGCGTCGGCTGATATGGTCGTTTTCGGCCATCAATATGGCCGGAAATGGCCATAACGAAGCTCCCTGGAGCCTCTCACGGAATTTTCTCCTTCATTAGGGACTCCGGCAATTTTCCGACGGTGGTCCATGGTGGTTGGCCTGCTGTCGGCGGTGGTGGCTGGGTGGCAGTGGTGATCCGTAAATAATTTTAAATATAAGGGCATTACTGTCCAAAACTTTAATTAATCAAGGGTAAAATTGAAGTAGGATATTAATGTAAATTTATTTTAAAGTAGGGGTATTATTGTCTAAAACTTTTATTAATAAGGGATAAAATTGTAACAAAAAAAGATAACCTTGGTAATCTCGTAATACCTAAGAAAATGGAGATAATCAGATTACCTCTGATATTATCAATAGTAATCACTATTGGTATTTGAAGATTACCGGTATCTGATATTACTTGACAACTAAACATGGTAATCAAGTAATATAAGATGACATTACCCCAGTAATCATACTTAACCCCCAACCAAACGCCCCCTTAAAAGTAATCCAAAGACATAAAAACAATTAAACAACACACAAAATATATATATATTAAAATAATTACCAATACTTCGATTAAAAAAAAATATGTGAAGCAATTAAAAACTTACAAATTTGTATTGCTTATAACTTGATATATCTCATTACGAATCTTCTTTTTACACTTAAATATATGTATATTGTTTTGAAAATGATTTGAATAGCATTAAAAAAAAAAAAAAAAAAGGGTTTATGAGATAATAGTATGGTGTCAAAAGTAATTGTAAATAATAATTTAGGTAGAGAAAAATTTGTCATTAAAAAAAATATTAAATAGTGTGGCAGTGTCGCTTTTTCAATCCAATAGTGGGGGTGCCAGTAGATCCACTTTTTTCGGAATAAGGATATATGTTAAAATAATCCATTTTAAAGGGTGAATTTGAGTGGATGATAGGGAATTATCTGCTATTAATTCTAAATAAATAAATAATTTTCTTTCATAATATAGCCACTAAGTGAGATATCTGGAATCCCAGAAGATGAACTCCTCCTTGATCAGTAGCCCCCAACGCATGATAAAATTGTATTAAAATATGAAGTCTATTTTTACACATACTATTACCATTTTTACACCATCTTTCATGTTTTTCTATATGAAAGAGCTGCAAGTCAATTAAAATTCTGATATTAGATAAACATAATTCTATTGGAAATATGTTAAAGAAAAAAGCAATTCTTCAACCTCAAAACTCTAACTTACCGATCAGTAATTTTAGAGTTTCAGTGGATTAGTTGAAATACACGTAAGTTAACCAAACATCCTTCATCATAAAAAAAAAAAAATAAAAAACCCTCTTACTCATACTTGACCAAATCCTTATATCTAACCTCTCTCCAAACTCAAAAATGGTAGAAAATTGTTCCTGATAGTTAAAATAGCTTACAATGACTTTCCTTTCTACTCTGAACTCTTATATCCCTCAAATTTACAGAATGAATCTCCTTCAACCACTTATTTTCTCTCAAACTCCAATTATTAATTTGATGGTGCTAAAAAAGCATTTCCCATGAACTAATTATCTGTGTCTGTGAAGTGGGCTAAACTATAGCATGATGTAAGATATAACATGGTGAGTGCAGAATAGCTGTAGCATAGTAACACATAAAAAGACTAGCAGGTAGAAAACATAATAAAGGCAACATGTGAAGTGAAAGAAAGAGAGAGTAAAGTTATTCAGGCACAGCACTGGGTCTGGATTTACCAATCCTTTTTATAAAGAAGATGAGATTTTGACTTTACCCATAACACTCAATAACAATATACTATTATTATTATAATTTATTGTGTCTTTTAAGAATATTTTTTATTTTTAAATAAATATAGAATTGCAGTAGAGTTTGACTTGATTGAGCTAATGAAGTGGCTCAACCTAGGGCCATGTAAAGCTAGAAAGTTTGATAACCAACCCACTTCAACTGTTAACTTACTCATTAGTCAATACCAAATATCTTCTTATTTTACATGACATACCCATAAGTCTTTGTATGATCACCAACTCAAACAACGCAGTCATGAACACCCAAAATTCATCAAAAATAATGAAATTACAGTGCCATATTATTCTCTGTATATCTGTTTGGTAAAATCTTGTTCTCATATGCATATAGAAACTTTCTCAGGAAAGTGCAGAATAAAAGTAGAAATTTATTGGGAGATTAGATGGTATCGATACCAAACACCAACCATAGTGGGAAGTTAGAGAAAATAATAATGAAAGAAATCAACTACTGTATGTTGGGTTGGCCATTTGAAGTTAATAGACACTGAAGGACTGACTGTCCGGTTTCCTCTCAATTTCTTCTTTGTTCTTCTTCTCAAACTGAAATTTTACCAGTGTTTTGACTGTCAAAGGAAACTTTAGCTGTAAATTAAAAAATAAAATTACTTGAAAATTTCTCACATCTCCAGAGGGACACGATCATAAAGGAAAGCTCTGTTCAATATAGTTTATTCGTGTAAAATTAATTAAAGTAGAGTTTTTGAAATTATACTTTTAAGAAAAATTTGTTAATTGTTTGATCTAACAATCGTAAAAGAGTTTTCTTGTATTGATTTACCATAAAGGGTTTTAATATACCAAAATAATTAAATTTATAAAATAAAATATGAATGTTTTTGAAATTTCAATACTTAAAATAAGCTTAAAAATAACTTCTGGAAAAATTTCAGTACTTAAAATATTTGAGTGTCTCTCGTAAGTTGTAAAATAATTTATTAAAATTTTACAGACACTTTCGAGAAGTAACCAAATAATCTAAAAAAATAAATAAAAATACTTATAACTCCGGGGAAACCAAGGTTTTGCGAAACGACATATTGGTATCCAAAAGGTTTAAAAATGACAAATATGTACTTTCTATCATGTGCTGTTAGGGATTTCCGTTGACTAATGGTGAAAAGACTAGAATGCCCTTGAAAGTTTGATATTTTAGTTTTTTAAAAATTTATAAAAAAAACCCCCTAGGTTTGCTAATTTAACTAAATACCCCAATATATAAAATTTTTGTAAAATGACAAAAACACCCCCACCACTCGCAGTGCCAGATTCCGGCCACCATTGTTGGAATCTAGCCAGAAAATTGCATTACGACACAGACCCGTAGGATTTGTGTCGTAACACGTCGATCTGGCATTTTCCGGTTCCGGCCATCTGGCCGACGGCTGTAACACTCCATCTTTGGTCGTCAGCGATGGCTAAAGATGTGGCCGTCGTTGTCTGTCAACGATGGCCAAGATTTGGTCGTCGTTGACAGTCAACAACGACCATTTCTTTGGCCGTCACTTTCCGGCCAGATCTGGCCTTTACTAGCCAAATCGGTGAATTACTGGCAATTTTCGGTGGTGGTGTAGATCGTTATGACAGATTCCGACTACCACCGGTGGTGGCTACCGGAATCTGACGAGTATGTGAGTGGGGGTATTTTTGTTAATTTTTAAACTTTTTTCTAGGGGTATTTGATAAATTTAATAAACTTAAGGGGCCTAAAAGTAATTAAAAAAATAGACTAATATTTCTTTAAGGGCATTCTAGTCTTTTCACCATTAGCAAACGGAAATCATCAACAGCACATGACGGAAGGTACATGTTTGTTATTTTTAAACCTTTTGGATACCATTCATCGTTTCGCCAAACCTTTGGTATGGGTAAGTCGTTCGGCCTATAACTTTAAATAAACTGTTTTCTAATACAATTATTAAAACGTCTGGCAGCTGGTTAAAGCTACCGTTTTACTTTCGGCAGTACAAAAAATTGGATTTAGCCCCTTCAATGTTAGGTGAATGATTAAGGTGGGATAATCCCAAGTCCCTCAACGTGTAAAGAGAGAGAATCCTTAAAGGACGTGAATGGTAAGTTAAAGATTATTCATTTGAGGAATTTAATTTTTTTTGTTATTAATTACATTCTTAAACTTAATTATTAATTTCACATTAATAAAGTATATATATATATATATTTTTTTTTTTTTTTTTTTTTGACAGGAAGTGTTTGGACCAGTTTACGTGTACGTTAACTAATTCTTTAGGACCTTAGAACTACCTGTCGAGCAATGACTATCCCTATTAGCAGGGGCGGATTCAGCCCCTTTGAGGGTTGGCCTGGGCTTACCGTCATATTTGAAATTTTTTTTATTAATATACAAACCATAAAAAATTGTTAATTAACATATATACTCAGACGTACCTTCAAATTTTTAAAAAATAAGAATTATTATACATATCTAGGTCTACAAAAAAACTTGTTATTAATATATATATATTCCAAGCCCATGTCATATTAAAAGTTTAAAACTCTCTCCAGTATTTTTCTACACAGCTTTACCTGTTTTTTTATGATTTTATCTGCAAATTCTTTACTCTCTCTTTCTTTTTCTCATGTTATTCTCTCTTAAAAATTTTGAAGACTGAAATTGTTAAATTTTCACTATTCAAGGTGTCATAATTAGCTCCGTTTTCTGTTTTATAGATTTTAGATATGTGTATTGTTCATTTCAATTTAGTTTATTTAAGGATTGAATCAATTTTTTTCTTTTTGAGGTTTTTTATTCTAATTTGAGAGAAAAAGATATTAATCTTATGAGTTTATTTTGTATTTTCTGTCTAAGAATGAACCTTCTTTCTCAAATTAAAACGTTAACTATATTTTAAATGACGTTATTCTTCATTCTTCACCTACCACTTTCTTATATTTTAAACGTCACCATTCAGTTGTTCAAAATTATTAAAGAAATTTGAGTTACTATCTATGTTTATACTAAAAAAATTTCTCCTCTTTTATTAATTCATATTAAAAGTCAACGTAACGTTGACTTGATTTAAGTTTTGGTTAACTTTAGCTTAATTAGGCTAGGTTTGATCAACCCTATGAAAATTTATATTATTATATTTGAAAGCCAAAAATAAAAATATTAAAAGAAGGTTTTGTTCAAGGTTTACTCAACACTTTTACTCAAAATTTTGCTTCTCATAGATTTATTCAAGTAAGAAAATATTGTGTTAATGTATATTCTTTTTTCTCAGGTTCTTAATATTAATTGTATTATTTTTTTTATTAAAGTGTGGTGATTTTTTTAAGTTTTCACTAATTATTTGGTAAATAATGGCTAAGCCCCAGAGGTCCCCCCTCGACAAAAATCCTGAATCCGCCACTGCCTATTAGCATCCGAAAAAGAACTTGAACTTTGAACATTTTGAATAATACACTCAAGATTTCTTATCGAACCACTTAACCACCCAGAGATTGGTTTACCTACTAATATTCTATATCTTATTGAGTCATGTATATAAAATACAATTTTTTTCCCCTTTCTCATTCATTATTTCAACATAATCTCCAAATTCCCATACTCGAATACTGAATATTAAATTGATGAAAACATTCAAATAACTAATGCATTCCAAAACAATAAAATGGGTAAGGAAAGGGGTAGGTGAATCCCCAAATCAAAACAGTTTCTTTTATTTATTATTTATTAATTTCATTGCTTTGTAAAGACATGTTTAAGTTTGATTACATTAATTACATAACAAAAATCAAGTTTAAGTGAATTTAATTTTAGAGATTCACGCTAACTTGTACAATAATCAAATGCTTTAATTAATTTTAAAAAGTTACCCCTTTAATGAATTAAATTCCGCGAGGATCTCTTTTTCTTACTTGAAAAAAACATAAGCACAACTATTCACTTGAACTCGTGAGTTGGAGTTTTAGGAATAATAAAAACATTTTTCTTGATTTCCAAATGTGGCCCGCCAAAACATTTAAGTCTAGATTACCCAAAACCTACCTTATTAAAGTGATAACTATGAGATAAGATTTGTTAATACTACAGGGAGTTGTGTTGTGTTTTATAATTTTTGGCTGGCCAGAAATTATCAGACTCGTTGCTAAGGGTGGGTAGGTTCAGGTACCTGCCCAAATCCAATGGAACTGGAATCAAAACTGTCTAATTCTTGAGTTTTGAAACCGAAATCGGAATTGGTCAATTCTGATTCTTAAAAGCCTGGAATTGAAACCTAAAACACATGTTTTGGTTCCGGTTCCAAGTATAGAAAAATTCACAAAAATAACAAATACACCCCAAAAAGTTTACAAAAATTATAGTTCAGTCCCTCTTCCTACTCGGATGCCTAGGTCTCGATTCTACTTTTGGTTCTGATTCCTACAATGGTGGAGTTGGAACCAGAACCGCACAATATCAGTTTTGGATAAAAACCGAAACTGGAACCTCGGGTACTCATCGATTCCGGTATCAGTTTTAGCCAATTATTTTTCACACCTATACTCATCGCACATTAACAATGCTGAAAATGCCCATCACCCTTTTTATATATCAAATACAAGAAAATTGAGTTTAATTTGTTCAAATTTTTGTATGTTAGTAATTCGATTTGAATTGAAACATTATTATAATTAATTAAAATTTATAGAAAACAGCGTGTTGAATAGAATTGAAGCATGTCATGTTTTTCAATTTTTATTTCTCATATGATAATTTGTCTCCTTAGTATACCAAGTTCAGGCATAACTTGGTTCCGTAGTCTTTCCTTCATGGATTGTCTTACAAATATACGGTTAATTAATTACAAACATCTAATTAGAAAAGTTTACTAGAGTTAATACTATTAAAAAAAAATATCAATCAACATTTATTTTAGGGTTAGAATACTTAGGTTTCGTTTGGTTGCATTTTGGGAATACTACTTTTAGTATTCCCAAAAAAGTTAAACAGTAAAATACTCAAAAACTCTCAATATTATTTAACTTTTTTGAAACCCCCTAAATTTGTTAATTTAATTAAATACCCCTAAACATTTTTTAAAAAATTATAAAAACACCCCAATAATCCACATTTACCAGATTCTGGCCACCACTGCTGGAAAATGGTCGGAATCTGGTAGGATGACACACTACCGGCTGAATGTGGCCGATAGTGCGCCGATCTAGCCTTTTCCGGCCAGATTCACAATAGATCTGGTCGGAAAAGGCCAGATCTAAGGCCAAAGATCTCGCCGTTGACGGTCAGATCTTTAGCCATAACCAGTCGGTAATGATGGCCAACAAATGGTCGTCGTTGACCATCAATGACGACTGTTTGTTGGCCGTTGGTGAATAGCAAATACGGCCAGATCTAGCCGTTAATAGCCAGATCTAGCCGTAGATCTGGCCTTTGTCGGCCAAATCTCAGGCCGCACGGACCGGCAAGATCTAGTCGCTCATGCGTCGATACGGCGACTCCGGCCACCCTCCGGCGGTGGTGGTCGGCTGTCTGTATTTGAGGGTGGGTTGGGGGTGTTTTTGTTAATTTTTAATGTTTTATTATAGGGGTTATTTTGTAAAAAAATAAACATAAGAGATATTTTATTAATTTATAAATCCTACATCGTAATACCCGTCCAATTCAACTTTTTTTTTTAATTTTTTTCAAAAACACAAAATTGCAAACCAAACGGAATCTTAATTTTTTAAGATTTTATTTAAATTTTAAAATAAGATGTTTAGACCAGTTTTTATCGTGCTTCAACATATTTTATCATTATTAGATTATGGTAGATGAATGATTCACAATGGTGTTAAAAAATTAGGACAATATGTATGATTCGTCCCTTTTACAAAAGTTTGCCATTTTTTTTTAAAACCCGGATCTCATTAGCCAATGATAATTAAAAAAAAAAATGCAATATTGCAACCCATAGTAGCTGCCAATAAATTGCCGATTAGGTAGTTCTAAAAGACAAAAATTTAGACTGAATTATTTACAATAAAAATTATAAAAATTATTATTGATTCAGTCAATGTATGTATTCACTTGAGAAATATATATGATGTATATATTCATCTGATATATATATATAATTTCCTCAAAATTATGCTTAAATATGATTGGATTCATCTTATAAACCAAAATAATATTTTACACTTAAATCCAATAATATACAAACGTGTTAGTAACAAATACGTAGACAGAGAAGTTCTTTTATATATACGTACAAAAATAACCTGCTTTGAGAGGGTCATTATCCAAACCCAAACAGAAACAAATATTTAGAAGCATTCAAGGGTAATGGGAAAAAGGAAAGTGAAACTGTGAAAGGCTGAAGCCTGAAAGCCAAGGTGTCCTGACGCCATAAAAGGACTGTTGTCAGTTGTGTTGTTGAATTTTTCACCACCAAGGTTAATAATGCAAACCACCAAAAACTTATGGGATCAGATTAAGTCAAGTATCTGAATAATAAAGTAGTAGGTGGACTCGGCTTCTCTGCAACCGGAATCATGGGCTCCAACTCACTTGGGTGCCCTGTAGTTGCAGACGTGAGATTCGTGTCTCCTCTCTCTTTCATGTACTTAAACAAGTTCATTTACCACAAATAAATCCAGAATACCCATTTTTATTGCCTATTCTCAGTTAAGTTTCATTCATTTCAACAACTCCACTCACAGTCAGTACTGCTGCAGCTATCCTCTCTCTATCCCTCTGCAAAATCCCACAACTCAGTGTTATCTTCTCCATCTGCTGTAAAGTCTCATCCATTATCACAACAACACATTAAGAAGAGTTAGCTTTTGCTTTTGGTCACCAAAACAACTATAACTGCAGTTGGTCACCCTCTCTTTTCCTCTTTATCACACTATGAATATGTAGTCTAAGTTTCATAATCCGTTCAGGAAAATACCATGAGTTTCAGTGCAAGCTATCTTCTTTTTTCGGCCTTCATTTGTGTTCTTGTTCTTGGCATTCCTTCTCTTGCTCTCAACACAGATGGGATTCTTTTGCTTTCTTTCAAGTACTCAGTCCTCAGTGACCCATTATCCGTCTTGCAAGGATGGAACTACGATGACCAAACACCGTGTTCTTGGAATGGAGTAACTTGCACTGAAATCGGCAAGCCGGGTACGGCAGATATGTTCAGAGTCACCGGTTTGGTCCTCCCTAACAGTCAGCTTTTGGGTTCAGTTTCAGAAGACTTGGGCTTTATTGAGCACCTTCGCCATCTTGATCTTTCCAACAACTTCTTTAATGGGTCTTTGCCTGTTTCAGTCTTTAACGCTACTGAGCTACAGGTGTTATCTCTCTCTAACAATGTGATTTCTGGTGAGTTGCCTGAGATAATCGGTGAAATGAGAAACTTACAGGTGTTGAATCTCTCTGATAACGCGTTGGCTGGGAAAGTACCTCAAAATTTGACAGCTTTGCAAAATCTAAGTGTTGTTTCTTTGAGAAGTAACTATTTTTCTGGTAGTTTGCCAGGTGGGTTCAGTTCAGTTGAAGTGTTAGATCTGTCGTCAAATCTATTTAATGGGTCACTTCCTTTAGATTTTGGTGGTGACAGTTTGCGTTTCTTAAACCTTTCTTACAACAAGATTTCTGGTTCAATATCACCAGAATTCGCCAAACAAATCCCCAAAAATGTCACCATTGATTTATCCTTCAACAGCCTAACCGGAGCCATTCCACAATCTCCCCCTTTGCTTAATCAGAGAACAGAATCCTTTACCGGGAATGTTCAACTTTGTGGGAAACCACTAAAGAACCTTTGTTCAATTCCTTCAACTCTCTCTACACCACCGAATGTTTCAAGTGCATCACCCGCAATTGCAGTCATACCACGCCCACTGGACTCAGTTCCAGTGACAAACTCACAAAATACACCACCAAATGCGGCCTCTCAAACTCAATCTTCTAAAAATGGTCTAAAACCAGGCACAATAGCGGCAATAGCCGTGGCGGATTTGGCGGGTATAGCATTACTTGCTCTAGTAATTCTTTACGTGTACCAAATCAAGAAGCGAAAAGGGCTCGTAAACTCAACAACAACAACAACAACAGATTCAACCAACCCGGAAAAGAAAAAACAGCCACGAGAGACAATACTCACAAAAACAGAAAAACCAGCGACATGGTCGTGCCTAACCGTACAAGGCGAAGAGACATCAGAAGCCACAACGAGCTCAGACAGTGACCAAGATAATTACAACAACGAAGACACAAAAGTTAATCAGCGAAAGGCCAGAGGGGGCATACTGGTAACAGTTGATGGGGAGAATGAGCTGGAGCTCGAGACATTATTCAAGGCATCGGCTTATATTTTGGGTACAAGCGGTTCAAGCATAATGTACAAGGCGGTGCTCGGAGATGGTACTGCATTTGCAGTGAGGAGGATTGGAGAGAGTGGTGTTGAGAGATTGAAAGATTTTGAGAGCCAAGTGAAGGCCATTGCCAAGTTGAATCATCTGAATTTGGTTAAGGTTCGTGGGTTTTACTGGGGAGATGAAGAGAAGCTTGTTATCTATGACTATGTCTCCAATGGCAGCCTCGCTACTGCTGGTTACAGTAAGTTCCTTCCTCCTCCATATCTGGCGCATTTTAGTATATTTTGATATCTTTTGCTATAGTGCATCATACTCTTTCCGTGCATGTTAGCGTAGTCTAGTCTTCTTCTTGATTATGTCGACAGTCACTGTGACCTTTTACTATTCAATCACGGACTTCGGATAAATCACTATTCATTTACCTCTCCTAATTTATTCTTTGGGTTAAAATATAATAATTTTTTTCTTTACAAATCTTCCAAAAAAGATACGTCAATTTACCATTTGTATAATTAATAACTAGAATTGACTAAAAAAAATTCTAGATGAAAAAAAAAAAAAAATCTAATCAATATTAACAAAAGAAAATAAAAAACATCAAAATTAAACCATCACTAATTCATCTTATGGTAAAAGAATAAAGGAAGATCTAACATTCGAGTCCTTTTAATAGTAAAAGAAAAAGAGGAAAATTTAATATGATTTTTCGAGTTTAAGTCCCTATTCGAGTCCTTTTAATAGTAAAAGAAAAAGAGGAAAATTTAATATGATTTTTCGAGTTTAAGTCCCTATGGTTGCTGATAGAGGTGGTCATTGAAGTTCTTATCTAGTAGATAGGTTCAAAGTTTTAAAAGATTAGTTGATATGCGAACAAATTTACCGGACACCCTCAACCCCAATTATTAAAAAAAAAAAAAAAAAAAACCTCAAGATTAGCCTATGATTTGTGGGTTTAATAATTTGGATAACATATATGATGTAGAATTATGAGGGTAGAAATGGCCATTAAGGCTCTTACTTGGTCCACAGTTTTAAGGTTTTAAAAAATTAATTGAAGTATGCGTAAATTGTTTCTACACCCTGTGATTAAAAAAAAAAAAAGGAAAATACGTGGGTAGAAAGTGTTAGGCGGAATAATGGCTTATCTTGAATTAATAGATAGATACTTTTTGGTGTGTTTGTTTTATTATTCTTATTTTTTAGTAATATTTTTGAAAAAGTTAGAGTCGGGTTATTATTATGAGGATATGATTTTAATATGAAAATGTGTTGATAAGATTATTTTTTAATCTTCCAAATTTTTTAATTTAGTTAAACATCCCTTATAATAAAAGTTTTAAAATTAACAAAAATATATCTACCTATCCATTAAATGATAGTCATCGGCTTTCAGGAATATGTGGATGAGTGAGAGTATTTTTCGTTAATTTATAAACTTTTTTGTTGAATGTATTTAATTAAATTAATAAACTTATGAGGTTTAAAAATGATTGAATAAAATTAAATTAAATTTTCGAGAGAAACAAATATGTACTTTTGATAAGGTAGTGGGAAATATTAAAACAAACGCAGCCAATAAAGTGGAGTAGGTGTGAAAAGAAGACAAGTGGAATCTGAATAGGCCGCGAAGCAGGGTAGTAAAATCATGAAAAAGTAGGAAAAACACATAATACGTCAAAAGAATGTGTCGTTTTCGCCAGAAAAGTGCTACCTGTGCCGATTCAGACTCACAGTTTCTTGAACTCCACATCTTTTGCCGCTAAATTAGACCGTCTTTCTTACTCATTTGCTTCTGCATGTGGGTTATGTTTGTTTTGTTTCCCCATTTTTTTTACTCTCTTAAATCTTTGACTTGAATCTTAAATTTAAATGATTCCTGGACAGAACATGTTATCATAACCTCAGGATTGCAATTTATTTAACAAGGTTGTAAAAATAATGAATTGAATAAGAATTCCTTGTTTAATTCAGCGATTGAATAAAAACAAATAAGTAAGATAAAGGAAAGTGGTCCTGGTCCTGGTCCTATAATCGTTAGGCTCCGGCCGAGCACCCAAAATGGATTGGCTTCTCTGTATGGTGGTTGGTGGCTACCCATTTTTGTTCATTTATAGGAATCATTTCTTTTTTGATGAGGCTTGTTTTCTATGTTTGCATATATTATAATTATTTATCAATTAGTAAATTATTATTATTAGATGTGTCAATAGAAGGGTGGGAGAATTACGCCTCTTTCAATATAGATTGGCTCAGAAACTCTCTTTTATAATTCCGATGTGATAGTTCGCAATTAGTCAAGTGGAAAAATTCATCATAAACCAATTACGAGTTGCAGCATCGGAGTTGTGAGAGAAATTTTTTTTTTTTGGTAATTGGGGTGTCTGGGCTAACTTGCATGCACCTCAACTAATCCTGGAATCACTTGAACACCCTACAAGCCCAGAAAATAGGGTAAGTCACGATGTGATAAGTGGTCTTAAGGTTCGAACATAGGAAGTCAATGAAAGGAGCAAACCTCTTTGACCGCTAAACCAACCCCTTGTGAAATTGGGGTGTAAGTATAGTATTGCCTGCCTTCTTTAACTTTACCTTGTTAGTAATTGTCAATTTATCATCCATTATGGTCAAATGGACAATTATTGTGTTAAGGTTACCGGGCAACTCCCATTATTAAAATTCCTTTCCATTATACCTAACAGGGCATGAGACAAAACATAAGGATAAGTAAAGGTATTATATATGAGAACAATTTACACTTTCCTAACCAAATTATATTTTTAAGTGCCAGAGCAATTGATACCTAACTTCTTACTTACCATAACATATATATATATATATATATATATATATATATATATATATATATATATATATATATAGACTGTCCATTAACGCATTTGGATGTTCTTATCATAAACTTATTAATTGTTTAAGTTCTTCCGAATATATATATATATATATATATATAGACTGTCCATTAACGCATTTGGATGTTCTTATCATAAACTTATTAATTGTTTAAGTTCTTCCGAATATTCCAACTCCAATTTTGATAAACAATTTCTGCTTATTTTGTTTTCTAAACTTCAGGAAAATCAGGATCATCACCCTACCATCTTCCTCTAGAAATCAGGCTTAAGATAGCAAGAGGAGTAGCCAAGGGACTCGCCTACATTCATGAGAAGAAGTTCGTGCATGGCAACATTAAGCCCACCAACATCCTCTTAAACTCAAACATGGAACCACTAATAAGTGATTTAGGTCTCGATCGCCTCCTTTCTCCAAGCAGAACAAGTTCGAAATCCAGCAATTCATCCCGCCTTTTCGGCAGCCAAAGATCAACACTAACAGCCGCATACGACCACCACCCTACCACTTCTAGTCCTTACGCACCTGCAGGCCCCTCCGGGAGTTCTACGTCGCCGTATCAAGCGCCCGAGTCCCTAAAGAACCTCAAGCCGAACCCTAAATGGGATGTCTTTTCATTTGGGATTGTTTTACTTGAGCTTCTCACTGGGAGGGTGTTATCAGAGCCGGAGTTAGGACAATATTGCACTGCCAGCTCAGCTTCGGAGGAGAAAAATAGGATATTGAGGCTGGTGGACGTGACGATTAGGGGTGATGTGGCAAGCTGGGAAGATGCCATGCTGGCATGCCTGAAGCTAGGGTTTAATTGTGCTTCTTTTGCACCACAAAAGAGACCTTCAATGAAAGAAGCGCTACAAATCCTGGAAAAGATTCCAAGTAATTGTTGAGGGTGGTGATGTGTTTGGGTCCTACAAAAGTGTTTTTTGTTGGATTAAAGTGTTTTTCTACGGTTGTTTTGTTGACTTGAATGTTGCATAAAGAGCAGAAGCTAGGAATACTGTTGATTAGAGAAAAGTGATGTATGTCTGTATGTTTGACTCTAATTAATTAATGAAATGTTATTATCATATATTATGACTAAAATTTATTCTTAATTTAGATATTAATTATCTGCTTCAACAATAAGATCCATCCATGGAGCAAGTCAAGAAATTATATGAAAATACCATAAAGTATATGGTTAATTAACAATTTGCAGGTTAGCCCTGCTGACTCAATATTGAGTTAGGTATTTCTAACATATTTTGTTTGGTTTATTTCTTATTGGATTATTCTTTTCTAGAATGTTGGAGGATGGATTTGGTTTAGCTTCTGCAAATATATCAGGCTAGGTCAGTGGATGATAATTGATTTATAGTTTATTATTGGAGTTAACGACCTTTTTCCATCTAAATAATAGCTTAATGACACTTTTCCACTCATATATTTTTAAAATACCATTTTATTATCCAAATTTATATTATGACGGTGAACAAAGAGCAAATTCGGTCTAGACTGTTGAGGCTTTTAAAGAGTAGAAGGTTAGATTTTGGTGGTTAGGATTGATCAAAATTTGACTTGGGAGGAGTGGTTACGTAAACCTTAATCGTTCGATTGTTAATGATTGGCATGTCCGACGGGAGTAGAGTTTTAGAGGTTTGGTGAATGATGATCGGAGAAGAAAATGGTGATGGTGTGAGGTCGCAACGATGTCAAAATTGGAAACGGAATATAAATTTGGGTTGTAAAGTGGTATTTTAAAATTTTGTGGGTGGTAAAGTGTCATTAAACCATTACTTGGGTGGAAAAAAGTTGTTTGCTCTTCATCACTGGGTGAGGTTGAAGAGTCTATTACCAAATGATATTTTCATGTGAATATCAGACACGTGGAGTTAATAAACTCACTGGGTTGAAGTTTAGTGGTGGTTTATGATAACATGTTGCATGCGATTTCCAAACATTTTCATAATGAAAACAATTAGTAACATTTAAACAAGTGGGATACCATGCGTGCTTTTGTACTTGAAGAAACTCTATTAAAATTCATGAAAATATATGAACAATCAAATCTTAAATGTTCGCAATTAAATATCAATCGGTTATATTCGTTGGTTTAGGTCAATTTTTATAGAATTCAGCTCTGTTCTTAAACTTGGCTCGACCCACTAGGTTTAACAAGTTGGACCGGTTGGGACTTGGGCCTTCTCCGAGCAGGGTTACCACTTTCTACTGTTTCAATCCAATCGCAACAGTATACGCAAGTCACGATCGGTGAACAGGGGGCTACCAAGTACTGAGGTTAGAGGGGTTTTGTAAAATAGAGGTCATTGGTTCAGGTGGTGGTATCAAATTGAATTTTAGTTGCTAAAATCAGCCAAAAGTTGGCCAAGAAAAGTGAAACATAACTGTCACATTGGGTGCATTTGTTAGATTTCAAACCTACTGATGGTATTTATCAGAGATGTGTTTGCTAGATTTTAAACTTGTTGGATTATCGGTTAGACAACCAGTTTAACCGGTCAACCCTAGACGCGACCCCTTGGTCGAGTGACACCCCTGGATAGGTTTCAGAACACTCAATGCAGATTATTTGATTCAGTTTGGGTTTGACAAAACCTAATTATTCCCATTCCCTTGCCGATTCGCACCCCCAATCCCAATCGCATTCCTTTCCATACTATTTCACAAACCAAACAAACCCGAACTTCAATTTGGACTTTAATGGGCTTTAGAGATGGGCCCAAATTGAGTAACTATAATTAGTTTTGTATACAGTACCAATCCATGGGCTCTACCTTCAGTCAACCACTGCTCCCATCTTCACCATCATTTCCTTGTTCTACAATTGGAATTCGATTCTCCATTAAAGAAATTCGTTAAACCTCGTCAAGGTCAACCATCTCTTCACTTCACAACAATGGACTCTACCATTCCGGACCAGATTCCTGACATTCCAAACCCAACTCAGATCTTCATCCTGTCCGGGCAGAGTAACATGGCAGGCCGAGGTGGTGTGTCCAAACACCAACACTGGGATGGAGTGGTCCCATCCGACTGCCAATCTCACCCCTCCATCCTCCGTCTCAGCGCCAAGCTCAATTGGGAGCTGGCGCGCGAGCCACTCCACGCCGACATCGACACTAAGAAAGTGTGTGGGGTTGGACCGGGGATGTCTTTCGCCAATGTGGTGAGAAAGCGCGTGGGCGGAGAGAACGTGGTGGGGTTGGTGCCGTGTGCGGTGGGGGGAACCGCAATCAGAGAGTGGGCGCGTGGGGAGAAATTGTACGAGAACATGGTGACTAGGAGTAAAGAGAGTCTAAAGAGCGGTGGAGAAATCAAGTGTTTGTTGTGGTACCAAGGAGAAAGTGACACGTCAACTCAGCATGATGCTGATGCGTACCAGAGGAACATGGAGACGTTGATTCATAATGTGAGGGAAGATCTGGGTTTGCCTTCACTTCCAATAATTCAGGTTGCATTTAGATTATATGTAAAGTTTTCAAATTGCAATGTTTTTGTAAGGCTATTTTGCATTATGAATGAAAAAGTTTCAAATTTTTGTGCAGGTGGCAATAGCATCAGGGGATAAAAGGTACATGAAGAAAATTAGGGAAGCACAAATGGGGATAAATCTTCCAAATGTTGTGTGTGTTGATGCCAGGGGATTGGAGCTCAAAGACGATCACCTTCACCTGACTACAGGAGCACAGGTGAAGTTGGGTCACATTCTTGGTGAGGCATACTTCAAGCATTTTGCAGGCTCGGCTCAATCTTCGAAATGTTGTATGTGTTTATGCTATCTATCAAGACTTTTTAGCTCAAACTAAAATCGATTGTCTTTAACTACTGGATTATATGTGAATTTGAGTCTCATGTTGTAGAAATTTTTTATCAACCTCCACTTTGTGTGTTAGGAACAGAGTCTGCATGGAAAGAAGAAGCTAAGCTTTACTTATCAAATAAGAGCTCAACATGAGTGTGGCCATTCAAACTTGAGAAGTGAACAAGAAGCCTGCTTTCTGCTATTGTTTTGATTTTATGCAGAAACAAAGTACTGTTTTTAAATGAAAATATTCAAGAATATTTAGGTATCAATAATGCTCTAGTTAGGAGTAAGGACCTCCTTACTGGAGAATTATTTTTAGGTATATTTGTTGTACCTATTGTAGGATTTAAGTTGGTGGATATGAATAAATAACACTTCCCGAATATATCAGTTTTATTCTAGTGTTTTCAGAGTTAGATAAATTTGTTATCTGGTTTTGTAGAAACATCATATTCTGTATCTCAAAACTATTACCATTTTCAAGATGATGCAATGACTTCAATGGAGAAAGAAAAGGGCATTCTTGTCTTCGTTGATTGTAAAAACGGATTATTTTGGTTTGACATTTCATTATTCATATTGTCCCAGGTAAAGTTGAGTTGGATTAGATGTTGATTTTGTAACTGATATTTTGTCAAGTGAGATTTGTGGTCTTCTTGTGTCAACTGGCCTTGGTTGCTTTATAATGAAACTTGCACTTTGGGGTTGGTCAGTTTGGTCTTTGATTCAGATATTCTTAACTGCCAATGGAATCAGATTTTTTCTTTTAAAAAATCAGGACAGTGCGATGCTCAAATTCTTGTTCTTCATGTTATTAAATTCAATAATGCTACGGACATCGATTAATCTCACCAAATTGTTGTACTGATTTATGTGGCATCCAAGTCAAACGCGGCCACGTTGGATATTAGAACACATCTTTTGTGAATGAACGGCCGTCCAACAATTATGGACGCTCGTTCATATTTGATGGACGGCTGTGTATAAAAAATGGACGGCTGTCCACCAATCTAGACGAAATTTTGAACAAAAATAACAATGGATTCCCGTCCATATTATGTGGACGGGAGTCCATTTCCCAAGATGGACGCCTATCCATAATGACTTGTAATATTTTTAAAATGAGGAATGATTTTTTTAAAAGAATAAGAATGGACGGGCGGCCATTTTTAATGGACGATTGTTTGTATCAGATAGACGATCGTCCATTGAACAGCGAGGTAAATAACTTTATTTTTATTTTTTTTTTAAATTTCAATTCTTAGGGTTTAAAAATTTGCGATCCCAAAAAAAGTTTTAAAAACAAAATAAGCGATAAATAAATGGACAGTCGTCCATTTTCTTGGGAGTATTGAAAGAAAAAAACTACATCCAACTCCAAGTTCTTCATCGGAAAATAACCACATCTGTCGTTCTTCACTTCTTCATCTTTGTTCCTCATTTGTCGTTCTTCTTCTTCATTGAAGCCATCAGTCGTTCTTCTCATATGTTATTGTGTTTATTTTGTTTTTGTTCATCATGTGAATTTTTGTGATTTTATTGGTTTTAATTAATGATTTCGCTTGATTGAGCTGTAAGGTGGGTAGATGAATTCATGTCAGTTTCGAATGTTAATTTGCATGTTACTTTCAAACACTTGTTTGGTGGATTCTCACTAGAATATGAGTGAGATCCGAATGCAAATCTGATAATTGATTAGGTGGGATTTGGTTAAATCTATTATGAAAGTGAACTAGTTTGTTTATATATATACATATTTGGGTACCCAATTCAACACAAGTGAAAATAAAAGAAAACCTCAAGGGGTTAAATGGCATAATTAGTACTTGATTAGAACTTCACTTGCTTAGGATTTGATCTCATCAGACACAAATTTGGCATATCAAACCACCAAAACACTTAACTAAGTTGCAAGTGACCTATCTGATGCTCTGTTCATAACAAATTCCAAGATTGACATGATATATGTTCAAATCTTAATGAAGCTCTTGTTTTTCAAAGCCATTAATTTTTGAAAATTTTGCCTACATGAATAGAAATTGAATTTGATACTACTTTCATATGTTGACAGTATTGGATATCAAACACTCATATTTCTATAGACTGAAAGTAAATGAATATTTGAAATATATATATATATATATTTTTTTTCCAACTAGTTCAAGTTCAATATCTACTTGTATCACTTGACTTACAATTTCCTCACCAGTTAGTTTTATGTTTCCTCCTGTTGTAGGTATGTTTATGAATTAGTGGCACTTAACATAGTTCATGCTCTTGTACATGTTGTTTTTCTCTATTTTATATTTACTGATTTGTGTTGTATGCACTGATTTGTTTTCAATGTATTGTACACCTTGATTATGATGATAAATTTTTTATATATACAGGTTTTAGAAGAAAGCAGAAAATGACAAGAGCAAAAAATACAACCATTCCTTATGGAGGCACATCGTTATCTGGAGTCTAATTTCGAGACTTGTAACATAAAAAGCAATACAAGGAGATGGTGAAAAGAGATATTTGCCTTGGAAGAAGTTTGGATTTAAGATTTATGACAAATTTGAGTTTATTTGATGAAATTAATGTTGGATCCGTAATTTGAAATGGGAACAGTTGGTGAGTATTAGATATGATGGATATAAGCATTTGATTTATGAGTTTTTTAGTTGTTCGGAAGTTGTGGAGACGAATACTGATGATTTTTCGGCCTATATAATGTTTTTTAGATTAAAGAATCAGAACTTTGTAGTGAGACCGCAAGGTTAGCAACCTGGATAGGATTTGATTTTGAAGGTTTGGATAATGTATCCAGAACGTGGGATTCCAAACAAGCTTGGACGAACGTTTCTGGAATAGGGATTTACCATCCACATAGGTGTAAATCTACAAAGTTAAAGAATCCTGCTATGAGAGTATTTCACGGATTTTTGACTTTCACATTTAATGACAGGAAAGAGACAAATGGAAATGTGATGGTTAAAGATTTATTGTTCATGGAAGCAGCAATAGTAAGGAGGCAAGTAAATTCAACAAAGTTATTAATTAAGAAGTTGAGAGAGATTCAAGCAGAAAAAGGAGAAATATATTGGGGGATGCTTGTTACGTTAATATGTGAGAAGTTGGGTTTTCATATCACCCCTAATGATGAAGCAAATAAGATTAAGTTTTCTGCAAGTAATTTGTTGGGGGATGTCACATTGTGTAAAATGGGTTTGATTAGAAAGAATATGGCAGGAGAATGGTTTGTGATTAGGGATGAAATGGAGGAAGATGCAACGGTTTAGGAAGGTGTCCCTGTTCTAGAAGGGATAAATCAAGGACGAGTCTATGTGTGCAAAAGGAGAAGAATGAGTACTGAACCTGAATCTTCTCAAAATGTACAAGAAATGTCTTCTAATATTTTAGACGAAATAGTAAGCAGATTTGAGCAGATCGAAAGATTTCAAGAGGAGAGTTTTTCACGTATTGAGAGGAAAATGCAAGAACAATAGGATCAGTTGCAAAGTGATTTCAACTCGTTCGCATCAAGAATAGAAGAAACAGTTGACATCCTTGGAGAACGCATGATAGAAATTTTCACCATGATGAAGAACTTCTCAACAGCCTCTTCATCCTCCAATTAGCCTCCACCTCTACACTATGATGTATAGCTAGTTGTTACTGTAATAGTATAGTTAATTTGTTTAGCCTATGATACAGCTTGAGTCAATTTGAATGTTAATTGTCATTATGTGTGGTTGCAATACTAAACTTTATGTACGAAGATTGTATTTGCCTTTTGTTTATAAATATGTTAATTGATAAAGATTGGTTTCACAAGATGTTCTCGATTATTTGAACTTCTCCAACAGATTTTTTCATTATGACAAGTTTTCATAGGTTGCTAGCAATTCCACAATGAAAGAGATACTTCATTAATTACTGTTCTATACAGATCTCAACTACTCTTTTAAATGCATATCTATATATGATATTAGAAATACCAAAAGACATCAAAATTCAAATCTCAAATGAATTGCATATCCAAAATTCGTTATACAACCGGTTAACAAACAATCTGCAATGTGACGGTAATATATACTAAAAACGTTCAGAATAAGTTACATTAACGTTATTATTATGAATTCACAACCCTATAGTAGACATCCTACTCATACCCAACCAACGACCAAACAATAAAAACAAAACAACTGAATTAGCATACAGCTCAACTGCATTCGTAAAAAATTAATCAAAACACGAATAATTTCTACCAAATACAATTTTATATGCTTCAACTTATCAATAACATCAAATCTCTCCCAACGAAACATGTTCATCATTTATAGATTCCTGCCCAGTATATAAATTACTTTTTCCTGCGAGATTCTGAATCGGACCAATGGACAATTGTCAATGTTTAACAACCACAATTTAGCACACATTATAGAAAACTTAAGCTAGTTACAATTATACAACATACATAACGCATACCTGGGTAGCAACAACATCATTTGACAACACTTAAGTTTCCGGTATATTTTCAACAATGTAGACGTAATCATATGTTAGGGCATCGGCCACGAAAGTAGATGAAAGAAACTGTTCATTTTCTCACTCTACTGATAATTCTTTCCCTAAAAAGTAGCATAACATATTAATAATCAAGTTCAAGGTTCTGAAACTCGAACTAGACCGGGTGGTCAAACCGGTCCGACCGGGACTCGCTTTCATTTTCAGTTTGAAGAGAGCAAATAACCGACATTTACAGTCAAACTGTTTCAGACCGTTGTTGGACCGTCACACTATAGCAAATCGATGATCCAACTGGTATTAAACAGATTTTCGGTCCACACCTTTCTGGTTTAACACATGAAATAATAAAAAAAAAATTTAAAATTAAAAACCATAGTTGCTCACAGTCGCAAACATAAAGTCAAAGTGTCAAACCAAACCTTCAAAATTTTTAACAGTTAACACATTTTCAATTTGCTTTTGAGCTACAGATACAGAGCCGTCTTGCCCCTTCTTCAGTTTTTCACTTTTTCATCTTGGTTTGCTACTGCCATTCGCGATCTCCTCCACTCTTGTCCTAGTCCTCCTTCGTGTCCTCCATTCGCGATCTCGAAATCGATCTCCTTCAAGCTTTCGGCTAAGCTTCAGCGATTCACCTCACGTCTTCACTCTTCAGTCTTCAAGTCTTCGGTCTGTAGTTTGCTCTACTCTACTTCAGTGCTTCTTCCTTGCCGTGGCAGGTCTGCTGCCTGCAACTCTTCATTCTTCAACTTCCAATCTTCCAGTCTTCAACGTGAACTCTTCAATCATCACCATCGCCATTGCAGATCTGTCGGATTAGTCATTTCAGCTCAGATTTCAGCCTTCACATCTGCTGCCTTTTGTTGCCGTCTGCCACCATCTATGAGCTGCCATTTGCCGTGACCAAGTAACAATCTATAGATTCCTATCTTTCTTTGTCTTCTATGCTTTATGTACAGATTTATGAACCATGTTAGTGGCTTACAGATTTATGAACCTGCATGTTAGTGGTTGGCTTTTGTATTTATGATGTAGATTGTGTAAAATGTAAATTTGCCCCTTGTTTTTGGTTTTGAAATTTGAATTGATTCATGATATTGTATTATTGACTTATTGTAAAGTGATGTGAAATTGTGAAATGTGAATCAGTGAATCTGTCAATTTCTCCTAGGAAATTAGAAATTGATGGTGAAACTGTGATATGTGGAAGTTGCTTACTTGCTTGCACCGTGAAGCATTATTATTAGTTTATTACAGTAAAGAGTAATTGAAAGGGGGAGTTTATTCATGTTGTGAATTGTGATAATAACACAGGTTTTTGGTTTTGACTAATTGACTTATCAATTTGCTTGGTTCTTCCATTGAGTAGCATGAAATGTTCTTCACTGAAAAACAAATTGATTTAAAGTTATATTTTATAAATTATAACAAATTGATTGTTGGATGCCATTTGCTAGGGGAGAGAATGTCATCATCTTCGTCTGCACATAACTCATCAGCCGCGCCCATTTCCTCACAATCTTTTTGAGGAAAGACCGATATAGCATGGGGACATATTCTTGAGAGTATTGATTAAGATGGAAAGAAAATATTATCTTGTCTTCATTGTGGCAAGGTTACTAGAGGTGGTGGTATTTTCAGAATGAAGCAACACCTAGCAGGAGTAAAAGGGGATATTGGAAAGTGTCCGAAGGTTCCATTTGATGTTAGATTCAATATGAATGAATCACTGAAAGAAATAGGAGTAAAAAATAAGGAAAAAGAAGATTTTCGGAAGCATGCAACTCCTTTTGGTGTTGCAGTACATGAATTTGAGAGTGATCAGTTAGATGAAGAAAATGAAGAGGTTTTCCCATCACAAATGACCATGAATGAAGGTGGTAGTAGTGGCGGTAAAAAACAATTTACGAGCAGTAAGAGAAAGAAAACTACGGGGGTTAGTAATTATTTTGTTCCACGAACTACTTCTAGGTCTCAGCCTTCAATTAGGAGTGTTTTGGCTGGAAAAGATGCAAAGTGGAGAGCAGACATGTCTGATGCACGATTCTTTTATGATGCTTGCATCCCGATGAATGCTTTAAATTCAATTTATTTTCAGCCTATGTTGGATGTTATAGCTGCAATTGGCCCTAGGTATAAACAACCTACTTATGATGCTATGCGTGTGAATTTGTTGAGAGATGCTAAGAAGGAAGTCCAATTAATTGTTGACAATTATAAGAGGATTTGGCAAGAGGTTGGATGTACATTAATGGCTGATGGTTGGACTGATACTTGCCATAGATCATTGATTAATTTTCTTATATACTGTCCTAAAGGTGTTTGCTTTATAAAATCAGTGGATGCTTCAGATGTTGTAAAGGATGCCTTTACATTATTCAAGTTGTTTGAGGAAATGGCTTTATGGGTTGGACCAAACAATATTGTCCATGTTGTCACGGATAATGGAGCAAATTATAAAGCTGCTGGAAGAATGTTGTTTGAGAAGTATGAGAATATTACTTGGTCACCCTGTGCAGCCCATTACTTAAATTTAATTTTGAAAGATATATCTGAGTTGGACCACATAGTGCATCTTGCAAAACGTGCTTCTGAAGTAACCAAGTTTGTGTATAATCACATAATTTTGATAGCTTGGTTGAGGAAAAGAGAGGGAATAGCTTATAAATCTTTAACTCATGTTTTTGTCAATTTATTACATAATAAACATTTTGTAATAATTTACTAACATCTATTATGTATTGTATGTATCACTTGAACAGGGTTGGAGAGAAATCATACGATCGGATGCAACTCAGTTTGCTACTATTTTCAATGCATTAAGAAGTCTACATGAGCACAAACATGACTTGCAAGCTATGGTGACTGATAGGTTTTTTGTGGACTCTCGATATGCCAGAAGTAGTAAAGGCAAGAATGTTGTTCCCATAATTCTAGATAATGAATTTTGGGATAACATGGGTTACGTTTCCAAAATTGTGGATCCTTTGATGCGTTTGTTGCGAAGTGTGGACTCAGATGAGAGACCTGCAATAGGATACGTGTATGATGGCATGTACAGAGCCAAAAAAGCGATCAAGGAGAAAGAAATTGTGCAAGTCTTATACCGAAATTATTAAGCAGCAGTGGGATTTGCTTTTGCACTGCGACATTCATGCTGTTGCTTATTATTTGAATCCGGCTTTTCAGTATGACCGTGCAACTTTCTGCAAGAAACCAGAGGTTATGCGTGGTTTCCTTGATATTGTCGACAATAAAGCAAGTGCATTCAAGTTGAACAAGACAAGGGTAGTGGACGAAAGTAGAATATATCGAGATCGCGAGGAAAGCTTTTTTCGTGAGCTTGCCTTTCAAACTTGCAGAACCACACAACCTGGTATGTGATACTTATTAAATTTCTCAATTTTAAGTCCAATTTCTAAGTTATGAATTTGTTTATTTGATTATTTCATATGGTTAATACTCTTAACTTTTAATTAGATGAATGGTGGATGACATATGGGTATAGTACTCCACAGTTACAAGAGTTTGCAATTAAGATTCTGAGCCAAACTTCAACCTCTTTGGGATGTGAGCAAAATTGGAGTGTTTTCGAATGTATCCATACAAAAAGAAGGAATAGATTGGAGCATCAATGACTGAATGATTTGGTTTTTATCCATTATAACTTGCGTTTGAAAAATAGGTATAAAGCATTGGCAATTTTAATATTTTTATTATCTCGTATTTTTAGTGATATTTTTATTTGGCGTGTCTTTCAGGATGTGTTACAAGAAAAGCAGTTGCGATCCTATCGATTATGAAAGCATTGACAGAACAGAATTTTGGATTGCTGATGATGAATAGGAGGGTGATGACTTCAATTTAGATGAATTGGAGCAAGCACTTTATGAAGAAGGATCTATTCCTATCGGTGTTGATGGCCAACCCTATTATGATTCAGCAGGTGGTTCACAAGGTTGTTTTCTAACTTTTAACCAACTTGGTAACTATTTTAATTTAGAATATCAAAAAACAATGTACATTATAAATTTTAACTTATGTTTCTAATTTTTGCTAAATTTGTAGTTCATGGTGATGATAATGATGATGACTTGGATGATGATGTGGATAATCAATTTAGGATGGGTTGACCCGTTGAAGAATCTGTTTGGTTTCTCCTTTTTCCCTTCACTTACCGTGAGCTGCTACTGAATTTGTTTGTGGTTGGGTTAGTGGAATGGATTGATATTGTGTAATTTTATATGTTGGTTGGTGGATTGGTAGGTATTTTGATATTTTGTAATTTTTATGGTTGGCCGTTGGTGGATTCATATTTGATAATTGATATTACTTTGTAATGCCTTTAATGTTGTTTGAAACTTTAGAGTTTAGACTTGAGGATTGAATTTGTAAACTTTAACTATCAAACTTTGATGGTTTTATTATTGTTGTAGGGTTGGTTTGATGGTTTTTAAACTTTAATTAGATGGAGAAATTATTGTTGTAGGGTTGGTTTGATGGTTTTTAAACTTTAATTAGATGGAGAATCTGAATTTTTTGCCTTTTTTACGTTTTTGCTTATTTCAGCATGCTGATATCAGCATGACATCATGCTGATGTCGGTCGGACCGGTCAAACAGTTCGAACTGGGAACCGGCCATTTGGCTGGGTCGGCTCCCAGTCCGGTTTTCAAAACCTTGATCAAGTCGATATTATTATAAACTACAAATAAGTAAATAATGTTTCAAAAACAGATATCATGTAAGAATAAGTGTATAACTCATAACAATTTTTTGTTTTCGTAATTTTTTTATTTTTTACCCCTACGTACAATTTCTTCAACCTTCGATTGCTTTCTTCAGCATGGAGGACGACCTTTGCTACGAAATGCCTATGGACTAATAATTAGACTATTCCCCACTTTGAGAGGATTGTCGCCATCTTTACTACTCAAACTAGTTGTGGAAGAGATGTTTACTTTTCTACCAAGCCCTCTCTCACTTTCCTTTTGCTCCAACTTTTTTCTCATTGCAATCATAAATTCCATCAACATATTATAGTATTCCTCATTGTTTGATGTCATATAGGCTACTGTCAGCATTATATTAGACAACTTATCAAAATGTTGTATTATAACTTACCTTAATTTTCATATGGCATATGTTTATATTTTTCCTCCAACGCCGTAAAATGTACTTATCTGGGACATGTGAAAACCCCTTTTATGAATTAATACAATAATAGCATGTTTGCATAAAATCCCTCTGAACTCAAATAAATGACAATGACAATGAATATCACATGAATTTTCTTCAAAGTATACCACAAAGTGAACATGCTGATTACTATCTCCAAACCAAATATCTTCTAAAACTTAATACTCCTCATACGAATCACACTTTTATAGGAAAGATAATTCACAATAAATCTTCTCTGCAATGTCTTCTTGAAACTCTGTAAATTTTGCAGTTTTGTATGCATTTTGAAATTGTTTCTCAATAGGGTAATTAGTCATGCATGGTACCCAAGATTTGAAAGATCTAAAATCGCCTCCCTTTCTTTTTCCACTTTATCTTGCAAATGCATTATCATATTGTTTCATAAATTGTTTCAACATTGTTTTGGAATTTACATATCCATAAAAAAATGCATACATACTTTTACTACGTTGGGTAGTAGACATAACTACCTAGAAAGTATCTTTAATAAATGCAGGCACCCAACGTACTTTTTCTTTATACAATCCAGATATCCATTCATTCTCGTGAAGGCTGTGCATATCAATAAATTTGTTCCACTGTTCTTTGAACTCTTCACGTGTAAAAGAATCCTACACAATATTTTGTAACTTAAACTTTACAATTTCATATTCCTTATACCCTCTTAACTTTTCAAGCAGTTTCTTCATTATATGCCACAAACACCACCTATGTCTTGTATCGGGGAAAACAATCTCAATTGCATTTGCATGGCCTTATCTTGATCAGTGATAATTCCATTAGGAGCAAAATCCATGCATTCAAGCCAAGGACGAAATAGTCATACAAATGTCTCAATGTTCTCATGGGAAATTAACCCACAACCTAACAATGTCGAATGTCCATGATAATAAACCCCCACAAAAGCAACAAATGGCAATCATACTTGTTCGTTAGATGCATCGTATCGAAGGTCACAACGTCACCGATTCTTTATATGCAGCTCTACATCTAGCATCAACACATAGCACATTCTACAATCGACTCTCTTCATCTACATCAATCATATACCAAAAATTTGAATTCTCCTCTAGCATTTTCATGAAATACCCAAATATTGTCGAAGCATCTCCAACCCTAAGTCGTAGCCTTCTAACTATTTCAATATAGTTCGTACAATCTTTTTGTAGAAACGTCAAATTCTCTACACCTTCTGCCTCAACTGAACATGACTGAAAATTTTTACACGGTCTAATCCTAGCTAGATCATTAACCTTTAATCCTCTTTTCCACATAAGGTTGTACCATTCGATTTATCTTAAAATATCTTCTTTTCGTCGGACTTGTAAAATCATGGTTATGTTCAAGCATAATTGATTTAATTTTCGATTTGCATTCACCATTCAAAGCTGCACTAATCTGACTCTTACAATCTGTTTTAGCAACAGGTTGCTTTTTCAAGGTATTTCCGGATTTACATCTCTCCTTCACAGAACAAGAACATGCCACTGTCACGTATCTCATCTCCCCATTATCTCCTTTCTTTGACGTACGTATCATTGCTTCAAAACCCATTTTATTACCATACCTTTTGTAATACTTCACTAGACTATCAACTGAATTAAACACCATTCCAATATGAGGCTCCACTTCTTCATCTACACATCCCATCTTCTAATTCATCACATTCATTTTCCTGATTTGATGGTTTTATAATTGACAAAATTAGAATGTACTAATACAACACATCATAAGAAACAATATGATACAACAAATTTAAATTCTTGTTAATGAAAAAGTTAAAGTTTCAAACACAATTTATCTCAACATCATTGAAATAAGGCAAACTGGACTCTTCCATATTCCGTAATTTCATGCAAAACCAATACCACTTTTCACATTCACAAAATTGTTTCACAACAGTCACCAACAAATATTGTTTATCAGTTATTTTGTATTGTAACATATATTCATTCCAAAATAGGATACGAAACTAAATAAATGCATAAATTAAGTAAAAAATTCTTAAGTACCTCAACAAGTATTTCTAACCTTAAAAAAGTTTGATCTCCCTTTCCATCCTAAACGATTCTCTCTGTAAAAAATTGGTGGCTTTCCTGTGAAAATATTAGTGACTTTCTCGTCACGGCAGCTGGTTGTTGTGGTTGTTGAGGAAGAGACCGCCAATACCTCGTGGAAGACTAACAAGCTCTGGCAAGAACTCGTAGAAGAAAAGATGAGACAATGAAGCTGAAAGGTATTAGCTTTAAAATGAAGCCACAAATAAAGTCTTATTTTGTTTATTTAATCTAAAATTTTTGGCACTTTTTTTGGAGAAGCGTATTAGACAAGCTATATCTTTTTTATTTGCATGATTGAAAAAAATTTGTAAATTTAAAAAAAATAAATTATTTGCCTCGTTATTCCATGGATAGTCGTCCATCTGATACGAATGGTCGTCCATTAAAAATGGCCACTTGTCCATATAATATGGACGGGCGTCCATTCTTATTCTTTTAAAAAATCATTCATCCTCATTTTAATAATAGTGCAAGTCATTTGAGGTGGATGGGCATCCATTCGAGGTCATCCATAGGAAATGGACTCTCGTCCATATAATATGGACGGGAGTCCATTGTTATTTTAGTTCAAAATTTCATCCAGATTGATGGACAACCATCCATTTGTAATGTGCGGTTGTCCATCAAATATGGACAAGCATCCATAATTGTTGGATGGTTGTTCATTCGCGGAAGATGTGTTATAATGTCCAACGTGGTCGCGTCTGACTCAAATGCCACGTAAGTCAATACAACAATTCGGTGAGATTAATCGATGTTTGCATCATTATTCTGTTAAATCGTTTCCATTAGATTGGGTAATATTAGCTGATGTTAACCTAATACCCTTGACCAAATCCCTGAATTACTTGATTGGGCTAATTTTATCTCCTTTGTGTTAGTAAACGACCCAGTTACGCAGCGGAAAACATAAACATAAACAACATGGATCGTTCCTTAGAACCAAGATCTAGGTACAAAATCACAGTTTATACAATATATATAAATTAAATCTGCAGATTTTTTTTTTCAAGGTTTAAGGAATCATACGCACGTTTGGAGACTCCTCCAACTTTGTCTCTGAATGTATTTGCTACCGACCCAAGTGTAGGATCGAACCGATATAGTCCACACAAAGATAATTGCAATGAACTAAAGAGGGATTTGCTAGATCCTCTTTAGCCTTAAGAACAAAGAAGAAATGAGGAGTATTTGATTTTTCAATCAAAACTAAAAGTGGTGTGGGAGAGTATTTGGGGGCTGTGTGTTTTCTCTTTTTAATGAAAAATCAAATGAATGAATCTCTTATGTTTTACAACTAAAACTTTTCTTTTATAATAATATTTTAATTGCACTATTCCCATATGGAATAGGCTTGGGCTCCAACCCAATCACCCCATATTTCCAAACACTCCCAATTAGATATTTATTTTAATCATTATCTCAATTAAAATCAATTAATATATATATATATATATATATATATATATATATATATATATATATATATATATATATATATATATATATATATATATATATATATATATATATATATTAACATTTAACAATAATGATAATTTATTTAAATATATGCTAACACATATTTAAATGTAATTTCATTTATTTAATTTTTCTAACAAATTAAATAAAAGGCTACGACCTCAGCAAATTTAATTGCACTGTGAAATTACCAAAATACCATTTTGCCTAAAAAGATGAAAACGCTCTTCTTACTTCCTAAGTCTTAAATTATCTTCTATGTGTGTGACCCATAGGCTCCTCATCATACCGGTAGTGTATAGTATCGCGATTAACACCAAGTAATCGTCTCACTAATACACAAACCAAGATTGGCCCCTAGCAAGACATCATGGCCACCCGATAGATTCAGATTCAGCAAAGTAGTTACCTGTCAACGATATGGTTACCGTACAATTCGATGCTTTCATCATAAGTTATCTCGACGAGACGAAAGCATAAGAATAGTGTCAACCTTCGGTTACTCTCGATATTATGTATTTAGTTTCTAGATCAATGATTTGTATTATAAACTGGATATAGCAACTCAATCCCACTGTGGCCACAGTTTTAGTGTTATTCCCATTTACTGAATTGTATCGTGAGATAACTTCTCCCATACCCGGGAGTGATGAATCCTCTGTTTATCCACCATAGTCTTGATACACTCCTTGATGCAGCCAATCACCACCGTATTGATAGCTATGAAAAGAACTGCGTTAGGCTAGTGTCAAACTACACTAATCGGTGCACAAGACACTCCAGTAATCTCAAGTCTAAGGATCACATGCACCATCATTCGTTAGAGGATTTGTTCCATAGACATTGGGGTTACCATCTATATGGAATCCTCTGGTGGGTCAGTCCAGTGAACTTACTGTGGTGTATTCGCTTACAGCAAGCACCCCATGTATTGCACCAGGTTGTCACCAAATAACCTTGACAAGTGAGATCAGTCACTGCCTTTCGACAGGGTCGTTCAACAATATGATAGCCTTACCGTATTATCGTGCCCTTACTTGAGAATATCTTGGGGCTACTAGAACATTTCTAGAATGGCCACCATATGTGCTCATAAAGTTCTCACTATCAAGATTTGAAACACTTGATACTCTCGTCACGGTTCTACCATTCTAAGGACATATATCTATACATATTGCAATAATAATGATTTACGCGATATAGAATAAAATACCTTTTATTGATTAATGAATAATATTGCAAAGAGTCAATTCTCCAATAATTGATTGGCTCTAGGACATCTACTCTAACACTTTGTGTAAATACAAATCTTTGATGGTTGATAAAAATAAAGATAATATAAACGTAATTTTCAATCACACAAATACAGTAAAACCTCTCTAAAGTCACAATGGTGGGACCAACTAATTTTATTACTATGAGGAGGTTATAACTTAATAAAGATGTAGATATGTTTTGATTTCTTATTTTATAATTCATGTTTTAGTAGTACAGTATTAGGATTTCAATTCATATTTTAGTAGTATTAGGATTTTAATTCAACGCTTCAATTGTCTACTTTTGAAATGGATAGAAGATCGTATCTTGGAATCAACAAAGATAAGTGTCTTTGATGGAACTGTAAATGCAGTTGATGCATGGTCAATTGATGTGAAGCCATAGACAATTGCCAATTGTTTTAAACACTGCAAAATTAGGACCCTCGATGTCGATAATTTGCAAGTTACAAATGAAGTGGATAAGGAGAACAAAAGAGTCATTGCAAAATTGAGTGATTAGATTCGGCAACTTCACTACACTAATCGAATGGATATTAATGTCTTCTTGATCATCCAAATGAGCAACAAATCGTATATATTTTAACTGAAGAAGAAATCATTGCTACAATTAGACAAGAAAAGAAAGGAAATAATCATAAGGATGGTAATATGAAAATACAAAAAGTTTTCGTGTCATGAAGCTCTAAACATGCTTGAGAAGCTAAAAATATTTTGGTTTCAACAAGAAGATGTATATGCTAGAGAGTTATTACATACTCACAAGGTAAAAGATGTGGTAACAACTCTGAAGCATAAATCATTGTCCCAAACAACTTTAGATAAATATTTTATTTAATCTTAAACCTTTAATATAACATAACATATTTTTTTTTTGTAATATACAAATAATTTTACTATGTAGAGGCAACTTTCCTTATGGCGGGAATTATAAAATTTATAACTTATTATAATGTGGAGTTTATTCTTATCTATAGCTATCCCAAATTGATATTAGAATTTTTTATGACTATATAGAGTTTATTTTTCATATAGCATATCACTATAGAGAAATTTTATTGGATAATGAAATATATTATTTAGGGTTGGGAGAAATAGTTGAGAAATCGAACCGAAGCAAAACCAGTCCGAAACCGAACTAAAAATTAGGTTTTTATAAACTGGTTCGGTTTTCAGTTTACAAAATTTTACAAACCGGTTCGGTTTTTAGTTTGGGATATTTCCCAAACCGGTTAACCGAAACCAGTTTTTAAAATCGGTTTTACCTTATGTATATAAGCAAAATGAGTTTGATTTTTTTGCCTTTATGTTTTGCAATATCTCATCTCTTTACTCTTATTCTCTATTTCGCCTTTATGTTTTGCAATATCTCATCTCTTTACTCTTATTCTCTATTTCTCTTCTCCGCCTCCAGTCTCCACACTCCAGACCAGACTCCATCTTTGCACTTCGCCAGCAATGCCACCCACACCCATAAGGCCATCACTAAACTCAAACTCCAAACCCATCTAGCATCCATTTCGTCGACACCCAGCATCACCATTCACCACAACAACCACTCACCAGCGACGACCACAGTCCACAGCTGTTGCGCTGTAGTTCACAGCAACCATCCACTCACCTATAGTCCACAGTCCACATCATCACATTACCAAGTCAACAACCACCCACTCACCCACAAACCATAGTCCATAGCTACTGCGCTGCGCTGGATCTATTCCTTGAACCAGGAATAGCGACAACGTCATGACAGTCGACCACAACTCTAGTTTCCACTGCCGTTCAAATCTGCAATTTTTAGCTGCTCGCCTGTCTTGAATGTAAAAATTGAAGAATTTTAGGGGTGAGTTTGAAAACCGGTTAACCAAACCGAATATTCAATTCAGTTTACAATCGGTTTATTCTATAAACCGGTTTGGTTTCGGTTTGTATTTTGTCTAAACCAAATAATCGGTTTGGTTAACTGGATTATCCCACCCCTAACATTATTACAAGATCATTAAAAAACTAGATAAGCTCGAAATAGAAAAGATTAAAAAAAAATTATCTTCATGACTCTGAAACATATAAAACAAAAAAAGAAAGAGATATTATTGGTTGAATTAGAAATTAGGTGAAAAAGTTAGAAGGCAAATTAAGGTCAATAACCAGAAAGAATATAATGAATGAGATAGATTACGATTTAGATAAGAGTAAACGACTTTTTTCCACTCATAGATTTTTAATATAATAGTTTAATGAAACTTTTTTACCCACAGACTTTTAAAATAAAATTTTATTATCAAAATTTATATTTCGTTTCCGATTTCGATATCGTTGCGACTCCACATTATCACCATTTTCTTTCCTGATTATCACTTATTAAAACCCCTTAAACACTATCTTTGCCGACCTCGTCAATCATCAGCAATCGAACGATTAAGATTTGTGCAATCCCTCCTAAGTCAAATTCCACTTAATTTTAACCACTAAAATCTAATATTTCATTATCAAAAGACTTATCGATTTTTCTTTTTCAAAAATCTTAATAATTTGTATTAAATTTACTCTCTAATAAAATATAAATTTAAGTAATAAAATAATATTTTAAAAATAAGAAAAAAAAATATTATTAAACCATAATTTGTGTGGGAAAAAGTCAGTTAATACTTTAAGAAACGTTAAGAGCAAAGTTCAGGTGTCATTAACAAGAGGAAAAGAGAAATGGAATAACGATCTTCAAAGAGTTGTTCACGCTTGCTTAGATATCAAACTTCAAGATATGCCTAAAAAATTGGGCGAGTCTTGTCTTTTTCCAACGTCAAGTGGGGATTCTCAATCTCAGCTTTTGCTATGGTGCGTTGTCGTATTATCAAGAGTGATGCTATGAGTACTAATGGATGGGTACTAATCTGTGTACTAACTAAAGCATAGTACTCGTACTATGCACATAGTACGAGTACTATGCTTTAGTTAGTACACAGATTAGTACCCATCCATTAGTACCCAAAGTATTATTCTATTATAAATCGCAACTGCTGGCCAGTCCCAACTCCAAAAAGTAAAACTTTTCACATGCATTAATTAATGAATTATACTTTGGGTACTAATGGATGGATACTAATCTGTGTACTAACTAAAGTACAGTACATGTACTATACACATAGTATGGGTACTATACACATAGTATGGATACTATACTTTAGTTAGTACACAGATTAGTACCCACCCATTAGTACCCATAGCATCACTCTTAATTAATTTTCATACCCATCATGTCCACTCCTCGAGCCGTAATCACGCCCCAATTCACTTTCCTTTTATACATCCTCATACAAATCTACAAATAAAAATAGAATAATACTTTGGGTACTAATGGATGGGTACTAATACGCATAGTACTATGCTTTAGTTAGTACACAGATTAGTATCCACCCATTAGTACCCATAGCATCACTCATAAAAATACGACACTAATGTGGGCACATAATAATTATAGAATGTTGTGATATTTGTTACGCTAAAAAAAATTATATTTATGTCAACTCAATAAATACTTAAAAGTTAAAATATATTAGTTATTAAACTCATATTATCTCAAAGATGTTTTATACTAACTCTATCTCATTTTAAGATAAAAACGAATGAAAGCTCTTAATATGTCAAAACAACTTACAAAAATACTTATTATATTAACCTTAAAGATGTATAAATTGACACCTCTTTTCATAAAAGAGGAGACCAGGCATATGAGAGTTAGGCACATGAAAACTTATTTTTCTCTGTAAATAAATTATTTCTCCATCTTTATACACTTGATAGGCAATAGCAAGAAAATAGTTAGAAAATAATAAAATAATAGTAGATGTAAGATTTGCTTTAAGTATCCGAACTACTTTAAAAATCATCTTCCATTTACTTCATTTTCCCGTTCACGTGTAATTTCTAAGTCTGCTTAGTGCTTTGCACGTGTGAGTAGTTGGTGTCAAAAACGAACATCAACAGTTTGACGCTAGAAGAATGGCATAATTCACATTAGCTCTCCATGTTTCTCTAACAAGCCTCAAAATCTTCACATCATCTGATATGGAGATCCGAGTAGGATAAAGTCTGAATCTGGTGATGTGATAAGCATAAGAGTTGTAGCCCTTCAAATTAGCATTCCGATGGTCCAAGAATCATCCAAATCTGAGGCCTACAGCTCAAGTTATCATCAAAATACTGAAACCTATTCCACATCAGAGCTCTATGATCATGTGGTCAAATCGTAGATTGTACGCATCAGAGCTCTTAGATCGCGTGGCCAGATCACAGATTGCACACATAAGAGCTCTTAGATAGTGTGGTCAAATCGTAGATCGCACGCTCAGATCGCTTTGATCTTTAGCTTCATATCGCTGATCTTTAGCTTCAAATCGTGTGGTCAGATCGCAAATCGCACGCCTCGATCGCCTCGATCTTAAGTTCAGATCGCTCGTCAGACTGGTCGATACATCGCACGCATTAGAGCTCTGATCATCAGCTACAGATCGTTGTTCTTTAGCTTCATATCGCGTGACCAAATCGCAGATCGCATGCATCAAAGCCTTCTAATCATGCTCAGATCACTCTAATTTCAACTATAGATTGCTGATCTTTAGCTTCAGATCGCATGGCCAGATTGTAGATCACACGTATTAGAGCTCTCGGATCACTTGGTTAGATCCAGATCACACGCATCCGATTTCTCAGATCGTGTGTTCAAGATCGTTGAGATCACATGTTCAGATCATTTAGATCGTGCTTAGATCGTTGATCTTGTGTTCTCAGATCAAGCTTCGCTCTTTCTGATAGAACTTCTTGTGTTCTCAGATCAAGCTTCGCGCTTTCTGATCGAATTCCTTCTGTTCTCAGATCAAGCTCCGCGCTTTCCGATCGAACTTCCTGTGTTCTCAAATCAAGCCTCGCGCTTCCGATCGAACTCCTTGTGTTCTCAGATCAAGCTCCATGATTTCTGATTGAACTTCTTGAGTTCTCAAATCAAGCTTCGCGCTTTCCGATCGAACTCCTTCTGTTCTCGGATTAAGCTCTATGCTTTCTGATTGAACTTCTTGTGTTCTCTGATCAAGCTTCATGCTTTCTAATCGAACTCCTTTTATTTTCTGATTGAACTCCTAAACTCTTAGATCGCAAAGAGCTTTCAAGCTCTCAAATCGTGAAAAGTTCTCGAGTTCTCGAATCGAGCTTTTTATGATCTCAGATCGAGCTCTTTATGATCTCAGATCGAGCTTTTTATGATCTCAGATCGAGCTCCTTATGATCTCAGATCAAACTGTTTATGATCTCTTATCTAGCTCCTTATGATCTCAGATCGAGCTCCTTATGATCTAAGATCGAGCTAATAAGCTCACTCGTTTGCTTGAGATCGCGTTCATCAGATCGTTCAGATCGCGCCTCAGACTCTCAGGTCAAGCTCCTATCAGATCGCGATCATCTCTTAGCTCTCAAATTGCAATCAACTTTTAGCTCTGAGATTGCGAACAGCCTCAGGTCGTGTTCTTAGTTATCAAATAGTGACCATCTGCCAGCGTTAGAAAAAACGCGTAGAAAACTCAAAACAGCCCCGAAACATGATGAAACGGGGTATTTTGGCCCCGAAAATGGCCTCAACTAGTTTCCCCATTTGCCATGACGTAGAGCTCAGAACAAGCTTTTCGTGGATATCTTACGGGCTCCAAAACTCCTCCCGGATCAAAAGTTATGGCTGTTTTAAGTTGGCTTATCTATTTAAGGCCTCTAAGCCGTGCGTTTGGGCTTCTGACGTTAGCTCCCTCCAAGAATTCATCTATTGGACATTTTATGTTAGTTATCAGATCGCGCTCAGCTTTGGATCTCTCTAAGCTCTCAGATCGCAGTCTTAGCTATTAGCACCCGATAGCATCAGACATAGTTCGAGCTTTTTAGTTCGAGACCGCAACCTATAGTACCATTCAGATCTAAGACATGAGTTTTTGAATTGCAATTACACACTCCAAAAACTCTCGGGGGTTCTATTGTGCCTAAAAACTCACACTGATGTCAGCTCAACAAGTGCCTAAAAGTCAAAGTGTGCTAGTTGTCAAGCCTATACCGCTTTAAAGATATTTTATACCAACCCTATCTCATTTTAAGATAAGGACGAATGATAACTCTCCATGTGTCAAGACAACTTGCAAAAAAACTGATTACATTAATCTCAAATGTGTATAAATTGACACCTCTCTTCGTAAAAGAAGAGGAGATGGAGCATATGAGAGTTAGACACATTAGAGCTTATTTTTCTCTGTAAACAAAGTATTTCTCCATCTTTATACATCTTACAGGCAATAACAAGGAAATAATCAGAGAATGATAAAATAACTGTGGATGTAGGATTTGCCTTAAGCATCCGAACTACTTTAAAAATCATTTTTCATTTGCTTCGTTTTTTAGTTCACGTGTAATTTTTAAGTCCGCTTAGTGTTTTGTATGTGCGAGTAGTTGATGTCAAAATCGAGTATCGACAAAATTATTGTGCAAAATTAAAATAATTATTTGTAATTTTAATAAGATAAAGGAAAGTATATTTTACTGAATTGTAGAAAGTCTTAAGACGCACACATATACCTACTTTATAATAATTAAATTAAATTGAGAAAGCAAAATACAAATTTTCGAAGTGTTACCAACCTATATCGGCCCCACGGGTTTGATACTCAGATCCTCTGTTGGATTCGCATACACTATTATGTTAATTGTACGCGACTCTCAAGCGCGTCAGTCATATGTCGTGTTCTTCACGTCATCATTTTGTCATCCAACCTTTTAACCCATATCTGATTACAACAACATATTATTATTTTTAGTAATTACTATCAACTACTGCCAATGTCGCTATTCCCACTGTTACTGTATAAATTTATTATTTTCTAAAATTATATTTTCAAATTACTGATTTTTATTTCTTTATTAATTCCTTGGCATTAATTCAACATTGGAAGCAGTAAGTCAGTAAAAAAATACATGAGAAAGGTGCATTTTAATAATAAGAATTATGAAAATTGTAATAATTTTCTGCAAATTTCATTTCATTTAATAAATTTATTTTTTGGTTATTTTTAAATCATTATAATTAGTTAAATATAAACCAAAAAGGTTAAATTAGTTAACCAAACCAAACCCAAAACTTATTGAAGCAGCAACCTCCACTCTCCTACATTTACATCCCCACACGCGCCTGCATAAACCCTCACTTTTACTTAAACCCTTCCACTCTCACCAACCACCCAAACACTCCACTACTATAAATTGATTCCCCATATCTCCCTCTACTTTCACTCACCATCCGTCGACTCCGCCGTCAGACAAAATGGCCACGTCATCCTCCTTCTCAACTCTCCGTCACCCTTCTCTCAAGCTCCCTCTCTCCTCCAAACAATCTGTCTTCCCCGTTTTCTCCGTTAATCTCAGCGGCCGTAAGCGGAACCTACCTCGGTTCCTCATAGTGGCTTCCGGTGGACTCTCCTCCAAACCGACCGTACTCGTGGCCGAGAAGCTGGGAGCGGCGGGTTTGGATCTGCTGAAGGATTTTGCCAACGTGGACTGCTCTTATAATTTGACGCCAGAGGAGCTGTGCACGAAGATCTCGTTGTGCGACGCGCTGATCGTTCGGAGCGGGACGAAGGTGAGCCGCGAGGTGTTTGAGTCTTCGGGTGGGAGGTTGAAGGTGGTCGGGAGAGCCGGTGTCGGTATCGATAATGTGGATCTGGCTGCTGCTACCGAGTTCGGGTGTTTGGTTGTGAACGCGCCTACTGCCAATACTGTTGCGGCTGCTGAGCACGGGATCGCGCTTTTGGCTGCCATGGCCAGAAATGTGGCGCAGGCTGATGCCTCTGTTAAAGCCGGTTAGTTTGCTACATATATAATTTACATGCATTTTTCTTTTATTTTTTTGGGGAAAATAAAGGATTCAAGAAACTTGATGTAGAACTCATTTAGTTCGAATGAGTTGAAATGCTTTAAAATTATAGTTTTTAAATACTATATAATAATAATGTTTATTAGATTTTTAAAATATTGATATAAATTTGTTTGTTGAATATTGTTTTCAGATTGCAATCCAAATGGACTGAAAGTACTTAAATGAATTGTGTATTTGTTTTCAAAATTGGGTCAATTTGTTTTACTAATGTTTAAAGTTTATTATACTTTTGTGTTAAAAACTAAGAACAGAGCTTCTAAATGAACTTAAATTTCTTGATATAATGATTTCGGAGATCTGGTGTGCTGAAATTTATTAATTTGTTGGTTTGCATATGTGTTGGGAAATATAGGGAAGTGGCAACGGAACAAATATGTGGGTGTTTCTCTTGTGGGTAAAACACTTGCTGTGATGGGGTTTGGAAAGGTTGGATCAGAGGTTGCTCGTCGAGCTAAGGGTCTTGGTATGAATGTTATTGCACATGATCCTTATGCACCAGCAGACCGTGCTCGTGCTATTGGTGTGGAGCTTGTGAGCTTTGATGAAGCTATAGGTACTGCTGATTTTGTCTCTTTGCATATGCCTCTTACTCCTGCCACATCAAAGATGCTTAATGATGAGACTTTTGCAAAAATGAAGAAAGGAGTTAGAATTGTCAATGTTGCTCGTGGAGGTGTGATTGATGAGGAAGCTTTGGTGAGGGCACTGGATGCTGGAACTGTTGCGCAGGTGAGCATTCTCATAGTCTGAAGCATGATGTTTTTATTGTGAAGAAGATTTAATAAAACAATCTCCTCTGTTACAGGCAGCACTTGATGTTTTCACAGTGGAGCCACCACCAACAGACAGCAAGCTGATACAACATGAGAGGGTTACTGTGACTCCACATCTTGGTGCTAGTACAATGGAGGCTCAGGTTTATTAGTGATCAGATAATACATTTGCTCATGTTTTCTATTATCTTCTTGAAATAATGTTATCAAGTAATGTTGGGTTTCATTTCAGGAAGGAGTTGCCATTGAAATTGCTGAAGCTGTTGTTGGTGCCTTGAAAGGAGAGCTTGCAGCTACTGCAGTTAATGCACCGATGGTTCCTGCTGAGGTATATCATGAGTTCTGTCTTATTGTTATAATTTTCTAATTGGACTAGCTTGATTTAGTAGATAGTTGTTATTATAGTGGAGAACATGAAACTTCATTTTACCAATGTTGGTAGGATTGGTGGCAGGCTATGCCAAGCTCATGCACTTGTTTTTTGGTTGTGAGGCTCGGCCACTTTATACAGTAATGCTTAAGGCTATTACTATATGTGCTATTGGGTCCTACTTTTAAACAATTGTTTTCTTTTTCTAATTGGTGCATGTGTAGCACTGTCAAATTAGTTTCTAGTACTGATTGCAAGAACTTGGGCTTGCCTATTCATTTTTTATATACAAATTTAAGCAGGTTGCCTTAGCTGATGGATTCCATGCTATTGGCATTAACTTTCTTAAATAAGTTTTGCACATAATTTACGTAATTAAATGAGAAAAGAAAAGATTTAGGGAGCATAAAGTTTCACTTATATCATTATTCCCAATTGCAGGTTCTAACAGAGTTGAAACCATTTGTGGAACTTGCTGAGAAACTTGGGAGACTGGCTGTCCAACTAGTAACAGGAGGAAGTGGTGTGAAAACTGTGAAAGTTACATATGCTTCTGCTAGAGCCCCGGATGACCTGGACACTAGGCTCCTTCGCGCAATGATCATCAAGGGTCTGATTGAGCCCATATCCAGTGTTTTTGTGAACTTGGTTAATGCTGATTACACAGCCAAACAGAGAGGTCTTCGCATAGCTGAAGAACGCATTCTTCTAGATGGCTCACCTGAGAATCCACTTGAGTACATCCAGGTTCAGATTGCCAATGTTGAATCAAAATTTGCCAGTGCCATGTCTGATTCTGGGGAGATTAGGGTTGAGGGACGGGTGAAGGATGGAATTCCACATTTGACAAGGGTAGGAACTTTTGAGGTGGATGTGAGCTTGGAAGGTAATATCATACTTTGCAGACAGGTCGATCAGCCAGGTATGATTGGCACAGTGGGGAGTATCTTGGGAGAAGAAAACGTTAATGTCAGTTTCATGAGTGTTGGAAGGATTGCTCCGCGCAAGCATGCAGTGATGGCGATTGGTGTTGACGACCAACCCAGCAAGGAAGTTTTGAAGAAGATTGGGGAAGTTCCGGCCATTGAAGAGTTTGTTTTCCTTAAGTTGTAGTGTGATGCTGCTACCATCAATCTTATTCTTTTCCGTTTTGGTCTTGTGGGAGATGGGTGTCTTTACTGTAGTGTAGTGCCCGGTTTTGATTATTTCCTTTTTACTGTTTTGTGGTTAGCTTTAGGGAGAAGAACAGAATAATTCAGCTTTGCGAAAAAGGATTGTGTACTTTATTGAGTTATTTTTATTTCAAGTTTGCCATAAGAAGGCCTGTCTTTTTGTAAATGAATAAGCATTGTTTTTAAAACCGGACTGGAGGGCAAACCGCTTTGATGGTTGGGTCACGGTTCAACCGGTTGGATCGTTGATTGGACCGGTGACATCTTCATACATCATGATGATGTAAACGTATTTTTTAAAAAACAATTTTTTTTTTAGATTTTTATTTTTCAATAAGATAATAACAATTTAATTACTGTCCAACATGATTCAAAGTTCAAATTCAACAACAATCTTAACATAATTTAAGTATTTAACAACAATTTAAAGTTCAAATCCAAATATGATGTCGTATTTACATATCAAATGATAAAATACATAATAATTAATAATAAAATATTTGATGCAAGTGTTTTTTCTTTGATCCGTTTCTATGTTGATTGAGCTTCACACACTAGCATCAAAATTCATCACTATCATCACCACCATCATCATCATAACCATCACCATCATCTACGCAAATTGTCCCAGAAATAACAGAAAAAAAAAATTCAAGAATAGAACATGGCAATGGAATCATAGAGATTTCAATTCATAATCCAAGATGAATAATTAAAGTTTCAGCAGCACATAAGAAGGAATACTCACCAAAAGAGAAGAAAGACAAACAAATACCATATAATCCATTGTCACAGAGAGATATACCTACAAGAAGCTTTCAAGAAAGACAACTATGTGGTTTGTGAACAAAACAGAGAGTAATACGAAAACCATAGAAAAGGTGAGAAAAATACAAAAAAGAGGGTTTTACGTACTTCAATTGTATTCTCAAAATCTACCAATGACTTTTTTGAACCATAGAAAAGTTGAAGTGCTTAAAAAAATTAACTTAGTGTTAAAACCTGAGTCTAAACTAATCAACACATAAATCAATCCAACACAAACAAGATTCAAAGAAATCAAACACCAAGAATTACACACTCAATCTGTCGAATTAGAGCAATGCTTTAACCCAAGCCTAATCACTCAATAACTCTCTATAACCTGCAAGAAATCAGAGACCTATCATAGCCTCAAGAAGGAAACGCAACCCTCTCACAAATTTGCCCAGATTACAACGAGAAAGACCCCAGCAAAAAGCCCCAAATCAATTGCTCATTCAACACACAAGAACCCTAACAATTTCAGACTAAAAAACCCGATAGCTGTACACCTTCTAGCTATGGTTTGCCTTTAGGTTCCGTTTGGGGCCGACCCAATACACAGTGACCCTACTTCCTTTCATCAACAACCAAAAAGCACTTTGAAATGACAATTGACTTTCACAAATTGAACCCAACATTACAATACGAGTTGTGAACCTGGTGAGACTCAACTCAACTCATTTTAACTTCCATGACTCAACAAATTTGGATAGTGCAACTGATTAAAAAATGTAAAGGGTGTTAACTTAAATGTAAAGGGAGTGAGGAATGGCGTTACCGGGATCGAGGAATGGAGCTATCGTCAACGAATGAAGCTGTCGCCATCGATTTACAGAGAGGAACAGAGCTGTCGTTGCCGATTTACGGCGAGGGAGGAAGACGTCTTCGATTTGAGAGAGTTCAAATGCGATTTGGGTGGAATTTCAGAGAGAACAGAAGACAGAGCCGAAACCGTGAAAATTTTCGCAGAGAACAGAGTGTTTGCTTAGAAATTTTCGTGAGAAAAACGGAGAAAGATTGAAAGAGAAGAATTGAAGATTGAAGAAGACGAGAAAGGGGCGTGACTGCTTTAGGATTTAGGGATTATTAATATGTTAACCGGTTTTTCTGCCGGTTCGGTTGGACCTGCGGTTTACTGATATTATCCGATTTTTAACCGGTTTAAAACGACTCAATGCATAGTAATGATTTTGACAGTGAACTGAACCGGACACGTGACCTATTCACGGTCCAACAGGTTGGACCGACCGGTCTGGTCCAGTTTTTAAAACAGTATGAATAAGCTGTCAAATTTTTCTTCGTGCAGCAAAATGCATTAAAAAATCAGAAGACAATTTGCTGTTTCTTGATTGACCGGCTGAAGATTTAATCCCAACGGGTAGAAGAGATGACGCTCTCATTTCAAAATCTTAATAATGGAAAATATCTTAAACCAGAAATATCAAAATGTAATCATAAAATATCAATTTTCCGGTACAAATTTCTTGCTGCTGGGTAAAGTGAACAGTGGATCCGCTTCTCATTTGTGAATCTTCGAGGGCATTACATCTGATCAATCACAATTTTATTAAATCTAAGACTTTTCTTTTGTTCGTTCAAGTACCAATATTTCTCCAGATTAGGCTTTCAGTTGCATTCTCCACTCAGTTCATCTAATGTGAAGCCACATTATCAGAAACACACTGCCTTGTTTGTTTCCCAAATCTGAGCAGTAAAATAATTTAAGAACAAGGAAGGAAAGTAGATTGAGCAAGAGTCGTGGGAAGGGAGATGTGAAGGCTATTAAGCGCAAAATAGGTGGCAATACCAGCAGCATAACCTGCAAAAGCGAAACCACTTACCTGCACAAAGACAATAGATTTCATTTACTAAACAGAAAAATGGTATTTCAATCTAAGATTTCACAGGAACCATGATATATATATACCTTCCGCAAATACCAAAAGAAGTCCACCTTTTCCATCCCCATGAATGCGACTCCAGCAGCAGAGCCGATAATAAGCATGGACCCACCAGTACCAGCACAAAATGCTATCAGCTGCCAGAAATCAGAATCTTGTGGGAAAGAGGTGAGATCGTACATCCCCATTGCTGCTGCAACTAAGGGAACATTGTCTATTATTGCTGATACAACCCCTATTGCACTTGCAATCAGGTCAGTGTTAGGAATTTTAGCATCAAGGAAATTTGCAATTTCACGGAGAAGACCTGCTGCCTCCAGGCTACACAACCAGAACACAGATTTTCAAATTAGTGTTCTCTTGATGGTACTCCACAAATACCAGGAGTAGAGAGCTTGCTAGAATAGAAAAAAGGAAAGAATAGTTAACAAGCTAACAAGCCATGTTATACATGTGACAGATTTAATGATTCATAAGTTGTCTGTATAATTTGCCTATGCAATATCTACTGCTCATCAACACAATGAATCAGCAGCCACTCAGAAGTTGTTAACTAGATATCTAGTTAAAAGTTTTTCAAATACCCCAAGATAATTCTAACACTCAAAGGACGCTAAGCGAAAATTAAAAAAAAGAACTTTAATCACCTTCCAGTGCCTAAAGGGAACAGAAAATCAGAGAATTGTTTGTCTGTACCTGCTCACGGACAAAAGGATTCCAAGGAAGAAAAGGGCTCCTTGTGTGTCAATCCGTGATAAAGCCTGTGGTACTTTCAACTTTTGCCTTTCTGATTCACCATAATGAATAGCATCGGTCAGAATCCAAAGAACTCCAAGACCAAGCAGCATGCCCATGTAAGGAGGCAAACCAGTCAGTGCCTTAAACACAGGAACAAAAATCAGAGCCCCAATACCCACGGAGAAAACGAGCTGTCCTCTAGGAGCCATCTGTTCTGATGCCAAAACATTAGGAGAGTCCTGTCCTGTCCCATTCACTTCGCTGAATGGAAGAAGAGAAATTCATATCATTTAATCTTCTAATTGATGAAGTCAAAAACTTTTGAAAATTCAAAATCCATGGCTTTGCTTTGTGATACAACACGTGAAGTGAGGGTTTATAATAGGAAACGTGGGAAGAGGCAGCAGGGAATCAATTGGGATAAAGGGAACAACTAAAGTGTGAGAGAAGCAAAAAGGTGGAATCAACAGGTGGCAACAGATAAGAGGCTGAAACTGAAATTCCGTTAGGGAAGGAGGTGAATAAAAGGGAGCAGCAGAGGTTAAAAAGTTATCAGAGAAGAATTGGGAAAAAGGGAGGTAGCTGGCCCTCGAAGTCCAGCGTATTAGTTTCATTTAATTTTCCTTGCTGTTTGTTAATTAAACTCTGGTATTTGGGTTGTATCCATACTTGAATGTAACTCAGATTTTCCATGAAATTACATATTAGAGATTCTGAATGATAGATTGTTTACAATCATTGTTTGAGTAACTTGATGTTAGACAATTGTGGATGATTGAGTAAACAAAACAGAGTAGGTTCGCAACAATTTGGTATCAGAGCACGATTGTGGGTAATGGTAGCAACGAGAATGGAATCAAGACTAGAAAATGTGGAAAGAGAAGTGACGAAATTGGGAGTTGACATGGGAACGATTCGTGAGTGTATGGTGGAAATACAAAGTTGGATGAGAAGAAAAGATGAAGAGGAAGCTGGACGAGGTGAACCATCATCATCCAGAACGTGAGAAACCAGGATGGGGAAAATCAAAACGGGATCAGTGGATTGGGAAGTACAGGACAGAATCAGAGTGAGGTAGGAGGACGTAAACTTGAGTTACCTATTTTTATGGGGGAAGATCCGTATGGGTGGATTTTCAGAATTGAGAGGTACTTCAGTTTAAATGGAATTCCAGATGAAGGGAAACTCACAGCTGCAACAGTTTGTATGGAAGGGGAAGCTATTAACTGGTATCAATGGATGGAGGTCAGAGCACCGGTTAACTCGTGGCCATCGTTCAAACTCGCCTTAGTTCAGAGATTCAGTGGATCCCAAGAGAGTAACCCTTACGAGACACTCATGGCCATGAAACAAACCAGTACAGTTGCAGAATTTAGACGCAGATTTGAAGCTGTCGCGGCTTTGTTAGTGGAGGAGAAGGAGGAGATATTGAGTGCTGCGTTTTTGAATGGACTTAGGGCAGAGATTAGGGCTGAATTAAGACTGATCCAGCCTAACACACTTCTTCAAATCATAGAGAGCCCATAGAGTGGAGGAGCGCAACTGGGCTTTAGAGGAGGCAAAGAGTGGCCCAGCAAGAACCAATAAGTGGAATGGACCTGGTCTTCATGTTGGATTAAGTAACCTTGGACCCAGAAATTTTAACCCAAATGTTAACCCAATTACAACCCGACCCGACTCACTCAAATTCCCAAATTCAAATGAATCCCTAAGATCAAACGCATTTTCAAACTCCTTCTCCAACGTGGGACGACGAAACGCAGAAAGTAACACCCTGGGTTCAACGCTTCAGTCCGTGTGGGTTCATCGTTCATTCTTCACCTCGAAAATGCGTCCCACAACCTTCAGGTCCTTCGACAGAGTTCAGCCTCCACGACGCGAATTCCCTTTCCGAAAGATGACAGAGGCAGAAATACAGCGAAAAAGGGAAAAGGGTTTGTGCTTCAAGTGTGATGGAAAGTATTTCTTTAGTCATAAGTGTGGTGAGAAGCAATTTCAAGTAATTCTAGTTGAGAAGAAGAAGATCCGGGTCCGGGTGACGTGGAAATCAGTGAAGCAACGATGGAGGAACAAAGCCAAGGTAATGTTGAACTCTCTTTGAGCTCGGTTGTTGGGATCAATGGCCCAAAAACGATGAAGTTGAAAGGGAATATTATGGGTCAGGAGGTGATTATCTTGATTGACAGTGGGGCTTCCCACAATTTCATTAGTAAGGAGATTGTTGAAAAACTGGGCATTATTGTGACACAAACACAGTCGTTTGGGGTACGTGTGGGAGATGGGTATAAGGTGAGGAGTGAGGGAGAGTGTAAGGCAGTTTGTTTAGAAGTTCAGGAGGTAAGAATCATTCAGGATTTTTTTCCTTTTGACATGAGTAGTGCGGATGTTGTCCTAGGTATGGCTTGGTTAGAAACGTTGGGCGAAACTACAATGGATTGGCGTAAGCAGGTAATGAAATTTCAACTGGGTAAGGAAATGGTGACTCTTATAGGTGATCCGGCACTTAGTAAGACAATGGTCTCCTTGAAAGCAATGATTAGAACCTTGAAGAGTGAAGGGAGTGGCTATCTGGTCGAATTTGGGCAATTACAAAAACAAGCAGATGAAGAAGCTGATGTCAGTAGTAGCGTGTTATCAGTGTTAGCAAAATTCCAGTCGGTCTTTGAGCCATTGCCAGGGTTACCACCAAGTAGACCTCAGGATCATGCCATTCGATTAAACCCTGATGCCCAAACACCGAACCTTCGACCTTATAGATATCCTTATTACCAAAAAAATGAGATTGAGAAAATCATCAGCGAGATGTTAGCTTCTGGGATTATTAAGCCGAGCATCAGCCCTTTCTCCAGTCCGGTTCTGCTGGTTAAGAAGAAAGATGGTGGGTGGCGATTTTGCGTGGATTACAGGGCACTCAACAAGGTAACAATTCCAGACAGGTTTCCCATCCCCGCCATTGACGAGTTATTCGACGAACTGGGAGGTGCCAAGGTATTTTCCAAGCTGGATTTAAAGTCCGGATACCACCAAATCAGAGTGCAACCAGAAGATACCCAGAAGGCATTCCGAACTCACGAAGGGCACTACGAATTCCTCGTTATGCCATTCGGATTAACCAACGCCCCATCCACATTCCAAGCCTTAATGAACGAGGTTTTTCGGCCATACCTTCGGAAGTTTGTCCTAGTATTCTTTGATGATATTACGGTTTCTGAACAAAACAATGAAGCGACCTACAAGATCTCGGTCCTCACTTTTCTTTTGAGACTTGCTCCGAACATCGTTAGTAGCCAAGAAAGAAGTGTTTCTTCGGAAAACTCCAATTAGAATATTTGGGCCATTTCATCTCGGCACACGGGTTGGCTGTGGATCCCTCCAAAATTGAAAGCATTGTCAACTGGCCCCGACCGAAGGATGTGAAAACACTCAGAGGATTCCTTGGCCTGACAGGGTATTACAGACGCTTTGTAAAAGGGTATGGTAAGATAGCACTACCTTTGACAAATTTGTTACGCAAGGATTCATTCATGTGGGGTGAGAAACCTCAAGAAGCATTTGAGGCATTGAAATCTGCCCTGACCAGTGTACCAGTGTTAGTAATGCCTGATTTTTCTAAACCATTTCTCATTGAAACTGATGCGTCAAGTTGTGGTTTGGGAGCTGTTTTAATGCAGGAAGGAAGGCCTCTTGCTTTTCTCAGTAAAGGTCTCTCAGCAACTTCGAAACTCAAGTCGGTCTATGAAAGGGAAATGATGGCTATTGTGATGGCGGTACAGAAATGGAGACATTATTTGCTTGGCCGACGATTTGTCATCAGAACTGACCAGAAAAGTCTTCATTTTCTGACTGACCAAAAGTTGCTGAATGAGGAGCAAGCAGAAATGGGTATCAAAATTACTTGGGTTGCAGTTTGAAATACAGTACCGCCCGGGGCCAGAGAACAAGGCTGCGGATGCATTGTCCCGGCGCCCTGAGAATGTGGAGAATAACGCAATTTCAATGGGTCATTTCGGTGGATTCGAAGAACTAGAAGAGGCCATCCAACAAGATGATAAGTTGCGGCAACTCACTCAGCAGCTCATGGTTAACCCTCATGGCCACCCTCAATTCAAACTCATGGGCAGACACCTTATGTACCAAAACAGGTTGGTTGTCCCGAAACAAGGCCCCCATATTCAAAAAACTTCTGCATGAATTTCACTCATCCCCCTATGGAGGCCACTGGATTTTCCGAGAACATACAAGCGCCTGATGAATGTGTTTTATTGGGATGGAATGAAACGAGATATCCAAAATTATGTGAATGCTTGCAGTGTGTGTCAACAAAACAAATACGAAGCATTGCGGCCTGCCGGTCTATTGCAGCCCCTTCCCATTCCCATCCAGGTTTGGGAAGATATTTCCATGGATTTTATAGTGGGGCTTCCAAAGCACACAATGTGGATACTATCTTGGTTGTCGTGGGATGACTCACTAAATATAGCCATTTCCTCACACTCAAACACCCTTATACAGCCAAAGAGGTAGCAACCGCTTTCATCAAAGATGTCGTACGACTCCACGGCTTTCCAAGAACAATTGTTTCGGATCGTGATAGAGTGTTCATGAGCCATTTTTGGGGAGAAATGTTTAAGCAGGCTGGCACTAAGCTTCACATGAGCTCGGCCTATCACCCGCAGACGATGGTCAAACGGAAGTTGTTACGATGTTTGGAAACTTACCTTCGTTGTTTTGTAGGAAATCAGCCTCGGCAGTGGCCTCACTGGATTCCGTGGGCTGAATTCTGGTTTAATACTACTTACAGCAGTTCCACGGGTATGAGTCCTTTCAAGGCCTTGTACGGACGAGACCCTCCACCATTGTTGAAATACGCAGACCACAGCCCACCGGTAGATGAAGTTAATCAGCAGCTTCAAGATCGCAACAGTATTCTCCTGGAACTTAAGGAGAATCTGCTCAAGGCTCAAAACCGCATGAAAAGTTCAGCAGATGCGAAGAGACGGGATGTTCAGTTTGAAGTGGATGAACTTGTATACCTTAAGCTTCAGCCTTACCGTCTGAAATCACTCGCGCCACGCTGCAACGAAAAGCTAAGTCCTAGGTTTTATGGACCGTTCCGAATCCTGGAAAAGATTGGATCAGCCGCCTACAGGTTAGAACTCCCCGCTGGTGCTCGTATCCATAATGTATTTCATGTGTCCCAACTCAAGAAAGCCAATTTTCCTCCACCGAACATTCAGCCTCTTTCGGACTCCTTAAATGAAGATCTGGTTTTGGTTGTCGCACCAGAAGAAGTGTTGAATACGCGCAAGCTAATCAATGGTCAAAAGGAAGTTCTAATTAAGTGGCAAGGGTTACCCCACCATGAGAATACTTGGGAAGAGTTTGACGGCCTGAATTTCAGTTTTCCTTCCTTCCACCTTGAGGACAAGGTGGCTCTTCTTCGGGAAGGTATTGATACAACACGTGAAGTGAGGGTTTATAATAGGAAACGTGGGAAGAGGCAGGAGGGAATCAATTGGGATAAAGGGAACAACTAAAGTGTGAGAGAAGCAAAAAGGTGGAATCAACAGGTGGCAACAGATAAGAGGCTGAAACTGAAATTCCGTTAGGGAAGGAGGTGAATAAAAGGGAGCAGCAGAGGTTAAAAAGTTATCAGAGAAGAATTGGGAAAAAGGGAGGTAGCTGGCCCTCGAAGTCCAGCGTATTAGTTTCATTTAATTTTCCTTGCTGTTTGTTAATTAAACTCTGGTATTTGGGTTGTATCCATACTTGAATGTAACTCAGATTTTCCATGAAATTACATATTAGAGATTCTGAATGATAGATTGTTTACAATCATTGTTTGAGTAACTTGATGTTAGACAATTGTGGATGATTGAGTAAACAAAACAGAGTAGGTTCGCAACACTTTGACAATGCAAGAAGAGTACCTAGTCAGCGACAAAAGAGCCAGTGGAACAGCCAGAGAAATAGCTGAAGGTAGAAACAAGCTCTGCAAACACAAAATACAAAATGAGGAAGAATGCCAGTGCACTGCTATCCCAGGAAGCAATGACATCAACTCTCTAATGTCCAAGCATCAAACCTGAAAAGGATACATAGAGGCGTATACAATACATTAACGCATGGTATTAGAACTGCTAGACCAAGGATTTGCATGCTTCAGGAGCAGATGAACACTAAACCTATCTTTTGAAGCATAATTCCATACACCCATATACCTATGACTATTATTTGTGAATCATTATAGTATTCTGGTTGGCAAGTAACTAAAAAGGTTTAAAATTTGAAAAATATAACTTCCGCCACTCTCATATAAAGCAGAGTTCATTAAAATTGTAAAACTCTACTAAGCCATCCAAACTTCTGTCACACGGTTCATTTCTGGAGAATTCCTAGAAGGGCCTGCTCCTCACTTTACAGACTCCCACAAAGACCCAAAGAGAGAGGAAAGTTTCAATAAGCATCCAAAGCAAGAAACATATCCTAACGCCAGTGCAATACAGTTCTACCTTGTTTTGAAGACACTAATGCCATTATAGACAATATTAACATACATCATGCATTCAATCCCAAGGGACAGATGCTTGGGGAGCAAGATGAAGATAAAGACCTTCATTGTTGGCAATGTGGATATCTGACCATGTATCCATAGCATTGTAGTGGTAACATCACCAATTGGAGTCCATGCACCTCCAGCATTTGCTGCTATTACAACAACAGCTCCAAGAAGCCTGTAGAAAGATCCAAACATCTGAGTGAAGTTTTACTGAGCCAAGCAATGGTTCCCTTTTATTTTTGTTGCAGAACAGAAGTTTAAAGAGAACTGGTTTGACAGGTTTCAGTAGAAGAAAGACAGCAGAAAGGCAAAAGAACTATTTAAACAAAAAGGTGAACTTTTGAAGCCATGCAAGTTAATCTATATGAGTAGAACAAATGAAGGCCTCTTATGAAACAGAGAAATATCCCAAGTTTAAATGGCAAGTCCATGATGCGTACTTATATGGGAATTGGCTTTCAGCATTTCTACTTTTCTTTTTTTTCTTGAATACATTAAATTCAACCCTGACAAAGAAACTCTAGTTCTCATATGTTTGTAATAATTATAAAGTTCACCACCATAGCATCAGAAAAAGCCAGGTTAAGTAATATTTATATTAAGAAAATAACTTGTTATGTGAACTTAGGCAGTGTTCCTGGATATCTCTAATCGCATTAGAAAAAAAATGTAGAATTGCCAGCACATACTTGCGGTAGTCCGAGGGAGGTACTAGTTTTCTCAATAGAGAAACCATTACAATAGTTGATGTCAGGTTGTCGAGGATTGAGCTAAGGAAAAAAGTCACAAAACCAACCTGCAATTCCAGTATAACACATTAAACACCATTAATTAACAGGAAACATATTGTGAAAAAGATATGGCTGTTACAGCAATCTCAAGCCACAAAATGATGCTGAATTCATCTAATCTTCCACACAAAGAGAAGGATAATGAGAATGAGTCAAGTGAAAATAATATTCAACGGTCTCTGGAATTTCATCTTGATTCAAAGCAAAACTGAAGTCTTTTCCACAGCAAACAAAACTGCTGCCAGATTTTCTGATGCAAAATTACGAAGGAGAATAGATCATAAAATCAGATAAATCATCAAATAACACTTATTATTGCCTGCAGGGAATGCTTCTTTAGATAAATGTCTAGCCAACTCCAAAAACTGTTCTTTATGACTAGTTTTGATGTCCCTAAGATTTTTAAATACTTGGGTGGCATATCAGGCAAGTTCAACAGATAAGAGTAATGGGAAAACATGTTTAGAAGTCCCATAAACTATATCCAGAAACAAGGCACTCTTTAAGAAACTATTTTGCTGCACTGACCCACTCTGGTAATGTTGCGAAGTTCAATCTGTAGTTGATAGATAACTAAGTCCAGAGTACAATAAAAAATGGCAGGTGGGCAGCACTTTGCAAATGGAAAGCAGTAAATACCATAACTCAGCAACTTTCAAAGATACCTGAATTCAGTGAAACAGTGCTTTCAATCTATCTCATCTAATGAAATCTTCCAGAACTTCTGTTGATACCGAACAAACAAATTTTTGTTTTAGATGGACTAAATATTGGACTACCAAACATTCATGCTTCACTGCACATGTATATTTTTTTAAAAATAAGTTCAATATCTGAAACATCGAGGAGAAAGAACTTCTCAATCTGGTTATGACAGCAGAAATAGAGCACCCACCACCCAAAGCAGTGTCCGAGGCTTTCGTGTAGTTATATTGTCAGTAACCAGCTTAAATCCTTGATGTGCATCAACTATTTCTACAATGGTCATTGCACCAAGCAAAAAAAAAACTATTTCACTGACTTCTGCAGATGCATGAGACAACTCCGAAACAGCTATTTCAGTTGAAGGAGCCTACATAAGAAAATCAGACAAGTGAAAAGCCAAGAAGCAATACACAGAGAAACTAGAGATACATATTTAAGAGGAAAAAGAACTGCAATTTAATGGATATTAATCAAACAGAAACAGTCGAATTAACTCAATCAATACACCTACAGTGTTATAAAAGAGGGAAAAGTTAATTAGTAGCTTACACAGTTGTTATCAATAATATTCAAGGAACAGTAACTAATGCAGAAAATGAAAATATTCTCAGTGTCACCAAACATATATTAAAGGAAATAGATTCAGAGGAGGTCAATGTTTCCACTTAACAAGTTTTCTTTTCTGTTTTCAGTCATCTGTGCAGTCCATATTTCCAATTAAATAGGTCTGTCTATAAGCAACATGGAATCAATGATTCCATTATCAATACAAAATTGTTGATTAGAAAGCCATCTAACCAATTTGAATTAGAATCTAAAAATCAGATATCAATAATGGGGAAACTAAGCTCTCAATTCATGACACTATATCCTAGACATAGAATTCATTAAATGTTAAACAAACAACAGATACATGCTAAGCCTTCACAGACATATGATGCCTTCATTACAGATCGAGTTAATTGATAGTAAGAATATTAATTTAAGTAAGCAACTAAATAATACATTATCTCATTAGTAAATTTCAAGTAATCAATACAAATTATGAAACTTACTCCGATGGTTCGCACAACCCATAAACTCACAGCCATCAATAATCCAACTCCACTTTTATTGAAAGCGAGAGACTCTTCAAAAATGATGCCTGCATAACCTATTACAAATAACAATGCCATGGCAAGATCCTGTATCAAGAATTCAATTAAATCAACTAAAAATTGTCTACAGAAACTGACAATATCTGGTCAAAGGTATCTAAGCCATCACCGAGAACCTGAAATTAGAGATTACCTGATTGGCAGCAACCCATGAGTGATTAATAGCCACTGCCCCTGTGGCAGCTGCTGCAAAAACTGCAAGAGCTTTCAGCAAATCAGTTTTTGGCTGGTATGTGGCTTCAAATTCACTTGAGCTTGTTTCGTCAAGTGAACATAAAGGATCACATGATTGAGATGTCGATGTCAGGTCCTGCTCCAAGCTAAAAGTCAACATGAAGCAATGCACTTGGCATATAATATGCAAGACACCACAATAATGTTAATTCTCCAAGATAATATGTAAATATCCATGCACATATCATCAAACTATGACCAACTAGAAAATGCTCTACATACACTTCAATCAAAGAGTCACATACAATTAGACATCTATGCAATAGTTTAGACAATTTTTCAACAGTACCCTGTAGCAACTAATGGCCAACCTAAAGCAGCAAAAAAGCATCTTACCTTCACAAAATTAACCAAAATTTAAACTCTTTGATAAAAATTCAATCTAGTAATACTACTGCGCAAATGTATTAAGTAACCCAAACTAATAAACTAACGAATATACTTCAAACTGAGAAGAAGAACCTCAGAAAACTAACCAGAACTGTCATATTCTACCTCACCAATGTATTCAATAAAAAATCCGTAGCACCATTTAACAATAATCTGAACCCAAATTCATACAGTCTAAACCAAACCCTTTATTCAAATCCATTAAAAAAAATGAAACTTTGGCGAAAAAGTAGGCATTTTCCAGTTCTTCATTCTCAACCAAAATACCCATTCAGACTCATTAAATTAGCGAACAAATAATTGGGCAGTCCTACAAATTGAAGCTTCAGTAAAAATAGAGTGTGAAAAAAAGGCCTGGAGTTTGTCCCAATTCATAAATACGCAACCATTAACCAAAACGATTGATAGATATCATCATTTAACAAACAAACAAAAATGAGCCACAAACTTAGCAAATTTATGAAACCAAATGGTATCCTTAAAAATTTGAAGTTTTCATAATAAAGAAAGAGACGAAAGAACCTGGAGCTGCTTTTGATTGTCGGGTTGTTGTTGAGGAGAAGAAGAAGAAGAGTCTCTTGCCTTGTCTTCAGCTCTAGCAAGTACCCCATTACAAAGATGCAATCTTGAACTTCTAATTGTAGCAAAGCTAGGAAAGGAGTGAAGAGAGGACACAGAAGTGAAAGAGGGAGAGTGTTTCTTGAATTGGTGTAATGGAGACAAGTGGGTCCCTATTGATATGGCAGCCATTAAAGCTGGTGTTTTTTTATCAAAACGAAAGGTTGAAGAAGAAGAAGTTTGTTTTTTTGGTTGAATTATTACAAGTTGCATGCAAGTGACTGAGAAATGGAGGAGGATAAATGAAAACCGCTATTACCTGAGGGAAAAGACGGCCCTTGATTAGTAAAAATGGGTGTGAGAATTGAGATCTGTACTGAGCTAGGGCCAAGGAGTGTTAAAAGCGGTTAACCCTTTTTTTTTTAACGGAACCGATTTTTCGGTTTGAAAAAATTCCTCAACTCAAACTGAACTGGTTTAGAGGAAAAATAGTTTTTTGGTTTTTTCCTTTTTTTATGAAACTTATTTTTTTATTTTTTTCTAAAAATAAATTGTAAATATAAATAATACATATCTAAATAAAAATTAAAAATTCATACATATCTATTGACCGCTAATAATAACACATTAAAAATATTATTATTTTTTTATTTAATATATAATATATTATATTATCATTTTTTATTTGATATATAATATTTTTTTAATTGAATATATATATATTTGTAAAATCGGTTTCGGTTAATCACTTTTTATTTTTTTTCGAACCAGAAATTTGGTTTTTAAAATTTTTCGAACCGTAACCGAACCGTTTTTTCGGTTAATCGGTTTTCCGGTTCGGTTCAATTTTTGTATTTTTTTGAACACCCTTAATGCTGACTCGCATGTGGATACCGCGAACAATAGAATATACTAAATACATTATTAAAAATGAAATGAGTTTTTTTTTTTTTTTCACAAAAATATTTATTTTTATTGAAATTACCAACGAGCAGTTGAGTACTACTTAGGGGGCGTTTGGTTTAGGAAATATTAGATTATTGAAATCTTATATTATCTTGAAGATTACTGAGAATCCTTAGGAAAATGTGTTTGATTAGTTTGTGGGTATATTATATTAATATGTTTGGTTATGGGGAATAAATTGGTGGGTATGTTATTTTAATAACTAAATTGTCCCCTTCTTTAATTTTAATATAATATTATTTTTATTATTAATTTTTGAATAATTTTTTTAACCCCCAATATTTCAGATTAAGCTAAGACACCCCTGCTTATATAAAATTTTAATTTATGACGAAATCACCCCTACCCCCTATCGCTGCTTGCCGCCACCGCAAACCATCGCCAAAAGTCTCCGAAATTCGCCATGAGTAGCTCATTGTGACCACGAGGCTCCGATATGGCTGGTTCTGCCATAGTGATGGCTATTTTGGCCAGATCCTTAGCCATTATCAGCCAGATCTATTCCGGCCATAATAGATCTCGCCTAGATCTAGCCGTTAATGGCCAGGGATCTGGCCATTTTCGGCCATCAATATGGCTCGAAATGGCCATATCGAAGCCTCCCAGAGCCTCCCACCGAATCTCGGTCTTTTTAGGGACTCCGGAGACTTTTCGACAGCGATCCGTGGTGGTTGGCTCGTTGTTGGTGGTGGTGGTGGCTAGGTGGCAGTGGTGGTCTGTAAATTGCTTTAAATATAAGGCATTATTTTCCAAAAATTTAATTAAACAAGGGTAAAATTAAAATGGTATATTAATGTAAATTTATTTTAAAATAGGGGCATTATTGTCAAAAAAATTTATTAATAAGGGGGCGTTAGATCATATAATGTTTTATTATAGAGGTATATTATATTAACGGAAAGAAAGATCACCTTGAATATTACTAGGAATATTTAGAAAATGTGTTTGATTGGTTTGAATAAATTGGTGAATAATATGCTTGGTTGGAAGGATAAATGGATAGGTATATTATATAGATTACTAAATATTAATATAATAGTATTTTTTATTATTATTTTTTGAATCATTTCTTTCAACCCTCTACATTTGAAATTTTGCTAAAACACGTCAACTATATAAAACTTTAATTTGTAGCAAAATAACCCCCACCCACCCCAAGCCACTACCGGTAGCCAACCACCACCATCGACAGTCGACGGAATGGTGCACGACTCGCCATATATGGCCGACCGTGCACCGACAAAGCCGAAAATGGCCATGGATCACAAATCCATGGCCTTTTCACTGCCAGATCTATGGTCATTTCACAGCCAAAGATGTGACTGTGAAACGGCCACATATCTGGCAATGAAAAGGCTAGATCTTTAGCTATGAAACGACCATAGAAACGTCCGATCTATGGTCGAAAAAGGCCTTACCGGCGCATGACCGGTCAGATCTCGTCGGTCATGCACCATTACGGCGACTGGCGCTAGCGACCGACGGTGGTGAGTCACGGCCGATGGTGGTCTTGGGTGGTTAAGAGTATTTTGTTAACTTTTAAACTTTTTGTAGCTGGGGTGTTTTAGCTAATTTCTCAAATGTATGGGGGGTTGGGTAATTGTTATTTGTTAGACATTTGAGGGTAATTGTGTCCAAAATGGCTTTTAATTAAGGGCAAAATGGGAAAAAAAATCATATTACCCGGTAATGTTTTAATAATAACCTCTAACAAGGTAATAAGATTACCCCCCACATTACCAACAGTAACCACTATTTGCAATAAAAGATTACTGTAATATTTTATTACTTGCAAACTAAACACGGAAATCTTGCAAAATAAACTAATATTACCCCTGTTATCTTATTTACCCCCGATTCAAAAGACCCCTAAGGGATATAATTGTAACAAAAATAAGATTAGCTTGGTAATCTTACAATACCTAAAAATTGGAGGTAATCAGATTACCTCCAATATTACCAACAGTAACAACTATTGGTAATGCAAGATTACCAGAATTTTATATTACTTGGTAACCAAACAAGATAATTAAGTAATATAAGATGACATAACCCCAATAATTTTTCATTACCTCCAACCAAACGCCCCCTTATTTTTCTGACTACGTTACCTGGTTTTATTCAACATGATTAATTATTATTATTATTAATTTTTTTTTTTTTATGATCGGGTGTGTAGACCATCTTACATGTACCTCCGTTAATTTTTCTAGACCCTAGAACAATCGGTTGGATAAGAACTCTAATGGTTAGCTTAGAGCATCTTCAAAGGACTCTTTATATGACCTAAACTCTTTATTATAAAGAGTCTATCCATAAAAACAAGAGTCCAACATGCTCTTTATCTTTAAAATATAAATTAGAGAGTGAGTTTGACTCTCCACATTTAGAGAGTAAAATTTCACTCTCTATCCTAATTTTAATTAATAAATTACAAGTTTCTATGCATTTTATTTATTAATTCTCTCTCCTATTAAGTATTTTTCTTAAAAATTGTTAGCAGAATTAACAGTTGGATATGTGCTGGCCTAGTCTATAAAGGCAACATATATTCTATCCTTTTTTAGTCTAGCTATATATAAAAGAGTATATTGTATATATGCATAGAATTGATAGGCGTTTATTCTTACCTTGCATAGTCCTGTGTAATGGCTGATTTTCAGCCTTGTAATTAGCCCGACAACTTCTATATAAAGGGAGCAACTCTCACAAGGAGAGATATAGAAAATAAAACCCATATTGACATGGTATCAGAGCTCTTGTTTTCTTTTCGGTAATTTTTTTGTGTGTGTCTTGCTTGGTGGCTTCTGGCTCTTGGTTTTCTGTTGCTTGGTGGCTGTCAGTTGGAGTATTTCTGGTTGTGACGAATTCTTGGTGATTGTTGACAGATTCTGGAGGGGTATTTCTGGTGAATCAGGTTTATACTTTCTGATTATAATTTTGTCGCAATTCTGGTCAATTCTGGTTTGGGTGTGTGACTATCGGCATTTTTTTTGGTGTTGTTGGGCTGTTGCAATTCTTGTTCCACTAACTATTGTGATTTCTCTGCTCTATCAATTTTTTTTTGTGGTTATTATGTCTAGAGAAAATTCTATTGTTCGCTCTAATGGCAAGAACTACGCCAGTTGGGAATTTCAGTTCAGGATGTTTGTGAAAGGGAAGGAGTTATGGGGTCATTTGGATGGGTCTTCTGAGGCCCCAACTGATCCCAAGGAACTTAGTTTATGGGAAAGCAAGGATGCTAAAATTGCTTCCTAGCTACTCAGCTCTATTGAACCTCATATGGTCAATAATCTTCGTGGGTTTACTACTGTTAAGGCGGTGTGGGATTATCTTCGGCGAATTTATTATCAAGATAATTCTGCTCGAAAGTTTCAATTGGAGTTGGACATTGGAAACTATCGCCAGGGGAACCTCTCTATTGAGCAATTTTATTCTGGTTTTATTAATCTATGGAGTGATTATTCTGGGTTGGTGCAGTCTCAAGTTCTCGAAGCAGCTTTGGCAGCACTACAAACGGTTCACTCTGAGAGCTAGCGGGATCAATTCTTGATGAAGCTTAGACCCGAGTTTGAAAGTGCAAGAGCTGGGTCAATCAATCGCATACCTATTCCCTCTTTGGAGGTTTGCTTAGGTGAACTCTTGCGTGAAGAACAGCGTCTCGCCTCACAGCTAGGCCTTCATCTAGACGCTGGTGGTTCTGAGATGGTTAATATGGCATACGCTGCTCAAGGTAGGGGACGATCCAGATCTCCACCACAATGTTATAGTTGCAAAGAAATTAGGCACATTGCCAAATATTGCAGCAAGAAATTCTGCAATTATTGTAAGAAGGAGGGTCATATCATTAAGGATTGTCGTGTACGCCCTCAAAATCGATCCGCTTCGGCATTTCATTCTACTATTCAGTTTGCTTTTGTGCCTATATCTTCCCCTCTGCCCGCTATACCAAGTTCTTCTTCCAACATTACTCCTGAGCAGGTTCAACAAATGATTATTTCTGCCCTTTCTGCTCTTGGTCTTCAAGGTAAGACACATCTCCTTACTTCTCCTTGGTTAATTGACTCTGCGGCTTCCAATCACATGACTGGCAGTTTGACAGCTTTACAAGATGTTCGTAAGTATGATAGTGAGCAGCATATTCAAATCGCAGATGGCAATACTCTTCCCATTACTGCAGTTGGAAATCTGGGGTCTTCCTTTATTAATGTTTTCGTGTCTCCTGATTTATCTGCCAATCTCATTTCTGTTGGACAATTAGTAGAAGATAATTATTCTATTCATTTTGATCGTTCTGGTTGTCATGTGCAGGATCAAGCGTCGGGACAGGAGATAGCGAAGGGGCCTAAAGTAGGACGTCTTTTTCCTCTTCAGTCATTTTTCGTTCCTTGTTCAATTTCTATTGGTTGTTCTGCTATTGCTAATAATAATAGCCATTTTTGGCATAAGAAATTGGGTCATCCCAACTCTGTCATTTTGACACATCTTATGAAACATGGTTATTTGAGTAATACAAATAAGTTTTCTTCCTTGTCTTTTGATTGTGCTCCTTGTAAACTAGGAAAAAGCAAATCTTTACCTTTTCCTTTGCAAGGTAGTTGTGCTTCTACATGTTTTGAAATTATTCATTCTGATGTTTGGGGTATGAGTCTTGTTCTTTCTCATGCTCAATACAGGTATTTTGTGACATTTATTGATGATTATAGTCGTTTCACATGGGTCTATTTTCTTCGTTCTAAAGCTGATGTCTTTTTAACCTTCAAAACTTTTGTTGCCTATGAAGAAACCCAATTTTCTACCTGTATTAAGATCTTATGTTCAGATTCTGAGGGAGAATACATGTCTCATGCTTTTCAATCTTTTCTCCAACAGAAGGGTATTCTTTCTCAGCGTTCGTGTCCTTACACCCCTAAAAAAAATGGCATCGCCGAGTGTAAGAATAGACATCTTTTAGATGTTGTTCGTACATTGATGCTTGAATCGTCTATCCCTACTAGATTTTGGGTAGAAGCATTATCTACAGCTGTATATTTGATTAATTGTCTCCCTTCTCTTACCTTGCATCTTGATTCTCCATATTCTCATTTGTTTGGTGTTCCTCCTGATTACAATACTTTGCATGTTTTTGGTTGCGTTTGTTTTGTTCACTTACCTTCCATTGAACGTCACAAGCTTGTTGCCCAATCTGTTCAGTATGCTTTTCTTGGCTATAGTAACTCTCATAAAGGATTTGTGTGTTATGATGCGGAGGCTAAAAAACTTCGTATTTCTCGCAATGTGATTTTTTTTGAAAATCAATATTTCTTTCCGTCTCATACTAATCTTGTTTCTTCCTCTATTTCACTTCCTGCTTTGGATGATGTGTCTAGTACTCCTTCTCGTTTTAAGCCAGGTATTGTGTATCAGCGACGTCGCCCACTGCCTCTTCCTTCCTCTGAACGGCCACCTGATCCTGTCTTGCATGAGCCCCGACGGTCTACTAAGGTTTCCCGGCCCCCAAATTGGTATGGTTTTTCTTCTTCCGCTCTTCAGGCTACTCTTGATACTATGTAACAACTACTGTAATCTAGTACAATGCATGCATAATAACAATAGAAAATGGGCCCAAAACTTTTCTTTTTATTATAAGTAATACATCTTTTATACACAAAGAGCATCATTTATAAAAAAAGCCATTTTAAAAGACAAAAACAGGGGAAACAGTGTAGCTATTGCTCCTCGCTTGCTGACTCCTCTCCGACTGCATCATCACCTAGATCCTGCATCCACAAAGGAAAATAACGGGGGGACCACAAAATAATGCTCAGTAAGTAAAACCCTCTATCTGTTTATCCCCGTATGTAATTCTTTTAATTCTTTCCTCACATTTTCTGTTGTTTCCTACTAAATGTCATGACCTCATCTTACCGGAGGCATGGCCGAATGGTGTTCACACAGCACCATCTCACTCTTCATGACTGCCGGGTGGAGTTCACACAGCACCAACCCGTTCTTAGTGACTACCGAGTAGGGATCACGAAGCACCTACTCGGTTTTCGTAACTATCAGGTGGAGACCACAAAGCACCTACCCGTTCCTTATGACTTTCGGGTGACGATCACAAAGCACTAACCCGTTCCTAATCACTGTCGGGTGATGATCACAAAGTATCAACCCACTTCTAATAAATGTCGGGTGATGATCACAAAGCATCAACCTCTTTCTAATAACTAACCGGGTGATGATCACAAAGCATCCACCCGTTTCTACTACCTATCGGGTGATAATCACAAAGCATCAACCTCTTTCTAATAACTAACCGGGTGATGATCACAAAACATACACCCGTTTCTACTACCTATCGGGTGATGATCACAAAGCATCAACCCATTTCTAATGGCTAGTCGAGTGATGATCACAAAGCATCAACCCGATTCTCATAACTGTCGGGTGATAATCACAAAGCATCAACCCATTTCTACTACTCTTCTCATTCACTCTACTCTAACACTTCTCATTCTCTCTACCCTTAGAGTAGTTGCATTAACAAGGTTCTCTACTCAAAGAGCAAGTGCATACACAAAGTTTCCTACTCTTTCTTAGGTTCCTACTCTTTCTTAGGCCACTTCTCAATGCACAATTAATGCCTATGGATGGTTCATCTCCACTAATGCACTTATGAAATGCCAACATGCAATGTTGCAAGAATTAAAGTTCATTACTCATACTCAAACCTCTATTAGGCATTTCATCAAATAACTCAAGTGCATAATAAAACTCTACTATAACAATAATTCTAAGTCTTTCTCTAACCATCCAAAATGAGGAGAAACCCCCTCACATAGCCATAAATCCTGCCAAAGAAAGACACTTCCAAAAAGGATTCCTCAATATCCTTCAATTCCATCTCAAACTACCTTTCCAACCCACATCTCACTTCTTATATTAGAAATGTATAAACAATCACCAAGCACTAGAAATCTCCATTTAAGACTCAATAACATGGCATATAACATGTATACAACATACATACATAATTGCTATCAAAACCCTAATCAAGAAAATTCTCAAATCTCAACTTGGGTTGGGATTTACTTACCTTGTTATGGTGAGATTTCACTAGCTCTTCCTTTCACTTGGTTTGCTTGACTTTTTCTCTACTCTTAAACAAATGAACAAAAACCCTCAATAATCAAATATATTCAAAAACTCACAAAGCTTCACAACCAAAGCAAGAATCCTTACCTTAGGGTGCCTTAGATTGATTTTCTATCCCAAATCACTCCAAAAGCCCTTCAAAACTCCTTGATCAAAAGAAAGAGAAATTGAGAGGAAGTAAGAGAGGAGAGTGGCGATGAAGAAGAAGAATGAAGGGTTTGCAATGACTTAATTCCTTTTAATGAAATTTATACACAAGCATTCCCATTTTGCCCTTACTCTTCTTTGGGAATTCTATTTATATCCTTTGATTCATTACAAACACACCCCCATAACAACATATTCTTCATGAAAATTCCTTACATTTTACTCCCCACTTTTCCTGCTAATTAGGGGTAGATTGGTCAAATTGCTCTTAGGGAAGAAAATATCTCAAACTTAACAAACAATTTGGTCGGCATGTCGCCGCGGCGAGGAAGCTTCCGTCGTCGCGGCAAAACTGTCTAGCAGCTTCCCCGTGGCAACACCTCTTCGCCGCGGCGAAGATTCTTCTTCGCCCCGGCGAAGACTGAAACACTAAACTTCTTCTATTTTCAACCAATATCAAGGCAAGTGTTCAACATATCACTCAAAGGCCAACCCAACAATAATGAATCAACTCAAAAAGAGTAAAAGAAGAAGCATTAACTACGTACCTCAAGTGGGGCGTTACATACTACTTTTGTGCCTAAGTCTTATTCTCAGGCTTCTACTCAAGAGTGTTGGCACCAAGCTATGTAGGACGAACTTCAGGCTCTTCAGGACAATCAGACATGGGACATCATCCCTTGTCCTCCTGGAGTTAAGCCTATTGGGTGCAAATGGGTCTACACCATCAAGCTACGTGCTGATGGCTCTATCGAACGACATAAAGCTCGTCTAGTGGCACTCGGGAATCGACAAGAGTATGGGCTTGATTATGAGGAAACATTCGCTCCTGTGGCCAAAATGACTACTGTCCGTATTGTTATGGTCATTGCTGTTTCGAAAGGATGGTCGCTTCGCCAAATGGATGTGAAGAATGCGTTTCTACATGGTGATCTGAAGGAAGAAATATTTATGTCTCCTCCTCCTGGCTTGTTTCCTTCCTCTTCTGTTGAGGTTTGTCGCTTAAAGCGGTCTTTGTATGGCTTGAAGCAGGCACCACGGGCATGGTTTGAGAAGTTTCATACTACTCTACTGGATTTCACTTTTACTCAGAGTCAGTATGACTCCTCTCTCTTCTTTCGCAAGACTACCCTTGGGATCGTTATACTTCTTATGTATGTCGATGATATTGTGATTACTGGATCTGATCTCCAGTTAATTGACAAGCTCCAACAGCGCTTCAAATCTTCATTTCATATGAAAGATCTTGGTCCACTGCAATATTTTCTTGGACTTGAGGTTCAATATTGTCTGAATGGCACGCTCTTACATCAGCATAAGTACACCCAAGACCTTCTTTCTTTAGTAGGCCTTCAAGACGGAAATTTGGTTCTTACACCTATGGAGGTCAATTTGAAGCTGTGTCAGGCGGATGGTGATCCCTTATCTGATCCTTCAATGTATCAACAGATGGTGGGTAGTTTGAATTATTTGACCATTTCTCGACCTAATATCTCGTTTCATTGCTGTTCAGTCAATCAGTTTATGCAGGCTCCATGCCAGACACATTTGGCTGCTGTCCGTCATCTTCTTCGATATCTCAAAGGGACATCTGGTCACGACTTGTTTTTTCCCTGAGGGAATTCTTTACAGTTGAAGGGTTATAGTGATGCCGACTTGGCTGGTTGTGCGGATACTCGTCGTTCTGTTACAGGTTGGTGTATGTTTCTTGGCGATGCCCTCATTTCTTGGACTAGTAAGAAGCAAGCTTGTGTCTTGAAGTCATCCACCGAGTCTGAATATCGGGCTATGTTGTCTGCCTGTTCTAAAATTGTATGGCTTCGAGGGTTGTTAGGCGAACTCAGTGTTCCACAGCTTACTCCTACTCCTCTTCATGTTGATAATACCAGTGCTATTCAGATTGTTGCCAATCCTGTTTTTCATGAGCGCACCAAACATATTGAAGTGGATTGTCATTCCATTTGTGAAGCCTTTACTCGCCAGGAGATTACTCTTCCACACATTTCCACTGAACACCAAACTGCTGATGTCTTCACCAAGGCTCTCCCTCGTCCTCGCCATCAGTTCTTGATTGACAAATTGATGCTTCTTGATCGCCCAACATCAATTTGAGGGGGGATGTTAGCAGAATTAACAGTTGGATATGTGCTGGCCTAGTCTATAAAGGCAGCATATATTCTATCCTTTTTTAGTCTAGCTATATATAGAAGAGTATATTGTATATATGCATAGAATTGATAGGCGTTGATTCTTACCTTGCATAGTCTGTGTAATGGCGATTTTCAGCCTTGTAATTAGCCCGACAGCTTCTATATAAAGGGAGCAACTCTCACAAGGAGAGATACAGAAAATAAAATCCATATTGACAAAAATAAAGAGTATCTTCATTAAATTTAAAGAGTCTATTGGATTTGCATAAAAATTGTGTTCTTTATATTTTAAAATTAATGAAGATGATATTTATTTATATGAAAGATGCTCTTCAAAATAAAGAGTACCATTGAAGATGCTCTTACACACATCTCAACTAATCTCCTAGGACTCTCAAACTATCGATCAAATAAGAGCTTCAATAGCCAGTTTACACACATCTTAACTAATCTCTTAAGACACCGGAACTACAAGGTACTGGCCAGATAAAAGTTTCAATAAATACCCTTATTAATACTCGAAAAATAACTCAAATTTAGAACTTTTTAATAATACACCAAAAAAATCCTTCATTCAATCACCCAGTCAAGATGATTGATTAAACAAACAAGAATATATCGGAACAAATTGTGTTAATCGAAGAAATTGTAAATCTTTATTTAAATTTGGTAAATTTCATTTAAAAAAAAAAAAAACCAAGTGAATAAAGACACGTGTTAGTTTCGAAGTCTTTCGAATGTCTGGTGGTAATGCAACGAACTGAGTAGATAGAAATCGAGAGGTGGCGTGGCGCCACTTAAGCAACCTCTTCTCTCTCTCTCTCTCTCTCTCTCTTTCTTTCTTTCTCAAACTAAACGAAACGTACCATTTCTATGGCTTTTGCTCAAGTCTCTGCCTCTCTTTCCCTCTCCATTCATGGTAGGGTTCTAGTTTAGTTTTTGTGTATCTTTTTCTACGGTTGCATTAACCTCATACTCAAGCTTTTTATGTTGCAGATGGTTTTACTTTGGGCTCACCAAAAACTCAGAGCACTTCCCGATTACCCACTTCGAATCTTGCAAGAATTGGAACTACCTTTGCCACTGGTTCTCCACTTTGTAAGTACTCTGCTTCTGTCTCTTCGTCAGCTTTTATTCATAATATGCTGTATTTTTAATTACAAGGTATATATAACTGTCTAATATCTGTTTATATTGGCATGTAAGGAAATCTGGGGGCGAAAATCTTTATTTAGCTCAGGTTCAATTTCATTTACATTTACCTCTCTTTAGATTAAGTTAAAATTTTGGAGACTCCATTAAATTTGGAAATTGACATAAATGGTTCTCCGTTAGTCCTCTGAAATTTCGTAAAATTAAAAAAAAAAAAAAAATGTAAGGTCGTTCATGAGAAACTGAACATGTGAACTTTGTGTCACATCCCACATAACTAGCAAATAGAGTCGGAGTTCAATTCATAAGTTTTGAGTCTTCTTATTCTTAACTTTTAGTAAATGTGGTGCGGCTCAAAACAGACAATATTTGCTCAGTTAGGCATAAACTTATATTGGAAATTTATTGAATGAACCTAACCACATACACTACTTGAGTAACTACCCTCAGCATTGTCAGATCCCCTTTTTTGTTACGTATAGGGTGTCTTATTTTAAAATCAATGCATTGTGATTAAAATATGATCATAACAACTAGGAACATTTGGGTTATGATCGCATTGGCAGTTTCTTTCGTAAGGTCTTCCATAGCTGTGTATACAAGAACCTGACATTACTCTAGTTGGTCTGGTTATCCATGAAACAATCAATAACATGCATCTCTACTACTTTATGATTCTTTCATCCTTCTTATGTTGGATTTGTTTGCTAAGAAATATAGGCTTGACGTTTGATGCTTGCATTTATTTATAATAGCATGGAGAATTTCTCACCGAAGGAACCCTTCATGCAAAGCTACTCCAGTTTCAGTGAGATGTGAGCAAAGTACCCAGGGGGGCAACAGTTTGGATGTATGGCTAGGTCGGCTTGCAATGGTTGGCTTTGCAGTGGCAATTAGTGTCGAAATAGCAACAGGCAAGGGACTTTTGGAGGTATGGCATGTTCTTTCCCTTCCTAGTCTGAGCTTAGAAGATACTTTCTAGATGCAAACCCGATTATAAGTATCACAATAGATCTCCGAGTCAATGAGTCATTTATAGCTCAAGGTTAATACGATGTGCTACACAAATAATTTGTAATCCTTTCCTGTTGAAAAGATGCCTTAAACACTTATGGTATGAAAATACCTGAGTTGAATCCTAAATGCAGTTTCAGTTTCCTGTATAGTCTTGGAAAGGCCAAAGCTTGGCTGCTTCCAAATGTTCCTGGAAACTCTTAGCTTATGTCTTGATTGATTGACATATTTTGCACTCACCTGGTGAATATTAAACTCAGAGCAACCCTCCCCACTCCCCAGCTGAGGGAGATCGTGTAGGGAGGAGAACAAGGGATTGATGGGTCTATACATTAGTAAAATGATTGATGCAATTCAAACTTATGTTAATATCAAATCCTTGCCTGGAATTATGTCACAGTTCCCAAATGAACTTGTACTCATGACTCAACTCAAAAGAATATAAAAATACTTATGAGCAATTTATCTTATCAGATCCATGTCCATTTTATGTTTTGCAGAATTTTGGGCTCACAACACCCTTGCCTACAGCAGCCTTGGGAGTTACAGCATTAGTTGGTGTTTTGACTGCAGTATTCATCTTCCAATCTGCCTCTAAAGATTGATCCCCTTGATGTTACTTTTTGGTGTTTGTAAAGCCTGGTCGAAGATACATGTAGTTACATTTTTGTTCATTAATTGTAATTTTGTCTCAATGTCAACACTCGAAAATGTACTAATAATGGAATTTTAATTTATGTGAAAGGTTTCCTCTGCAATTTTTCTCTTCCTTACATATAACTGACATATGTTTCATTATATAAAGCAAAAATTGATTGAATCATCATATGTTTGTATAAGCTTATCTTTTTGATACTTTGAGAAACGAAATTGATTGGCAGTGAGAAAAAACAAGTGATATTGTTTCATGATGTAACAAATTGGTTATATATTGGTTTTGTCTTTGACATGATCTGCTGGCAATCAGCTATTGGGAGCATCATTCATGGTGCTTACTGGGGGATCTTTTTAGTCAATCTTTGTCTGAAGCCTGGACAAGTGTAAACCCTGCTTTTCTAGAAGTTCAAATATATTGTTTTCATAGCAATACAGCACACAGAATCTCAGCATTTCCACCATTGAGTTGAAAATTCTCCTGCGGTATGGAAACCAACTACTTTTAGGAGTCAGAAAGGACAACAGGAAAATCATTCTTTACTTCTTTCAGAACTTATTCTTTTCAGCCATTCATGCATTACCTAGGAGGTATTTTCTTGGAGCTCAGGAATTTTTTTTTCTTATATCTTTATAACCTTGATAGATTGTTCTGCAGGAAAAATAAAATTTCACGTTTCTTCTTGAAATAAGTTGTTTATCACCTGAAATTTTTCTTCTTGTTTATTGTGGTATGGGTAAACATATATCTCGACTTGCAAAGAGGTTTTTTCCCCAGTGTAAAAATTAAATCCTTTGATG